>CM075765.1:28110147-28115147 GCA_037974665.1 Ehretia macrophylla | reverse complement strand
ATGCCGAACTCTGGTGTGCGCATGTGTCCCGCATGCCGCACGAAAATACGTGCATGGGACACCCATTTTGCACGATGGTACGCGCATGTGGCCTGTATGCCACACGAAAGTGCACGCATTAGGTGACCATGCCGCACGATGGTGCACGCATGGGACGCGCATGCTGCACGATGGTACGCGCATGTGTCCTGCATGCCGCACGAAGGTGCATGCTTAGGGCGCCCATGCATTACGATGGTGCACTCATCGGGCGCCTGTGCCGCACGATGGTGAGCGCATGTGGCCCCCATGCCGCACAATAGTGTGCGCATGGGGTGCCCATGCCTCATGATGGTGCGCGTATGCTGCACAAAGGTGCGCTCGTGGTGTGCCTATGCCATACGATGGTGCGCTCATCGGGCGCGCATACCCCAAAATGGTGTGCACATGTGTCCCGTATGCCGCACTATGGTGCGCTTGTGGGGTGCCCATCCACAAGATGGTACCTGCATGCCGCACGAAGATGTGCGCATTGGGAGCCTATGCCGCACGATGGTGTAGACATCGGGCGCGCATGCCGGACGATGGTATGCGCATGTGGCCAGTATGCTGCACAATGGTGCACGCAAGTGGCGTGAGCGGGGCGCTCAAAGGGCGATGTTACAGCGTTGTTGGGGCGCGGCTGGGGCACTGTTGGGGCACGGCTGGCGCACTATAGGGGTACACTTGGGGGACGATAGGGGATGTTGGGGGACGGCTTTGGCACTACTAGGAGACGTTTGGCACGACGGGCAATGTTAAGCATTCGGGGGTATTGGGCATGTAGTATGTATTTTGACACGAATGTGGACATTGATATTCTTTTACAAGTGGTTACCGAATCTATGAAGTAGTCTTAACATTTGCCTTGTTCGATAAACAGTTCATCACATTTGTGAGGTGAAATAGATTAATCGGTTTCCCAATCCATCTAAAAAAAAATTTAACACCAAATATCATGTAAACAAATTAATTTATGAATCAATATAAATTTTCCTAATTTTTTTAGTATTTTTATGTTTTTTCCCTATTTTTTGTAATTTTTAAATATTAAAAATTAATTTTTGAAAAAAAATATTTTTGAATATCATTTAACAAATTAATGTATGAATTAATATAATTTTTTTTGAATTTTCTACTATTTTTTCTGATTTTACCCTATTTTTCTCAATTATTAAATATTAAAAAATAATTTTTTTAAAAAAATAATTTTGAAGCATTTGGATATCATATCCTATCGATAAGGAGCAAGTTGAGTACGTAGATCATGCCATATGGGGCCTTTTATAGTATAAAACACCCATTATGAATCTATGGCAAAATGTATGCTACTGCTGTCACTTGGGTTTTACATCTAAATGTACTATAGGGGGGTATGTAGTGTCAAGCCTCCTGGTCAAGGTCCATGCGGGGGGATGATTTGGGCACTTCGTGGCACATTGTGGACAATATCGTGGGCTATATTATGGGCGAGAATGCCTACCGAGTGAATCACGCCGAGGTATTGCATTGCATACCCGTGCGTTGGGGTTGTGCCATCCCCGCACCATGTCCCCCAGCATGTCCCTCAACGCGGCACCAGGATGGCTAATGAGGAACGTGGTGGCTTCCCTAGCCCCTAATTATCCATTTTGATGCCCCAACACCGTTGACGTCATTGGGATGGCTAATGAGGGGGCGAGTGGTTGTGCAAGCACAAAACTAGCCACCTCAGTGCCACCGGCTAGGTACTCGTTGGGGGATATTCCTGTCCCCCGAGGTATCGTCAGGCCTGCGTGATGCGCAAATCGCCTAACACAAGAAGCCATGGTCGTTGCCGGGTGGATGCGCACGGCCATGGTCTAGTGTCGTGGCGATCCAAGCACCGCATAGGCTTGGGTGGCTCTTGGGGGACAATGGGGGCAAGCGTGATGTGCGAATCACCTAACACACATGGCATTGGCTTTCATTAAGCAACGACGCAAGCGTTGCGATAAGACGATTGCTAATGTCTCAATGTCGTGGTGATCCAAGCACCATACGGCCTTGAAGCTGTCCCCGGGTGGGTTCTAACGTGCCTGTGCGATGCGCAAATCGCCTAGCACACGATACCATGGTTCTCGCTAAGTCATAATGCAACGGACGTGGTCTAGTGTCGTGGCGATCCAAGCACCGCGTGGGCAGGAAGGTAGTTTGCTTGTCCCATTCCGTTCATACAAGGGGACAGTGGGGGGCATGCGTGATGCGCGAATCGCCTAGCACACGTGGTATTGGCTTTCGTTAAGCAATAACGCGAGCGTTGCGATGAGATGATGGCTGATGATTCAATGTCGTGGTGATCCAAGCACTGCATGTGCAGGAAGGTAGTTTGCTTGTCCCATTCCGTGCATACAGCGGGATAGTGGAGGGCATAGGTGATGCGCGAATCGCCTAGCACATATGGAATTTGCTTTCATTAGGCAACGACGCGAGCGTTGCGATGAGACAATTGCTGATGCTTCAATGTCGTGGCGATCCAAGCACCATGCGGCCTTGAAGCCATCCCCCAGTGGGTTCTGACGTGCCTGTGTGACGCGCGAATCGCCTATCACAAGACGCCATGGTCCTCGCTGAGTCATGACGGACGTGGTCTAGTATCGTGGCAATCCAAGCACTGCGTGGGCAGGAAGGTAGTTTGCTTGTCCCGTTTCGTGCATAAAGGCAGACGGTGGGGGGGCATGCGTGATGCACGAATCGCCTAGCACATGTAACATTAGGTCTCATTAAGCAACAACGCGAGTGTTGCGATGAGACGATTGTTGATGCTTCAATGTCGTGGCGATCAAAGCACCATGCGGCCTTGAAGCCGTCCCCCCGTTGGTTCCGACAGGCCTATGTGATGGGCGAATCGCCTAGCACACGACACTATGGTACTCGCTGAGACATAATCCGACGGACGTGTTCTACTGTCATGGCGATCCAAGCACCGCATGGGCAGGAAGGCAGTTTGCTTGTCTCGTTCTGTGCATATGGGTATATACAAGGGGAAAGTGAGGGGCATGCGTGATGTGCGAATCACCTAGCACATGTGGCATTGGCTTTCGTTAAGCAACGACGCGAGCATTGCGATAAGACGATTGTTGATGCTTCAATGTCATGGCGATCCAAGCACCATGTGGCCTTGAAACCGTCCCCCTGTTGTTTTAAACGAGCCTGTGCGATGCGCGATTCGCCTAGCACACAATGCCATGGTCCTCGCTGAGTCGTAATACGATGGACATGGTCTAGTGTCGTGGTGATCCAAGCACCGCGTAGGCAGGAAGGTAGTTTGCTTGTCCCGTTCCGTGCATACGGCTGCATACAGAGGGACGGTGAGGGGAATACGTGATGCGCGAATCGCCTAGCACATGTGGCATTGGCTTTTGTTAAGCAACGACGCGAGCGTTGTGATGAGACGATTGCTGATGCTTCAATGGTGTGGCAATCCAAGCACCATGCGGCCTTGAAACCGTCCCTCGGTTGGTTTCGACGGGCCCATGCGATGCGTGAATTGCCTAGCACACGACGCCATAGTCCTCGCTAAGTCGTAATGCGATGGACGTGGTCTAATGTCGTTGCGATCCAAGCACCGCATGGGCAGGAAGATAGTTTGCTGGTCCCGTTCTGTGCATATGGGTGCATACAGGGGGACGGTGGGGGGCATGCGTAATGTGCGAATCGCCTAGCACATGTGGCTTTGGATTTCGTTATGCAACGACGTGAGCGTTGTGATGAGACGATTGCTGATGTTTCAATGTTGTGGCGATCCAAGCACCATGCAGCCTTGAAGCTGTTCCCCGGTTATCTCCCACAGGCTGTACGATTCACGATTCGCCTAGCACACGACTCCATGGTCCTCGCTGAGTCGTAATGCGATGGACGTGGTCTAGTGTCGTGGCAATCCAAGCACCGCGTGGGCAGGAAGGTAGTTTGCTTGTCTCATTCGGTGCATAAGAGGGCATATAGGGGGACGGTGGGGGGTATGCGTGATGTGCTAATCGCATAGCTTATGTGGCATTGACTTTTGTTAAGCAATGACGCGAGTGTTACGATGAGACGATTGCTGATGCTTAAATGTCGTGGCGATCCAAGCACTGTGCGACCTCAAAGTCGTCCCTCGGTGTGTTCCCACTGGCCTGTGCGAGGCGCGAATTACCTAGCACACGTCGCTATGGTCCTCGTTTAGTCGTAATGCGACGGACATGGTCAAGTGTCATGGCGATCCAAGCACCGCGTGGGCAGGAAGGTAGTTTGCTTGTCTCGTTCCGTGCATACGGGTGCATACAGGGGGATGGTAGGGGGCATACGTGATGCGCGAATCACCTAGCACATGTGGCGTTGGCTTTCGTTAAGCAACGACGCAAGCGTTGCGATGAGACGATTGTTGATGCTTCAATGTTGTGGAGATCCAGGCACCGTGCTACCTCGAAGCCGTCCCCCAGTGTGTTCCCACTGGCCTGCGTGATGTACGAATCGCCTAGCAAACGACGCCATGGTCCTCGTTCAGTCGTAATGCGACGGACGTGGTCTTGTGTCGTGGCGATCCAAGCACCGCGTGAGCAGGAAGTACGCTTTCGATTGGTACCTCAATTGCGTGCAATCGGTGCATGGTCGGGCACCACGAAGTAGGCCCTTAAGCTTGCGACATGCGGCCTGGTCATGCACCTCGTGCTATTCCCATCCCGTGTCCCTCATAAATTCTTCGTGCCTAACGGTGCATGCTCACGCCATCTCTCCTGTTCCATTCGCCTAAAGGGCTTCGTTTGCCTAGACGGTGGGGCGATTACCGGCTTGGTGGTCTGGGCATAGTGAACGTGATAGCGCGTGATTGGTGGTCGGCTTGTGTGGGTCGATTGGATCCGTACTTGAGCAGCAACGTCTGCCCTTGCTTGCCTCTTCATTCGCGGGCTGAGTACTGACGTTGCCTCGGTCTGTAGGTCGGATTCCTGTGTTGCGTACCTACAAAGAAGGCAGTCTAAAGTCAC
>CM075765.1:28090147-28105147 GCA_037974665.1 Ehretia macrophylla | reverse complement strand
CACAACCCAAACCAAACCCGGGTAAAATTTTCAGGGAAAACGGACGGAGTCTCCCCTGTTTCTAGGCGAAATGTAAAACTTGCGATAGTATATAAGGGGACCAATACCATGTCCAAACATTCAACCACCTCAAGGCCATCCGAGCCTCGGATCTCAGTAAATAAACTCAGCAACTATACATACATTTCTAATTTAAAAGCTAACCTATCTCTTTTCATTTTTGGCAAGTACATTCGAACTTGGCAACTAAACCATACTAAGCTACTACATAAAATAAACTATCATGACATTCTAAATCTTTTCCTTTGGACATTACAAACATGCATTTGAAGTTAAGTTATAATAACTAGATACATAATCTAACTTATCAAACTACTTCAACAATCTATTGAAACTTAAATTACATACTTTTTGACATTAAATACATACAACATATGAAAGCATATATCTTTACAACTTCGACACTCAAGCCACATAGGCACGCAAGGCAACTCTTCAAGCATGATCTTTCACATATCCACGAACTTTCCAGCTAAATTAGCATTTCCTGAAATGTGGTGGTGAGGAGTGAGTATACACAACACGTATACTCAGTGAGGGCGAGACAGATATCGAATTGGAGAGAAAGAAAGTCGTGCAATGCAAATAAGACAGTTAAGCAATATAATTGATAAATAAGCAATCAAGACAAACAATCAATACAATAAGCAACTACTGAAAGCATTAACACAACCATTCAAAGCTATACCACACTCTGAAGGCTATGGTTCACTCTTACGTGCGACATACCATTTCACGAGTGATACATCAATCTCGAGCTTGATGTTGACAACGATGACAATAAGTACGCATCCACCTTATAACAGCAGTTTGGAATACCCCGGAAGTATCCATCAATTCTACGACCCAAATCTCCCTGGGAGGCAACCCGAGCGAGAAGAGGGAATAGCAGCGGAGCTAGAGCAACCAACACTAGCAACCCGAGGCTACCCAGAGAGGCCCATTACTCACGCGCGAGACACTATGCAATGCAAGACTCGATACAAGGCAATAAACGAGCGATAGCACAACAATACAAACTAGTGACAACAAACGAGATAACAAGTAATCACAATCAATACTAGCATTCACCTAACTTTTCAAACATAACAAGCAATAATAAGCAACAATAACACCAATTAAACAAGTATGTCAAGCAACTCTAAGCATTCCATAGGCATAATATCAAGATAACAAGCAAAATCACAAATCGGCCCAACTATCAAAACACTACCATTTCCAAACGAGCCACGAGTTTTGGAAACCGACTTCACCAACCCTCCTAGGTCACCATAAGGTACGTCTAAGGATCCTGAAACCCTACTTTACCCTAGAATTCGCGCAAAGCCCCGATTTCCCCCTTTGCTCGTTTGAACTACAACTATACCAACCAAACACCCAACCAACGCCATAATCGCACCAAAAGTGCTTCCATGGCCTCCCGAAACAATGCCATTACGCAAAACGAGAAAATGCTAAACTTGACCTAAACGACCCCGACTTTTACCAAGGCATATTTCTCATTTTTTCCATTACGCAACCTAAATAAATCATACATTTAGACATTCTAGCATACCTAGCACCTTTTCACATCAACAGACAGCATAACAACGCAACTTTATCGTTTCAAGGGTTTACTATTCATGTTTTACTATTCAACTAACAAATTATATTTCAATTTCAATATTCAACCGCAGAAAATGTTAAAAAGCTATAAATACATGTTCTACAATTGGTAGAGAACATTCTTTAAGCATTAAAACGATTAAACTAACGATCTACGCATAAAATCCAAAAATTAAAGTTTAGATACAAATATTTCAAATGCGCAAATAACGATGAAACCCTCACCTTAGACGCTCTTAGACGCTAGGAAAACCTCGTAGGATGCCTCGAAAACCATCCCGTGCGAGCTCACGCAAAGAATCGAAGATTTTGGCTTGAAATCTTTTTTTTTCTCTTCATATTTTTGGCCCTAGCTGATTCTGTTTTCAGCTTCTATTTTTTTTATTTTGTGCTTTGTTAAGCTATTAAAAGAGGCACAAGGTCAAAATGTTCAAGCCCCTTGGTGAAACCACTTAAAAATTGGTCAAACAAGCCTATTTTCATGCATTTTTAAGCTAAAACAACTAAGGAAATGTTAATTCTAGCTAACAACAATTAAATTATAAAATTTAAGGCACTAAAATACTAGTTTCACTATTTGCTGAGGACTAGAAAATATTCTCTAGCTATCGCTCCCGAAATGCAATGCACGTTGCGACAACAAAGAAGTAACAATTAAATCTCAAAGAACCTAAGAAATATATATCATTTTTGGAAAGAATCATAGTTTAAAATTTACTCCGTCTTGGAGCTACCTTTCATTTAATTGAAATCCAAGCATTTAAGTGCAAGAAAACTAAAACCGATTGACATAAATATGAAATGTAGGTGATAGTCCGTCAAAATAATTAACTCAAGTATTATTTTAATTACTTCCAAAAGAAATATGAAAATAAAGCTACAATTAAATGTTTAACCAAAAATAAACACATAATTCAATGCTAACATTTAAGATAACACTTAATTAAATGCAATTAAATATCATTTAATGCATGCCGGGTTTGGGTTATCACATCCTTCCCCCCTTAAAACAATTGCGTCCTCGCAATTCTTCTTCCAATAGAACTCTACATCATCTGAAATCCAACTCTGACCACTATTCATTGGTTGCTGAATAAGACACCGAATAAGAACGCTCAAAGAATACCTTACTAAGAAGCCCCAATAGTACTGACTGAAAACTCCAAACAATAAGGCCAAATAAAGGTTTAATTGAAAATACCATCTTGAAATCCAAATAAGAATTCCGCTGGTCAAGAATATCATAAGAGAATTCCCCGCTAAGAGTGCCGAGAAGATGCCAATAAAGACTAAAGCAAAGATACTGTAGATATTACCAATATACGAATCCTCTATAAAAATCCAACAAGTATCAAATAAGGAAGTCAAAGGA
Source organism: Ehretia macrophylla (assembly GCA_037974665.1). Lineage (NCBI taxonomy): Eukaryota > Viridiplantae > Streptophyta > Magnoliopsida > Boraginales > Ehretiaceae > Ehretia > Ehretia macrophylla. The sequence continues at coordinate 28,102,110 of CM075765.1, read as the reverse complement.
TGGCCAAAATAGATGCAGCACATATAAGACCAAGCTCCAAGATCTCTTCGCCATTTGCCGAGTGCAACCTTTATACAGCTTACCATCAAGGATGCCTAAAGTATTCCACATCATACCGTAAGCAATATAAGATAATAATTATGAACAAGATCCCAAGTGTAAGACTTCCAATAGTGCCAACAAGGAAATTACCAGTAGAGTGCCCACCGAACAATGCTCCGGTAACAATGTAGCCAAGTTTGCCCAATAAGTAAATGCTAAATAAATGGCCACTAAGGATCCTAGAGAATGCCATAATAGAATCCCAACTAAAAGTACCAAGAACATACCAATAAACAATCTGAGGCAGAGTCTAACCAAGAATCCCAAGTACCACTCAGGAAGACTCCAAACAAGAAATCCAGTCAATCATATTACAGAAGTTTCAAGGAAGTCTTCCAATATATAGCTCAAGAAGCATCTGATTAGGAAATCCAAAATGTACGCCAACATATATATACTTATCAAAAGTCCATGAATGAACACCAAGCTGAATAACCAAGTAGATTCCCAAAATAATATTGCTATCGAATATTGGGTAAAGTACCAAAGGAAATGCCGTGCAGGTACACCATATACCATTGAAGATTTCCAATCACGATTACCAAAAAAATATCAAGAAAGACCAGAACAAAGATATTGTAGACAATATTATGTAGCAAGTCCAATAAGAACTCCGATTGCCAAATCCACTGAGAAATGTCCACAAAGAATACCAAAATAGTACGCCTCACGCAAAGCTGATCATTGTAAATAGACTCAAATCAAAGTTCACCATAAGAATGCGGAAAGAACACCAAAGGTTGATTAAAATCCCAACCTAGTCTTCCACGAATGCCATTATAGAAAAACTCGATGAATGCCCAACAAGGAAATATTAAGAAAATGCTCCAAAGAGTTATCATGTAGAACTCAAAAGAAAGTCATTTTTACTAAGTATAAGAGATAATCTTAGAGGAACCCCAACAGCCAAGTCTACCAAGAAGTGCCAACATAAGTTCCAAAGAATACCCAATAAGGAAGCCAAAGAATGCTACAAAGAGCCATCATACCGAAACCCCAAAGAAAGTTATCTTTTTCACAACTGTTAAGCACAGAGAAGGACCATAGAGATTTTCCAATAACCGAGCTCCAAAAGCAAACACCAACTCCCAAATAAGGACTAGTCAAATACCATTCATTTCCTACCAATCCATACACCTTGAAAGGCCAACTGTGAACCACTTTCTTCAGGGGAGGAAGATGACTTACTTACCATTTCCATAGGACATGTATGAATGCCAATATATCACAGTTATACACATGCCTTAAACTATTATGCAAGCAAGTTTACAAAAGAGTTGACCAAACCATTTAATCATCTAAGTCATTCAAACAGGACAATCAATTCAAGCACAACACAATCAATTCAAATCACGGCATAGCTAATTCAAGACATTCTATACACACATTACAAGCAATAATTCAAGCAAATAACAAGTCACGAGGTCGATTCGATTCACGGTGCTAATTCAATAGGTCAATTTAATGCACAACTAGACACTTCACTTTACTTAGCACACAATTAACACATAACTTTATCACATAAGTGCATACATTCAAGTCAAGACACACAATCTCACATACAAGCATACACTTTCAAGACACACTTAACAAGCACACATTCAAGGGTCACTACCCACCAGACCGAGGACCCTGTCCCAGCTTATGAGCTAGACAAGCTCTGATACCACTTGTAGCACCCCAATCCCTCTCGAGACCGGGAGTTCTATCAATCGATCTAATCACAACCCAAACCAAACTCGGGCAAAATTTTCAAGGAAAACGGACGGAGTCTCCCCTGTTTCTAGGCGAAATGTAAAACCTGCGACAGCAATTAAGGGGACCAATACCATGTCCAAACATTCAACCACCTCAAGGCCATCCGAGCCTCGGATCTCAGCAAATAAACTCAGCAACTATACATACATTTCCAATTTAAAAGCTAACCTATCTCTTTTCATTTTTGGCAAGTACATTCGAACTTGGCAATTAAACCATACTAAGCTACTACATAAAATAAACTATCATGACATTCTAAATCTTTTCCTTTGGACATTACAAACATGCATTTGAAGTTAAGTTATAATAACTAGATACATAATCTAACTTATCAAACTACTTCAACAATCTAATGAAACTTAAATTACATACTTTTTGACATTAAATACATATAACATATGAAAGCATATATCTTTACAACTTCGACACTCAAGCCACATAGGCACGGAAGGCAACTCTTCAAGCATGATCTTTCACATATCCACGAACTTTCCAGCTAACATAGCATTTCCTGAAATGTGGTGGTGAGGAGTGAGTATACACAACACGTATACTCAGTGAGGGCGAGACAGATATCGAATTGGAGAGAAAGAAAGTCGTGCAATGCAAATAAGACAGTTAAGCAATATAACTGATAAATAAGCAATCAAGACAAACAATCAATACAATAAGCAACTACTGAAATCATTAACACAACCATTCAAAGCTATACCACACTCTGAAGGCTATGGTTCACTCTTACGAGCGATATACCATTTCACGAGCGATATATCAATCTCGAGCTTGATGTTGACAATGATGACAATAAGTACGCATCCACCTTATAACACCAGTTTGGAATACCCCGGAAGTATCCATCAATTCTATGACCCAAATCTCCTTGGGAGGCAACCCAAGCGAGAATAGGGAATAGCAGTAGAGCTAGAGCAACCAACACTGGCAACCCGAGGCCACCCAGAGAGGCCCATTACTCACGCGCGAGACACTATGCAATGCAAGACTCAATACAAGGCAATAAACGAGCGATAGCACAACAATACAAACTAGTGACAACAAACGAGATAACAAGCAATCACAATCAATACTAGCTTTCAACTAACTTTTCAAGCATAACAAGCTATAATAAGCAACAATAACACCAATTATACAAGTATATCAAGAAACCCTAAGCATTCCATAGGCATAATATCAAGATAACAAGCAAAATTACAAATCGGCCCCAACTATCAAAACACTACCATTTCCAAACGAGCCACGAATTCTGGAAACCGACTTCGCCAACCCTCCTAGGTCACCATAATGCACGTCTAAGGACCCCGAAACCCTACTTTACCCTAGAATTCGCGCAAAGCCCCGATTTTTCCCTTTGCTCGTTTGAACTACAACTATACCAACCAAACACCCAACCAACGCCATAATCGCACCAAAAGTGCTTCCATGGCCTCCTGAAACAATGTCATCACGCAAAACGAGAAAATGCTAAACTTGACCTAAACGACCCCAACTTTCACCAAGGCATATTTCTCATTTTTCCATTACGCAACTTAAACAAATCATACATTTAGACATTCTAGCATACCTAGCACCTTTTCACATCAATAGACACCATAACAACGCAACTTTATCATTTCAAGGGTTTACTATTCATGTTTTACTATTCAACTAACAAATTATATTTCAATTTCAATATTCAACCGCAGAAAATGTTAAAAAGCTATAAATACATGTTCTACGATTGCTAGAGAACATTCTTTAAGCATTAAAATGATTAAACTAACGATCTACGCATAAAATCCAAAAATTAAAGTTTAGATACAAATATTTCAAATGCGCAAATAACGATAGAAGCCTCACCTTAGACGCTCTTAGATGCTAGGAAAACCTCGAAGGATGCGTCAGAAACCACCCCGTGCGAGCTCACGCAAAGAATCGAAGATTTTGGCTTGAAATCTTTTCTTTTTCTCTTCATATTTTCGGCCCTAGCTGATTCTGTTTTTAGCTTCTATTTTTTTTATTTTGTGCTTTGTTAAGCTATTAAAAGAGGCACAAGGTCAAAATGGTCAAGCCCCTTGGTCAAACCACTTAAAAATTGGTCAAACTATCCTATTTTCATGCATTTTTAAGCTAAAACAACTAAGGAAATGTTAATTCTAGCTAACAACAATTAAATTATAAAATTTAAGGCACTAAAATACTAGTTTCACTATTTGCTGAGGACTAGAAAATATTCTCTAGCTATCGCTCCCAAAATGCAATGCACGTTGCGACAACAAAGAAGTAACAATTAAATCTCAAAGAACCTAAGAAATATATCATTTTTGGAAAGCATCATAGTTTAAAATTTACTCCATCTCGGAGCTACCTTTCATTTAATTGAAATCCGAGCATTTAAGTGCAAGAAAACTAAAATCGATTGACATAAATATGAAATGTAGGTGATAGTCCGTTAAAATAATTAACTCGAGTATTATTTTAATTACTTCCAAAAGAAATATGAAAATAAAGCTACAATTAAATGTTTAACCAAAAATAAACACATAATTCAATGCTAACATTTAAGATAACACTTAATTAAATGCAATTAAATGTCATTAAATGCATGCTGGGTTCGGGTTATCACAGCTATGCCCGAGGATGCCTACCCAAGTGCTAAGTGCTATGCCCAAGGATGCCCAAGTGCTATGCCCAAGTGCGAAACCCAAGGATGCCCATGTGCTAAACCCAAGTGTCGACGTCATAAGTTTTAAGTGTCGACGCGTGAATGCCTAAAGTTTTATACCCAGGTGCTATATGCTACACCCAATGATGCCCAAGTGCTATGTGTTATACCCAAGAGCTATGCCCAAGTACTATGTGCACCCAAGTGCTATGCCCAAGTGCTAACGGACCCTCCGCCAGCTGACCCCGCTTATCGCCTCGAGTGCCCAAGTATTAGACAGCCTATGCTTGCTTCGTAAGAGATGGCAAAAAATTTGAATCCGACCTTGTGTGCTGCTAGCCCACCGAGGTGCCTAATAATCTTCCCTCAGCATTAACGGTGACTGAGGTTATGTTGCCCTATCTTCGGCACAGCTGGGCACGTTAGTGAACGGTTGCAGCACGACTGCCCACGGTGTTGCATGACGGCGCATGATTGGGCCTCGGATGCGGCATGTACTTAGGGCACGTACTTGGGGCCTCGGATGAGCCACCACTTGCCAAGTAGTTAGGGCATGGCTTGACAAGCAGTGGGGTCACGCATGGGGCACGATGGGGCAAGTAGTTGGGCCACGTGGGGCGCGAGCATGGGGAGCCCATGCCGCACAAAGGTACGCGCATGGGGCGCCCATGCCGCACGATGGTGCACGCATGCCGCACGAAAGTGTACGCATGAGGCTCCCATGTCGCCCGAAGGTGCGCTCATAGGCCGCGCATGGGGCACGATTGTGCACACATGCAGCCTACATGCCACACAAAGGTGAGCTCATGGGGCACCCATGACGCACGATGGTGCCCGCATGCCGCACGATGGTGCCCGTATGTCGCACGAAGGTTCGCAAATGGGGCGCCCTGCCTCCCGATGGTGTGCGCATGAGGAGCCCATACCGCCGGATGGTGCTCGTATACAGCACGAAGGTACACGCATGGGGCGCCCAATCTGCACGAAGATGTACGCTTGGGGCGCCCATGCTGCACGATGGTACGAGCATGCCACACGAAGGTATACGCATGGGGCGCCCATGCCGCTCTATGGTGCGCGTATGCCGCACGATGGTGCGCTCATGTGGCCCGCATGACGCACGATGGTGTACTCATATGGCCCACATGCCGCACGATGGTGCGCGCATATAGCCCGTATACCGCACGATGGTGCGTGCATGGGGTGCCCATGTCGCACGATGGTGCACACATGGGGCGCACATGCCGCACTCTGGTGTGCGCAAGTGGCTCGCATGCCGCATGAAGGTGCTCGCATGGGGCGCCTATGCCGCACGAAGGTGCGCGCATGGGGTGCCTATGCCGCACGAAGGTGCTCGCTTGGGGCGCCTATGCCGCACAAAGATACGCGCATGTCGCACGAAGGTGTAAGTATGTGGCCTGTATACCGCATGATGGTGCGCGCATGGTGCGCCCATGCCGCATGATGGTGCGCGCATGTCGCACGAAGGTGAGGGCAATGGTGCGCCCATGCCGCACGACGGTGCGAGCATCGGGTGCGCATGCAGTACGATGGTGCTCGTATCGGGCGCGCATGCCACACGATAGTGCGCGCATGTGGCTTGTACGCCGTACGATGGTGCGCCTATGCCTCACGATCGTGCACGCATACCGCACGAAGGTACACGCATAGTACGCCCATTCCGCACGATGGTGCGCGCATCAGGCGCGCATGCCGCATGATGGTGCTCGCATGTGGGCCACATGCCTCACGATAGTGCACGCATGGGGCGCCCATGCCGCAAGATGGTGTGCGCATGCCGCACGATGGTACGCACATAGGGCACCCATGCCACACGATGGTGCATACATCGGGGACGCATGCTGCATGTTAGTATGCGCAAGTGGCGTGCTCAGGTTGCTCAAAGGGCGTTGTTGGGGCACTGTTGGGGCACGGCTGGGGCACTGTGGGGGTACACTTAGGGGACGATGGGGGATGTTGGGGGACGGCTTTGGCACTACTAGGGGACGTTGGGCACGATGGGCAATTATAAGCATTTGGGTGTATTGGGCATGCGGAATGTATTATGACACGAATATGGACATTGATATTCTTTTACAAGTGGTTACCGAATCTACGAAGTAGTTTTAACCTTTCCCTTGTCCGACAAACAGTTCGTCACATTTGTGAGGCGAAATAGTTTAATCTGTTTCCCAATCCATCCAAAAAAAATTTAACGGCAAATATCATGTAAACAAATTAATTTTTTAATTAATATAAATTTTCGTGAATTTTCTAGTATTTTTTCTGATTTTTCCCTATTTTCGTAATTTTTAAATATTAAAAATTAATTATTTGACAAAAAAATTTTGAATATCATTTAACAAATTAATGTATGAATTAATATAATTTTTTCTGAATTTTATAATTTTTTCTGATTTTTTCCTATTTTTCGCAATTATTAAATATTAAAAAAAAATTTCAAAAAAACTAATTTTGAAGCATTTGGATATTATATGCTATCAATAAGGAGCAAGTTAGGTACGAAGATCATGCCATATGGGGCCTTTTATAGTGTAAAACACACATTATGAATCTCTGGCAAAATGTACGCTGCTGCTGTCACTTGGGTTTTTGTATCTAAATGTACTATAGTGGATGCGCGCGGCCATGGTCTAGTCTCGTGGCGATCCAAGCACCGCGTGGGCTTGGGTGGCTATTGGGGAACGGTGGGGGAAAGCGTGATGCGGGAATCGCCAAGCACACGTGGCATTGGCTTTCGTTATGCAACGACGCGAGGGTTGCAATGAGACGATTGTTAATGCTTCAATGTCGTGGCGATCCAAGCACCATGCGACCTTGAAGTCGTCCCCCGGTAAGTTCTGACGTGCCTGTGCGATGTGCGAATCGCCTAGCACACGACACCATGGTCCTTGCTGAGTCGTAATGCGACGAACGTGGTCAAGTGTCATGGCGATCCAAGCATCGCATGGGCAGGAAGGTAGTTTGCTTGTCCTGTTCCGTGCATATAGGGGGACTGTGGGGGGCATGCGTGATGCACGAATCGCCTAGCACACGTGGCATTGGCTTTCGTTAAGCAATGATGTGAGCATTGCGATGAGACGATTGTTGATCCTTCAATGTCCAGGCGATCCAAGCACCATGTGGCCTTGAAGCCGTCCCCCGATAGGTTTTGACGTGCCTATGCAATGCGCGAATCGCCTAGCACACGACCCCTTGGTCCTCGCTGAGTCATAATACGACAGACATGGTCTACTGCCATGGCGATCCAAGCACTGCGTGGCCAGGAAGGTAGTTTACTTGTCCCGTTCCATGCATACAGGGGGACAGTAGGGGGCATGCGTTATGCGCAAATCGCCTAGCACACATGGCATTGGCTTTCGTTAAGCAACGACGCGAGCATTGCGATGAGACGATTGCCGATGCTTCAATGTCATAGCGATCCAAGCACCATTCGGCTTTGAAGTCATCCCCCGGTGGGTTCTGATGTGCTTATGCAATGCGCGAATTGCCCAGCACACGACGCCATGGTCCCCATTGAGTCATAATGCGACGGACGTGGTCTAGTGTCGTGGAGATCCAAGCACCGCGTGGGCAGGAAGATAGTTTGCTTGTCCTGTTCCGTGCATACATGGGGACGATGGGGGGCATGCGTGATGCGCGAATTGCCTAGCATATATCGTATTGGCTTTCGTTAAACAACGACGCGAGCGTTGCGATGAGACGATTGCTGATGCTTCAATGTCATGGTGATCCAAGCACCATGTGATCTTGAAGCCGTCCCCCGGTTGGTTCTGACCGGCCTGTGCAATGCGCGAATAGCCTAGCACAGGACACCATGGTCCTCGCTGATTCGTAATGTGACGGACGTGGGCTAGTGTCATGGCGATCCAAGCACCGCGTGTGCAGAAAGGTAATTTTCTTGTCCCGTTCCGTGCATATGGGTGCATACAGGGGGATGGTGGGGCGCATACATGATGCGCGAATCGCCTAGCACGTGTGGCGTTGGCTTTCGTTAAGCAACGACGCGAGCATTACGATGAGACGATTGCTGATGCTTCAATGTCGTGGAGATCCAAGCACCGCATGGGCAGGAACATAGTTTGCTTGTCCCGTTCCGTGCATACGGGTGCATACAGGGGGACGGTGGGGGGTATGTGTGATGCGCGAATCTCCTAGCACATGTGGCATTGGCTTTCGTTAAGCAACGACACGAGCGTTGCGATGAGATGATTGCTGACGCTTCAATGTTGTGGCGATCCAAGCACCATACGACTTCGAAGTCGTCCCCAGGTGTATTGCCACTGGCCTGCGCGATGCGCGAATCGCCTAGCACACGATGCCATAGTTCTCGCTAAGTTCTAATGCGATGGACGTGGTCTAGTGTCATCGTGATCCAAGCACCACGTGGGCAAGAAGGTAGTTTGCTTGTCCCGTTCCATCCATACGGGTACATACAGGGGGACTGTGGGTGGCATGCGTGATGCGCGAATTGCCTACCACATGTGGGATTGGCTTTCATTCTGCAACGATGCGAGAATTACGTTGAGACAATTGTTGATGCTTCAATGTCGTGGCGATCAAAGCACCGTGCTTCCTCGAAGCCGTCCCCCGGTGTGTTCCAACTAGCCTGCGCGATGTGCGAATCACCTAGCACACGACGTCATGGTCCTCGCTGAGTCATAATGCGACGGACGTAGTCTAGTGTCGTGGCGATCCAAGCACCGCGTGGGCAGGAAGTCCGCTTTCAGTTGGTACCTCAGTTGCGTTCAATCATTGCATGGTCGGGCACCACGAAGTAGGCCCTTAAGCTTGCGACATGCGGCCTAGTCATGCACCTCGTGCTATTCCCATCCTGTGTCCCTCAAAAAATCTTCGTGCCTAGAGGTGCGTACTCGAGCCATCTCGCCAGTTCCATTCAATTGAAGGGTTTTATTTGCCTAGATGGTGGGGCGGTTATCGACATTGTGGTCTGGGCATAGCGAACATGACAGCGCGTGAGTGGTGGTCAGCTTGTGTGGGTCGGTTGGATCCCTGCTTAAGCAGCGACATCTGCCCCTGCTTGACTCTTCATTCGCGGGCCGAGTGCTTACGTTGCCTCGGTCGGTGGGTCAGATTCCTGTGTTGCGTACCTACAAAGAAGGCAGTCTAAAGTCACATCGTCCATCTTTTGCCTTGCGTCTGCCTTCGTGGACGACATGGGGCAAACCCCTAAGCACGTCCCGCATTCCACGCTGCTCATTCCAACAAGTGCGGCACATGTGGCTCGTGGGGCGTTGCTCGATCTATCAAATGTGGCACACCATTACGGTATGGGGTCCTTGGCCTCTCGTTGCCCGAAATCAGCGTTCGTCACTAATCGCACTCTAATTCAGACTGTGAAACTGTGAATGGCTCATTAAATTAGTTATAATTTGCTTGATGGTATCTACTACTCGGATAACCATAGTAATTCTAGAGCTAATACATGCAAGAAACCCTAACTTCTAGAAGGGATGCATTTATTAGATAAAAGGTCAATGCTGGCTCTACCCGTTGCTGCGATGATTCATGATAACTCAACGGATCGAACGGCCCTCGTGTCGGCGACGTATCATTCAAATTTCTGCCCTATCAACTTTCGATGGTAGGATAGTGGCCTACCATGGTGGTGACGGGTGACGAAGAATTAGGGTTCGATTCCGGAGAGAGAGCCTGAGAAACGGTTACCACATCCAAGGAAGGCAAGAGGCGCGCAAATTACCCAATCCTGACACAGGGAGGTAGTGACAATAAATAACAATACCGGGCTCAAAGAGTCTGGTAATTTGAATGAGTACAATCTAAATCCCTTAACGAGGATCCATTGGAGGGCAAGTCTGGTGCCAACAACCACGGCAATTCCAGCGTCAATAGCGTATATTTAAGTTGTTGCAGTTAAAAAGGTCGTAGTTGGACTTTGGGATGGGTCAGCCGGTCCGCCTCAGGTGCGCACCGATCATCTCGTCCCTTCTGCCAGCGATGTGCTCCTGGCCTTAACTAGTCGGGTCATGCCTCCGGCACCATTACTTTGAAGAAATTAGAGTGCTCAAAGCAAGCCTACGCTCTGTATACATTAGCATGGGATAACATTATAGGATTTTGATCCTATTGAGTTGGCCTTCGGGATCGGAGTAATGATTAACAAGGACAGTCGGGGGCATTCGTATTTCATAGTCAGAGGTGAAATTCTTGGATTTATGAAAGACAAACAACTGCGAAAGCATTTGCCAATGATGTTTTCATTAATCAAGAATGAAAGTTGGGGGCTCGAAGATGATCAGATACCATCCTAGTCTCAACCATAAACGATGCTGACCAGGGATCGGCGGATGTTGCTTTTAGGACTCCGCCGGCACCTTATAAGAAATCAAAGTTTTTGGGTTCCGAGGGGAGTATGGTCGCAAGGATGAAACTTAAAGGAATTGACGGAAGGGCACCACCAAGAGTGAAGCCTACGGTTTAATTTGACTCAACACTGGGAAACTTACCAGATCCAGACATAGTAAGGATTGACAAACTGAGAGCTCTTTCTTGATTCTATGGGTGGTGGTGCATGGCCGTTCTTATTTGGTTGAGCGATTTGTCTGGTTAATTCTATTAATGAACGAGTCCTCAGCCTGCTAACTAGCTATGCGAAGGTATTCCTCTGCAACTAGCTTCTTAGAGGGACTACGGCCTTTTAGGCCACGGAAGTTTGAGGCAATAACAGGTCTGTGATGCCCTTAGATGTTCTGGGCCACACGCGCGCTACACTGATGTATTCAACGAGTCTATAGCCTTGGCCGACAGGCCCGAGTAATATTTGAAATTTCATCGTAATGGGGATAGATCATTGCAATTGTTTGTCTTGAACGAGGAATTCCTAGTAAGCGCGAGTCATTAGCTCGTGTTGACTACGTCCCTGCCCTTTGTACACACCGCCCGTCGCTCCTACCAATTGAATGATCCGGTGAAGTGTTCGGATCACAGAGACGTGGGCGGTTCGCTGCCCGCGACGTTGCGAGAAGTCCACTAAACCTTATCGTTTAGAGGAAGGAGAAGTCGTAACAAGGTTTTCGTAGGTGAACCTGCGGAAGGATCATTGTCGAACCCTGTGAAGGCAGAACGACCTGCGAACCCGTTTAAACAACGCGGGGTCAAGCGAGGGAGGCAGCTCGTTCGCAGCCCGCGTGTAGGTCATGAGTCGAGGCGAAAGCCCCTCAAACAACGAACCCTAGCGCGGAATGCGCCAAGGAAAATGAAAATTAGGGGCCAGTCTATCCGTGCCCCATCCGCGTGTGCTAGGTTGGGCCTAGGTCCCTTACGAAACGAAAATGACTCTCGGCAACGGATATCTCGGCTCTTGCATCGATGAAGAACATAGCGAAATGTAATACTTGGTATGAATTGCAGAATCCTGTGAACCATCGAGTCTTTGAACACA
>CM075765.1:28052647-28085147 GCA_037974665.1 Ehretia macrophylla | reverse complement strand
TGCATGCCACATTAAGGTGCGCGCATGGGGTGCCCATGCCGCACGAAGATGCTCTTATAGGGAGCTTATGCAGCACGATGGTGCGAGCAGGCCGCACGAAGGTGCGCGAATGGGCGCCCATACTGGTCGATGGTGCGTGCATGCCACACGATGGTGCGCGCATGTAGCATGCATGCCGCACGAATGTGCGCGAATGGGGCACCCATGCTGCATGATGGTGCGTGCATGGGGCGTGCATGCCACACTCTGGTACACACATGTGGCCCGCATGTCATACTAAGGTGTGTGCATGGGGCGCCCAAATGCTGCAATAAAATTCGCGCATAGGGCGCCCATGCCGCACGAAGGTGTCATGCCCTAACCCGGCCTATAAGGTTAGACTAGGGTGCGATCTAAACATTTAAGTCACGTCACATACTTAACCGTTTATGAAGATTTAACACTTAACGTTTTGGCCTAAACTCTAAAATTTTTGGAAAAACCGACTGCATAACGGATGTAATTGGGCCCTTTGGTTTGACCTAATTCTCTAATTGCCTCAAAAACTACCATCTCAAATTTATTTCCAACTAAGATTACTATTTTATCATCAATTGAAACGCCTACTGGTTGTCTTGATGTCTTGTTTGATTAATAACCTAGCATGATACTATGTCTCGTTCTTTTGTTAATCCTCGTTACAAAAGTACCTGTTGATCTTAGCTTAATAACATGTACCTGCTTAAGATTTGGTTGGTTCGTTTTACTTAGCCTTTACCTAATGCTTCATAATCCTATTATAGATACTAGCAGTAATAATAGCAAAACGATCATAGTAGTGTCTAGCACTTGTCTAGTTAATATCAGTACAAACCAAAATTAGACCCCAAATTACAACAGGTGTCTTTTACATCACAACATTAAACAACATGAAAGAAACAGTCTTCAAGTGGCATAGTTTTCACAAATGGCCATAAAAAAAGCAGAGCACATAGGAATAGGCAATCACTCCAAAGTATCATCGTTAGGCACATCGTCCTCAGGTACCTGTTCTTGTTCTTTTTCACCTGAGATGATAAAAGAGGGTGAGTCCTTATGAACTCAGCGAGGGGGAACGAGAAATAGGTTTTGAAACTCATTTTCCAGTTCAATCTTATGAAAAACCCTTTTGCAAACATGAATATGTCACAAGTAAGTACATAACAATAATATAAAGTAAAAGAACACAATTACCAGTCTTTCCTCCCCGAGGTTCTCTAGGAACCAAGCGAGAGTACTTACACATATAGAAAAAGGATACGGTGAGCTTTTGCTCTCAGTAGTTGCGGTCGACTTCAAATCATCCCCTTAACACGCCAAGTGGGTGTACTCCGGATGTACCCTGAAATCCTACGACCCAACTCTCCGAGGAAGTCTAGCCCCCAAGCGAGAGAGGGAATAGGTCCATGGTAGTCACGGGTGCACCGGCAAGCCCGATGCCACCCGGTGTGCGTGATCGCTACCTCACCAAACTGAAAGGTTGCAACCTTGTATGCAATGCACATTTCTGACATTTAATATATCACATTAGGAGGACAACAAAGTAGGTTGCCTCCGGGTAGTCATAAGATTGCACATTGATAAGCAAACAAGCGAGGCATGAATAGACAAATAATTTCACTTGAAAAGCATATGGAGTTATATGAACATTAAACGGAAAGCCATGTAACGCACATAAATCAAGCCATATAACTCAATTCAAAGTCCACGTAATCAAATATCAAGATTATATAACATGCAACAACATCTACGTGAGCTCGGATGCAAGAAAAGCCTATTTGTCAACATGCAATGATCAAAATCACATTTAGGACTATAAGGGCATCTACGGGCAGCCTACTAAGCATATAATTCCACACAATATCCAAATGATCCACACTTAGCAAGACTACCTAGTCATTAGGGTTTCCATTTCGTGCTTACCCGTGTGATTAAACCCTAAGCCAACTCAAAATTAATCTCAAGCCATGCATCAATTAATTCAAACATCCTCAAATATTTAAAATAGTCCACACAACATCCCAAAGCTACAATCCCACGCATTTATTTCAACAAGAGAAGTTACAACAATTTTTTCTAAGTATAACACTAAGTGAAACCCTTACTGCAATAGGCTGTTTTCTCACAGTCATTACAATAGGCAAACAATCTCAAATTATAGTGAATAAGATGTCACATTAAAGCTTAATAAGTGAACTAAAATCAGAAACAAACCTTGCATCATTTGGATTTCGGGATCATTAATTATAGCCGAAACAGTGGGATAGCACAAAACTGTTCAGATTTGCACACATTTCGATAATTGATGTTTTTGAGGTACTTAGGGTCAGATTTAGCCTTCGTCCATTTCTGATAAACATGTCCAGAACTGAAAAATCTAGCAGTACACCAAATTTCATACATTTTGGGCATCATTTACTAAGTCAAATCTGGTTCGTTCTACAGGTTCAGTGCATCTACCAAAACCTGCTTCATTTTTCCTGATTTCCAGATTTGGACACATTTTAATGATTTTCTCTTTTGAGGACATTAGAGTCGAAATTATCTTTGGCCTATTTCCGCAAAAAATGTTCAAAACTGGCAAAACTAGTCACCTACAAATTTTCATGCATTTGCAACATCATATGCCTAGCCAAACGTACCTCGAAACAACAGGTTAGAGAGCTGTCACATAATCCGATTGCACCTATAATCACTTTCAAGCCAAAATCTTGCCATGCATGGTTGTAAAAGCTTATGAACGAACATATAACTTAAGTACAGAGGCAAAGACATACATTTAAGAGCATGCATGTGGATTTTGAGGGATTTTCAAAAGGTTTTAGCCCTCACCTTAGCAATCAACCAAGAAGATGCACAAAACTTGTTGATGCACAATTTTCCTCTTCTCCTTTGCCTAGCCGAAATTTCCACTAGATTTTCTATGTTTTTCCTAGCTTAGTGACCAAGATCTTAGTACATGCATGTGGTTAGAACAAGAAGAAAAGAAATGGAAGCTTAAAAACTCACCTAGGGCCGAAATGAAGACTCTATGTGCTTGTATGCATCTTTCGAGCTAGCTACTTGCTTTCCTTTGCTTGGGCTTGTCTTGATTAACCGTATGATGATGAAGATGAACTACGAGGTGAAGAGATTCAGCTAAGGCCAAGAGATAGGGAGGAGAATGCGAGGGAAAGAGAGAAGTGTGAGGAAGAAAGAAGGAAAATGACAAGAAATGACAAAAAATGATGGCTTTGCAAATCTTGAAGCAAGTGGTTGGCCTAGGGCTTGATAATTCAGCTTTTTTGGTGTCTTCAAGAGCATATTTGAAATTCCTAGTATGGGCAAAGAGGGTTTGGTCGAGCAATGTGGGATTTTGAGGAAGTTTGAGCAATTTTTTTATGCATTTGTGTCATAGAATGTCATAGTATGTCTAGGATTATTAATAAATTATGCAATGCTAGTTTAAATGCACATGGTGGTCGGCCAAAGCTAGCTTAAATTCTGAATTTTTGTCATCTTTGAGCATTATTTTAATTGTGTGTTGAAAGTGCAAAAAGAATAAGAAATGTCTAGCTTTTTGTGAGATTTTGGCTTCTAGTGGGTTGAATTAGTAATTTAATAATAGTTAGTGGATTTTGTAGGATTAATTAATGACCTAGTGCTTCGTACAAGATGCTTTCTTGTTTAGCGTGAGGGCACGCTTTCCTAGGTCTAGGGTACGCACTACGAGGTAGGACACGAACTACGAGACGAATGCACAGTTTTCAAGTAAATGCACGCAACCCTAAATGAATGCACGTAATTCAATGCAAGGCACACAAAACGAACACAATTCTCAAACCTAGGTCAAGGCACGCAATTCTAGATTAGGGCACGTGAAATGAGGTATCGCACGTAAATCGAGGTCGGGCCTCACATCTTCCCCTCCTTAAAAGAATTTCATCCCGAAATTCAATATTACCTTTGAAATAAAGCTAGATATTGCTGCTCCATCTGGTCTCGCCTTTTCCACGTTGCTTCTTCAACTCCATGATGATCCCACAACACTTTCACCATTGGTATAGTTCTGTTGCGCAATTCCCGATCTTGCTGGTCTAGGATCCGAATGGGCTTCTCCTCGTAAGACAAGTTCTCCCGAAGCTGCAATGGCTCTGGCTCCAAGATGTGTGACGAATCAGGATGATACTTCCGCAGCATTGAAACATGAAAGACGTCGTGAATATTGGAGAGGTTCTGGGGTAGTACCAGGCGATACGCCAATTTGCCAACCTTCTCAACTATCTCAAATGGTCCTACAAACCTCGGGCTCAACTTTCCATCCTTGCCATGTTTAATCAGTCCCCTCCAGGGTGATATCTTCAAGAATACCTTGTCGCCAACCTCAAACTCTAGACTCCGTCTTCGGTGGTCTGCATAACTCTTCTGCCTGCTCTGGGCGGTAAGCATCCGTTTCCAGATGAGGTGGATATTATCAACAATCTTCATAAGTTCAGGTAAATGGGTCGGGTCAAAAGTCTTCGTCTCACCTACTTCATCCCAGTAAATTGGGGATCGACACTTACGTCCATACAATGCCTCAAATGGGGCCATCCCGATAATGGCCTGATAACTATTATTATAAGCGAACTCCGCTAGAGATAGATATTTCTCCCAACCTTTACCGAAATCTAAAACACACGCCCTCAGCATATCTTCCAAAATTTGAATAGTTCTCTCCGATTGACCATCAGTCTGAGGGTGATAAGCCGTGCTGAAACTCAACTTCGTTCCCAAAGCTTCTTGCAATCTCTTCCAAAATCGGGAAGTAAAACGAGGATCCCTATCCGATACAATCCTCACAGGCATCCCGTGCAATTTTACAATCTCTGCCACATACATATCTCCCAATTTCTCTGTACTATCCTCCTTGTTCATCGGTAAAAAGTGTGCCGACTTAGTCAATCTATCCACTATGACCCAAACAGCATCATGACCATTTTGTGATCTGGGCAGGTCCATAACAAAGTCCATAGTTATATGTTCCCATTTCCATTGAGGAATCTCCAACGGCTGAAGTAAATCTATGGGTCGTTGATGTTCCACTTTGACTCTCTGGCAAGTCAAGCACCGAGCCACAAACTCCGCAATTTCTCTTTTCATGTTATTCTACCAATAGTGTTGCTTCAAATCCCGGTACATCTTTGTTCTACCGGGGGTGAATAGCATATCTTGAATTATGGGCTTCTTCAAGAATCTTCTTTTTCAGCTCTGGCTCATTGGGAACACAAATCTGATTCCTAAACATCCAAACACCATCATCATGAAACTTGAAATCCGCGTTGCTTTCTTTAATCTTCTGAAATTGTTGGTCCTTCTGTTGAGTCTCTCGTAACTCAGACAACAAGGTCGATTGAACTTGTGTAATGGCAAAAAGTAACCCTTTCCGAGTCAATTGTAGTTTCCACAAAAATGCTTCCTCCAACAACTCCTGCACCTTGACTTCCAGTTTCGCCATGCTTGCTTTTCTACTTAAGGCATCTGCAACTACATTTTCTTTACCGGGCACATAGTTGATTGTGCAGTTATAATCATCCAAAAGCTCCATCCATCGCCTCTGCCTCATATTCAACTCTTTTTGTGAGAACAAGTATTTCAAGCTCTTGTGATCAGTAAATACCTCAAACTTGTTACCCCACAGATACTGCCTCCATTTCTTGAGTGCAAACACGATAGCCGCTAATTCCAAATCATGCATCGGGTAATTCAATTCATACGGCTTTGGTTTCCTAGAAGCATATGCAATTACCCTTCCATTTTGCATCAACACACAACCCAATACTTCTTTCAAAGCATCACTATAGATTACAAAACCTTGACTTCCTTCAGGCAATGCAAGAACAGGTGTGGTAGTCAATCTTTTCTTCAACTCTTGGAAGCTGCTCTAACACTTATCATCCCACACGAACTTTGTTTTCTTTTCAGTGAGCTTTGTAAGCGGTCCTGCAATCTTAGAGAAATCTTTCACGAATCTCCGATAATAGCCGGCTTGACCAAGAAAACTCTGAATCTCCATAACATTCTCCGGCTTCTTCTAAGACATTACTGCTTCTATCTTTGCTGGGTCTACTGCTATTCCCTCTTGGAATATGATATGCCCCAAAAATGCAATATGTTGCAACCA
Organism: Ehretia macrophylla; assembly: GCA_037974665.1. Classification (NCBI taxonomy): domain Eukaryota; kingdom Viridiplantae; phylum Streptophyta; class Magnoliopsida; order Boraginales; family Ehretiaceae; genus Ehretia; species Ehretia macrophylla. The sequence goes on along the minus strand of CM075765.1, from coordinate 28,078,987 downwards.
AAATTCGCACTTGCTAAACTTTGCATACAACTGATGCTCTCGAAGCTTCTGCAGTACCAACCGCAGATGTTGCTCATGCTCCGCCTCAGATTTCGAGTATACCAAAATATCATCAATGAAGATCACCACAAATTGGTCCCAGTAGGGTTAAAACACCCTGTGCATCAAATCCATAAAAGCTGCAGGGGCATTGGTCAGTCCAAAAGGCATCACCACATATTCATAATGCCCATATCTCGTCCTAAAAGCCGTTTTAGGCACATCTTCCTTTTTAATCCGCAACTGATAATACCTTTGCCTCAAGTCGAGTTTCAATACACTTTAGCTCCTTGCAGTTGATCAAATAACTTGTCGATCAGTGGAAGTGGGTATTTATTCTTGACAGTCACTTGGTTCAATCCTCGGTAGTCGATGCATAGCCTCAACGTTCCGTCTTTCTTATTTACAAATAGAACTGGTGCACCCCACGGTGAAGAACTTGGTTGAACAAACCCCTTCTTCAGTAATCCTTGCAATTGGTCCTTCAATTCTTGTAGCTCGGCCGGTGCCATACAATAGGGAGCTTTAGATATCGGCTGGGTGCCAGGCAGTAGCTCTATAACGAACTCGATCTCCCGATTTGGGGGTAAACCGGGCAATTCTTCTGGAAATACATCCGCATAGTCTTTGATCACTAGCATCTCCTCCAACTTAGCTTTATCCGATGGCTTATTGATGAGGTAGGCTAAGTATCCGCTACACCCTTTTCTCAAGGACTTCACTGCTTTCGTAGATGAAATGATGGAACTCCCGGTGAAATCTTTTCGACCCATTACCTCCAATATTGATTGACCAGGTATCCGGAATGTTATAATCTTCGCCCGACAATCTAGTTGGACATGGTGTTTTGCCAGCCAGTCCATCCCTAAAATGACCTCATAATCTCGAAAAGGTAATACAACAAGATTGGCTAAGAATTCCCTATCCTTAATTTGGATTTTACATGCTTTACAAGCTGAGCTAGTTACAAGTTTGGAACCTATTGGAGTACCAACTTCTACTTCGTATGGCAGACATACAACTTTCAATTTCACACGTTCCACACATAAGGGAGTAATAAATGAATGAGTAGCACCCAGATCAATTAACACCCTAACAGGTTGATTCAGTATGAAGAATATACCTTCAACAATAGCGGTCTCATCTGGAATCTCCTCGCACTCAATAACGTAAGCTCGAGCCTAGAATCTGGGAACTAGAGTCTTGCCTCTACCAGCTAGTTTACCCTGATTCTGTCATGCCTGCCGTTTAGGGAAATCCTTGATCTGATGCTGATCACTACCATATCTCATACATCGTCCTGACTTTCTCCAACACTGGGCCTCGGTATGCCCCTTCTTGTCACAATAAGAACAGTTGACGGACTGAGTAGCGGGTGAACTACCCGTAGATCCGCGGGTGGAAGAGGTTGATGGCACTTTCGTCGGGCCACGGTTACTCGCTGGTCTGTTCTGGCTCTGGCCCTAACTATGACTTTGACTCTGAAATTTCCTCTGCTGACCTAAAGGCTGGTATGGTTTCTTGTTCGGCTGACTCGAACCGGCTCCATCTAGTTTCCTCTTCTCAACTCGAGAGGCAACATCAAAGAGAGCAGAATAGGTATCGAAGTCATGAGAAGCCAACTGGTCCTGAATCTCTGGCCTCAATCCAGTAGTAAATTTCCACATCTTCGCCTTCGGAGTACCAACCATATATTGAGCATAACGGGACAGTCGGTCAAAACGAGCCTTGTATTGGGCCACCGTCATGTTACCTTGGGTCAAGTGCATGAACTCCTCAATCCGCCTCTGCTTGGAAACTGCAGGTACATATTTCTCCTTGAATGCCTTAACGAAATTACCCCACAAGCGAGGTGTCTGATCAGTTTCCCATAGTGCCTCCACAGTGTGCCACCAATTTCAGCATCCCCGTGCAACAGAAACATTGCAAACTCCATCTTTTCTTCATCTGTATAATAAAGTGGCCTGGAAATCTTCTCGATCTCAGACAGCCAAGCCTCAGCTTTCTCATCATCAACTTCCCCGTGAAATTTAGACGGGCGAAAGTCAAGGAACTCCCTCATTTTGCTATGTCTCTCGTGGTTACCCTCATTCCTGTTGTTGTTGTTCTTGTTGTTGTTGGCCTCACGTGAATCTTGGCGCTCCATCACTCGAGATACACGATCCATGGCATTCACCATCATATTAAACATAGCTATACCGGGATTAGTTTGATAGGCATCTCCGGTCTCTTGGGGTTCACCGCTCCTATTAGTAGTACGGGTGCTAGGGCCAGCCATCTATAGGTACATATTTCGATGCACAATTTATCAAAATATGACAATTAAGAATTTAATGCATAAGATATGCAACATAACATAGATACAATTCTAGAAACAACTAAGGCGTGTTAATCACTTAAACACATAAAACATAGAAGGTGTGAAACCCCACTTTCCTACTTATCTCGTTTTACGTGCTATACCTCGTTTTGCGTGCATATGATCTGTTTATGTGCTATAGGACCTAGAAAGTTATAATTTTGATGTCAATACTCCTAATACGTGCTAAATGTGCATTCATGAAATTTTTATCAAAAACGGAGTCAGAAATTTTATCATCGATTTTTAGTGAATAGTGTTTTCGAAACACGTCCGCTAAAATTTTGAAACTGGTCTTTTTAACCCTTCTAGACCTAGTCAACGGACTTTAATAGACCTGTGTTTGATGAAAACGGTTTTAAAATCGGCTTAAGAATTTATTAGGGTTTTTACACCGACTTTTGCAAAAATCGAGTTTTAAGCCGACTCGGGTGAAATTATTGGATTGTAAAACTTCTTGTCACCTAAAAATAATCCACTTGAGATATCTTGGGGGTTGCATAATTATTTTGAGCTTGGTGAGCAATAAAATGAGTTTAAAGTCATTAAAACACAAAAATATTAACTTAAACTACTTTGACTTTGCAATTTTTTTATTTGACCAAGCTTTTAAATACCTCTTGTCATCAACACACACTCACACAACACAAAACACACTCCACAAACACACACAAGGCCGAGAGAAAGAAGAGAGAAAAAGAAAGAGAAAAACTCAAGCTTTTCAATCAATTTTTCAAAGGAAAACCTAGTTTTTGTCCGTAAAACTTCGCACCGACTTGGATTCTACTTGTTGGGCACGCATAGCACGCATTCCTAGGCTTGTATCGCATCAAAGGTGAGAGAAAAATTCTAGATCTCAAAATGTCATTTTTATGTTTTTGCTCATAAATGAAAATTTAACCATTAGAATTGAAATCTGATGATAGATTATTGCTCCTTGCATGCTAGGGATCGTTATATACTAATACTACGAATTTCTGTCGGATGTAGCATAATTTTTATTTTCCGGGTATTTAATTTTGATTAAAATGTTCAAAGTTGAATTAAATGAGTTGTGTTGATCGAAATCGATTGCCGTCGATTTCTAAATACCTGATAATTACGTGATAGCGCTGTTGTAATGCCGAATTTTCGATTACATTGTTCGTGTGAAAATCCAGAAAATCCAGCCATGACATCTTAGGGTTTTAGGGTTATCGGGCATGATTTGGAGGTGTTATGGTGGATTTCCGAGAGGGCTAATATAGTAGATTGAATGGGTGAGTGATAGGAACTGATTTGGCAATGTTTGGATTAGTAGATTGTAAGTTATGAATTTTAGAAGTTTAGGTTGTCATTCTTTAATTTCCTGAACGATGCCTTTAGATGGTTGGGTAGTGTTCGAGTGTTGAATGGTTAGTTGTTGATGAGTAATCTAGGGTTTAATTGTGTATGTTATGCATGTCCGGTTAGATGGTCTACTTTGTCATCTAACTACGTTGTTTGTTGTTTAATTTAATATTGATGTTATTGATTGATTATTATTGAGTTCGGGAATCGGGCACTTTCGTTGCTGATCTCCCAATTGATTGATTGATGATTGATGATTATGGAGTCTTGGTATGTGTGTGCCACCTCTCGGGCAGCGTCGGGCTGTCGGGTTGATAACGGCATGACTGCCATAGGCTACCCCCAGCTCGCATGACGGAGGTGTCATGGAGGGAGAGGCTAGTGAGGTACCTCGGGTGCTTGAGTAATGGGGAGTTATAAGAAGAACGGTTGAGATCGTGATGGCATTTGGAGCTACACCAAATAGAGTATCCTTTAATGAATGGTTATATAGTTATGTGATGATAATGTTATTATTGTTGTTGTGTGTTTACTTGCTCAAAGGACTAAATCTAAGGAGCGTAGTGAATACTGTCGAGATCTATCGGATCCTCACTGGGCTTATGTATATAAGCTCACTCTCTATTATTGCATGCTTACAGGTGTTGTAGAGCCGGATTACGGGTACGTGCCTCCTGAGGAGGAAAATGTGCCTTACGTGGACGAGTCATATGTTCCCGAGTCTTATCCATGATTATATGTTGTTTAATGTCATGTATATTAGCTTAATAGACTTTTATATGCTTTGTGGTTCTTATTGTAATAGATGTTGAAAGATGATGATCTAAACGATGTTAACTTAGTGGCTTTCTTTTGTCTATGGTTAAGTTGTAGATGTGTCTCAACTTATTTTTGAAATGTATAATAAGGTTGAGGTATTGTATGTCATGTTGGAACGGAGGCGTATAACGAGGATGGTTTATTGTATAATATGGTTGTGTTGTATGTTGTTGTTTGTATTGAGGAATTGCTGGATGTATGATGTTTTATGAGGTTGGTTTAGAACCTCGGAAATCTATTTACTGTCGTTATGCTGCCGAAATTCCGTTGCGTCCTGACTGATTATAGGTGGGGTCGAGTTGGGGTGTGACAGAAGGCACATCTAACATTATCACACAATAACATATAAACAAGTCATCCTAATTATCTTAGGGCTCTACCCACGGTCTGAGAGTTAAACCCGGCTTAAGCAATCTAAGCTTTGATACCATTCTATATAAGGTGTCACACCCCAACCCGGCCTATAAGGTTAGACTAGGGTGCGATCTAAACATTCAAGTCACGTCACATACTTAACCGTTTATGAAGATTTAATACTTAACATTTTGGCCTAAACTCCAAAATTTTTGAAAAAACTGGCAGCATAACGGCTATAATTGGGCCCTTTGGTTTGACCTAATTCTCTAAACGCCTCAAAATTTACCATCTCAAATTTATTTCCAACTAAGATTACTATTTTATCATCAATTGAAACGCCTACTAGTTGCCTTGATGTCTCGTTTGATTAATAATCTAGCATTATACTATGTCTCGTTCGTTTGTTAATCCTCGTTACAATAGTACCTATTGATCTTAGCATAATAACATGTTCCAGCTTAAGATTTGGTTGGTTCATTTTACTTAGCCTTTACCTAATACTTCATAATCCTATTATAGATACTAGCAGTAATAATAGCAAAACGATCATAGTAGTGTCTAGCGTTTGTCTATTTAATATCAGTACAAACCAAAATTAGACCCAAAATTACAACGAGGGTCTTTTACATCACAACATTAAACAACATGAAAGAAACAGTCTTCAAGTGGCATAGTTTTCACAAATGGCCATAAAACAAGCAGAGCACATAGGAACAGGCAATCACTCCAAAGTATCATCGTTAGGCACATCGTCCTCAAGTACCTATTCTTGTTCTTCTTTACCTGATATGATAAAAGAGGGTGAGTCTTTATGAAATCAGCGAGGGGGAACGAGAAATAGGTTTTGAAACTCATTTTCTGGTTCAATCTTATGAAAACCCTTTTGCAAGCATGAATATGTCACAAGTAAAAGAACACAATTACCAGTCTTTCCTCCCCGAGGTTCTCTAGGAACCAAGAGAGAGTACTTACACATATATAAAAAGGACACGGTGAGCTTTTGCTCTCAGTAGTTGCGGCCGACTTCAAATCATCCCCTTAACACGCCAAGTGGGTGTACTCCGGATGTACCTCAAAATCCTACGACTCAACTCTCCGAGGAAGTCTAGCCCCAAGCGAGAGAGGGAATAAGTCCATGGTAGTCACGGGTGCACCGGCAAGCCCGATGCTGCCCGGTGTGCGTGATCGCTACCACGCCAAACTGAAAGATTGCAACCTTGTATGCAATGCACATTTATGACATTTAATATATCACATTAGGAGGACAACAAAGTAGGTTGCCTCCGGACAGTCATAAGATTGCACATTGATAAGCAAACAAGCGAGGCACGAATAGACAAGTAATTTCACTTGAAAAGCATATGAAGTTATATGAACATTAAACGGACAGCCATGTAACGCACATAAATCAAGCCATATAACTCAATTCAAAGTGCACGTAATCAAATATCAAGATTATATAACATGTAACAACATCTACATGGGCTCGGATGCAAGAAAAGCCTATATGTCAACATGCAATGATCAAATTCACATTTAGGACTATAAGGGCATCTACGGGCAGCCTACTAAGCATATAATTCCACACAATATCCAAATGATCAACACTTAGCAAGACTACCTAGTCATTAGGGTTTCCATTTCGTGCTTACCCGTGTGATTAAAACCTAAGCCAACTCAAAATCAATCTCAAGCCATGCATCAATTAATTCAAACATCCTCAAATATTTAAAACAGTCCACACAACATCCCAAAGCTACAATCCCAAGCATTTATTTCAACAAGAGAAGTTACAACAATTTTTTCTAAGCATAACACTAAGTGAAACCCTTACTGCAATAGGCTGTATTCTCACAGTCATTAAGATAAGCAAACAATCTCCAATTCCAGTGAATAAGATATCAAATTAAATCTTTGGAAGTGAACTAAAATCAGAAACAAACCTTGCATCATTTGGAGTTCGGGATCATTAATTATAGCCGAAACAGTGGGATAGCACAAAACTGTTCAGATTTGCACACATTTCGATAATTGACGTTTTTGAGGTACTTAGGATCAGATTTAGCCTTAGTCCATTTCTGACAAAAATGTCCAGAACTGAAAAATATAGTAGTTCACCAAATTTCATGTATTTTTAATATCATTTACTAAGTAAAAACTGGTTCATTCCATAAGGTCAGTGCATCTGCCAAAACCTGCTTCATTTTTCCAGATTTCCAGATTTGGACACATTTTAATGATTTGCCATTTTGATGACCTTAGAGTCGAAATTAGCTTTGGCCTATTTCTGTGAAAAATGTTCAAAACTGGCAAAACTAGTCACCTACAAATTTTCATGCATTTTCAACATCATTTGTCTAGCAAAACTCACCTCGAAACAACAGGTCAGAGAGCTGTCACATAATCCGATTGCACCTATAATCACTTTCAAGCCAAAATCTTTCCATGCATGGTTGTAAAAGCTTATGAACGAACATATAACTCAAGTACAGAAGCAAAGACATACATTTAAGAGCATGCATGTGGATTTTGAGGAATTTTCAAAAGGTTTTAGCCCTCACCTTAGCAATCAACCAAGAAGATGCACAAAACTTGTTGAAGCACAATTTTCCTCTTCCCCTTTGCCTAGCCGAGATTCCAACTAGATTTTCTCTATTTTTCCAAGCTTAGTGACCAAGCTCTTAGTACATGCATGTGGTTAGAACAAGAAGAAAAGAAATGGAAGCTTAAAAACTCACCTAGGACTGAAATGAAGACTCTATGTGCTTGTATGTATCTTTTGAGCGAGCTACTTGCTTTCCTTTGCTTGGGCTTGTCTTGATTAACCATATGATGATGAAGATGAGCTAAGAGGTGAAGAGATTCAGCTAAGGCCGAGAGATAGTGAGGACAATGAGAGGGAGAGAGAGAAGTGTGAGGAAGAAAGAAGGAAAATGACAAGAAATGACAAAAAATGATGGCTTTGCAAATCTTGAAACAAGTGGTTGGCCTAGGGCTTGATAATTCAGCTTTTTTGGTGTCTTCAAGAGCATATTTGAAATTCCTAGTATGGGTAAAGAGGGTTTGGTCGAGCAAGGTGGGATTTTGAGGAAGTTTGAGCAATTTTTTTATGCATTTGTGTCATAAAATGTCATAGTATGTCTAGGATTATTAATAAATTATGCAATGCTAGTTTAAATGCACATGGTGGTCGGCCAAAGCTAGCTTAAATTCTGAATTTTTGTCATCTTTGAGCATTATTTTAATTGTGTGTTGAAAGTGCAAAAAGAATAAGGAATAAAGAATAAGGAATATCTAGCTTTTTGTGAGATTTTATCTTCTAGTGGGTTGAATTAGTAATTTAATAATAGTTAGTGAATTTTGTAGGATTAATTAATGACCTAGTGCTTCGTGCAAGATGCTTTCTTGTTTAGCGTGATGGCACGCTTTCCTAGGTCTAGGGTACATACTACGAGGTAGGATACGAACTACGAGACGAACGCACGTTTTTTAAGTAAATGCATGCAACCCTAAATGAATGCATGTAATTCAACGCAAGGCACACAAAACTAACACAATTCTCAAACCTAGGTCAAGGCACGCAATTCTAGATTAGGGCATGCGAAACGAGGTATCACACGTAAATCGAGGTCGGGCCTCACAAAGGTGTGCACATGGGGTACCCATGCCGCTCGATGGTGCACGTATCGGGCGCGCATGCCACATGATGGTGCATTCATGTAGCCCACATGCTGCACGAAGGTGTGCACATTGGACGCCCATGCTGCACGATAGTTCACTCATGGGGCGCGCATGCCGCACGATGGTGCATGCATATGGCCCGTATGCCGCACGATGGTGCGCGCATGGGGCGCCCATGCCTCACGATGGTGCGAGCATTGAACAAACATTAAATCAACTCTTAAGCAAAGAGATCAAACTACATACAAGCTTTAGCTACATATTCACAACAAGTTTAAAAGTCTACTCTATACACTAATATACTCACATTACATGCATATTTGACTCAAATACTCAACAACTACACAATACCATTTATACTACAAAGCAAGAAATCAAATAAAATAGCACTTAGGATGAAACTCTTACCTCCAAGAAGTCAAAAATGGAGGAAATGTGCAAGAAAACTCTTCAATTCACCTAAAACTTGCTCAAGAATACACCAAATAGCCATGCCCTAGCTTTTTTTTTCTCTCTCACGTTTTTCTCCCTGCCCTTTTTCCTGTTATTTGCTCCTCTCTTTTTTTTTCCTTTGGTTTGGTCTTGTTTTGTTATATATAATGTAAGCTAAATGGTTAATGGGTTAGGCTTGGTTAATTAGGCCTAAGTAATATATTTTGGATAGTAGACAAGCCCAAATATAACTAGGAAACCCTTAAAGGCCCAATTAAAAATCCCTACAAAAAGTTACTATTCTTTCGTAACACTATTCATACGAACTACTAGAATATTTTCTAAATGAATGCTCCTAACCCATTTAGTCTAAACGCACATTTTTCTCATTCTTAAAATAATTAATATGATTTAGAAAAAATGCTAATTCAAAGAAAATAAGTGGTTGAAAAATGTGATGAATAGTAACCACAGAAAGTAATAAGCAATGCATAGTGAAATGCGTAAATAGTGGATGCAATAGTTAATAAGTATACGGTAGTGATCTTGGGTGTCACACCATAATTCAAGATATACTATTTACCCCGGCGGAACAAAGATGTACCGGGATTTGAAGCAACACTATTGGTGGAATAACATGAAAAGAGAAATTGCGGAGTTTGTGGCACGGTGCTTGACTTGCCAGGGAGTCAAAGCGGAACATCAACAACCCGTAGGTTTACTTTAGCCGTTGGAGATTTCTCAATGGAAATGGGAACATATAACTATGGACTTTGTTATGGACCTGCCCAGATCATAAAAGGGTCATGACGCCGTTTGGGTCATAGTGGATAGATTGACTAAGTCGGCGCACTTCTTACCGATGAACAAGGAGGATAGTCCTGAGAAATTGGGAGATATGTATGTGGCGGAGATTGTAAGATTGCACGAGATGCCCGTGAGTATTGTATCGGATAGGGATCCTCGTTTTACTTCTCGATTTTGGAAGAGATTACAAGAAGCTTTGGGAACGAAACTGAGTTTCAGCACGGCTTATCACCCTCAGACTGATGGACAATCGGAGAGGACTATTCAGATTCTGGAGGATATGCTGAGGGCGTGTGTTTCAGACTTCAGGAAAGGTTGGGAGAAATATCTATCACTAGTGGAGTTCGCTTATAATAATAGTTATCAGGCCACTATCGGGATGGCCCCATTTGAGGCGTTGTATGGACGTAAGTGTTGATCCCCAATTTACTAGGATGAAGTAGGTGAGACGAAGACTTTTGACCCGACCCTTTTACCTGAACTTATGAAGACTGTTGTTAATATCCACCTCATCCGGAAACGGATGCTTACTGCTCAGAGCAGGCAGAAGAGTTATGCAGACCGCTGAAGACGGAGCCTAGAGTTTGAGGTCGACGACAAGGTGTTCTTGAAGATATCACCTCGGAGGGGACTGATTAAACATGACAAGGGTGGAAAGTTGAGCCCGAGGTTCGTAGGACCATTTGAGATAATTGAGAAGGTTGACAAATTGGCGTATCGCCTGGTACTACCCCAGAACCTCTCTAATATTCACGATGTCTTTTATGTTTCAATGCTGCGGAAGTATCGTCCTGATCTGTCGTATATCTTGGAGCCAGAGCCGTTGCAGCTTCGGGAGAACTTGTCTTATGAGGAGAAGCCCATTCGGATCGTAGACCAACAAGATCGGGAGTTGAGCAACAAAACTATACCAATGGTGAAAGTGCTGTGGGATCATCATGGAGTTGAAGTAGCAACGTGGGAAAGGCGAGACCAAATGGAGCAACAATATCCAGCTTTATTTCAAAGGTAATATTGAATTTCGGGACGAAATTCTTTTAAGGAGGGGAGGATATGAGGCCCGACCTCGATTTGCTTGCGATACCTCATTTCGTGTGCCCTAATCTAGATTTGCGTGCCTTGACATAGGTTTAAGAATTGTGTTCGTTTTGTGTGCCATGCATTGAATTACGTGCATTCATTTACGGTTGCGTGCATTTACTTGGAAAACGTGCGTTCGTCTCATAGTTCGTGTCCTACCTCGTAGTGCTTGCCCTAGACCTAGGAAAGCGTTCCTTCACGCTAAACAAGAAAGCATCTTACACGAAGCACTAGGTCATTAATTAATCCTATAAAATCCACTAACTAATATTAAATTACTAATTCAACTCACTATAAGACAAAATTTCACTAAACACTAAACATTCTTCATTCTTTATTCCTTATTCTTTTTGCACTTCCAACACCCAATTAAATAATACTCCAATAGATGACAAAAAATAAAAGTCAGATTTTCTATAGCCTTGGCTGACCACTAGGTGGTATTTGTGCATGCTTGCTCAATTCAAATTAACTCTAGACAACTTATGACAACTCTATGACACAAATGCATAAAAATTAGCTCAAAAACCTTTGCAAAAGCTTCCCATACTCGACCAACTCCTCTTTTCCTATACTAGGAATTTCAAATTGCATCTTGAAGACACAAAAAAGCTGAACTACTAAACCCTAGGCCGACCACTTGCATCAAGAATTGCAAAAGCCTTCATTCTTTGTCATTTCTCTCATTTTTCCTCTCAATCTTCTCTCTCTCCCTCTCATTCTTTTCTCTCTCTCTCAGCCTTGGCTGAGTTTCTTACCTTCATAGCTCATCTTCATCATACCATAGTTAATCAAGGCAAGCCACAAGCAAAGGAACTCAACCAAGCTAGCTAGGTTGCAAGAAAACTCACATGCAAGCTTTTGACTCACCATTTTCGGCCTAGGTAAGTTTCCTAGCTTCCATTTCTTTTCTTCTTGTTCTAACCACATGCATGTACTAAGAGCTTGGCCACTAAGCTAGGAAAAATAGAGAAAATTGAGTTGGAATCTCGGCTAAGCAAGGAAGAAGAAGAATTTGAGATTCATCAAAGTTTTGTGCATCTTCTTGTTGATTTGCTAAGGTGAGGGCTAAAACCTTTTGAAAATCCTTTAAAAATCCACATGCATGCTCTTAAATGTATGTCTTTGCTTCTGCATTTGAGATATATGTGTGTTCATAAGCTTCCTCAACAATGCATGGCAAGGTTTTGGCTTGAAAATGATGATAGGTGAAATCGGATTGTGTGACAGCTCTCTGACTTGTTATTTTGAGGTGAGTTTGGCTAGGCAAATGATGTTGAAAATGCATGAAAATTAGTAGGTGACTAGTTTTTGCCAGTTTTGAACATTTGTCACAGAAATAGGCCAAAGCTAATTTCGACTCTAAGGTCCTCAAAATGGCAAATCATTAAAATGTGTCCAAATCTTGAAATCTTGACAAATGAAGCAGGTTTTGGCAGATGCACTGACCTTGTAGAACGAACAATATTTGACTTAGTAAATGATGTCAAAAATACATAAAATTTTACTTGCTGCTATATTTTTCAGTTCTGGACATTTTTGTCAGAAATGGACTAAGTCTAAATCTGACCCTAAGGACCTCAAAAATGTCAATTCTTGAAATGTGTGCAAATCTGGACAGTTTTGTGCTATCCCACTGTTTCGGCTATAACTATAGATCCCGAACTCCAAATGATGCAAGGTTTGTTTCTGATTTTAGTTCACTTCTTAAGATTTAATTTGAAATCTTATTCACTGGAATTGGATATTGTTTTCTTGTCTTAATTATTGTGGGAAAACAGCCTATTGCAGTGAGGGTTTCACTTGGTTATATGCTTAGAAAATTTGTTGTAACTTCTCTTTTGGTATTAAATGCTTGGGTTTCTGGCGTTGAGATGTTGTGTGGACTGTTTTGAGTACTTGAGGATGTTTGAATTAAATGATGCATGACTTGAGATTGATTTTGAGTTGACTTAGGGTTTAATCACACGGGTAAGCACGAAATGGAAATCCCAATGACTAGGTAGGCTTGCTAAGTGTTGATCATTCGGATATTGTGTGGAATTATATGCTTAGTAGGCTGCCCATAGATGCCCTTATAGCCCTAAATGTGATTTTGATAATTGCATGTTGACAAATAGGCCTTTCTTGCATCCGAGCCCACGTAGATGTTGTTGCATGTGAATTATCTTGATATTTGATTACGTGGACTTTGAAATGAGTTATATGACTTGATTTACATGTGTTACATGGCTGCCCGTTTAATGTTCATATAACTCCATATGCTTTTCAAGTGAAATTACTTGTCTATTCGTGCCTCGCTTGTTTACTTGTCAATGTGCAATCCTATGACTGTCCGGAGGCAACCTACTTTGTTGTCCTCCTAATGTGATATATTAAATGTCATAAATGTGCATTGCATACAAGGTTGCAACCTTTCATTCTGGAATGGTAGCGTTCACGCACACCGGGCGGCATCGGGCTTGCCGGTGCAACCGTGACTACCACCAATTCCCTCTCTCGCTTAGGGGCTAGACTTCCTCGGCGAGTTGGGTCGTAGGTTTCGGACTACATCCGGAGTACACCAACTTGGCGTGTTAAGGGGATGATTTGAAGTCGGCCGCAACAACTGAGAGCAAAAGCTCACCGTATCCTTTTACTATGTGTATAAGTACTCTCACTTGGTTCCTAGAGGACCTCAGGGAGGAAAGACGGGTAATGGTGTTCCTTTACTTTTGTATTATTATTCTGTACTTAATTGTGTTATATTCATGCTTGTAAAAAGGATTTTCATAAGTTGAACCGGAAAATGAGTTTCAAAACCTATTTCTCGTTCCCCCTTGCTGAGTTCATAAGGACTCACCCTCTTTTATCATCTTAGGTGAAGAAGATCAAGAACAGGTACCCGAGGAAGATGTGCCTAACGATGATACCTTGGAGTGATTGCCTGTCTTATATGCTTTACGTGATTATGGCTACTTGTGAATGCCATGCTACTTGAAGACTATTTCTTTTAGGTTGCTTGTTGTTTGTAATGTAAAAGACCCCAGTTGTAATTTGGGGTCTAATTTTGGTTTGTACTGATATTAACTAGACGGACACTAGACACTACTATTGTCACGCCCCGACCCGACCCCGCAAAAGGCCAAGCCCAGACCCGACACACGGACGGAGTCTCCTCTGTACCGCGGACGATCCAAAAACCCTAAAATCAATATAATACTTGCGAAAGCCATAAAAAAATCAAAACAAGCCAACTTTCTTTAAAATATACATTCTCTTATTAACCAACTTTCTAAACCAAAATGCCATGCATACTACACAAGTATTTATGCCAATAAACAGTTAGCTATTAGCATGCATTTCTTTACTAGTCACAAGAGTAAACTTTTACAGCTTTACATTCTTCCAACTTATACAACATAAGACCGTAGAGGCCTCAAACTAGAAAATACATACAAGGCTACAAGCCTCAAAATTAAACGACATCCAAGCAATATACATAACATGCAAGGCTCGCACAAAAATCTGGCAACCAACCACCAGCAAAGCAGAGAAGTGCTATCACGGAAACACCTCCACCTGCTCCTCCTCCTCTATTACCTCGAGAGGGTCTGCTTCAACTACTCCTGTAAAAATATAGTATAGAGAGGAATAAGCAAAAACTATTGCTCAGCGAGGGCAATTGGTCTCAAGGACGGAGATGAGAGGAGTATGCAATGCAATTTAGCCAAGCAATACATACAAATCATATAGAGATACAACCAAAGCCAACAATAAAGCAAGGCAAGTATTTAAAGCTGCAAACACTCATTCAAAGGATACGATACTCTTTTCACGAGCAACTTTCATACACGAATTCGATGACGACGCGCCGGCCCAAACCACCTTATAATACCAGTTTGGAATACCCCGGAAGTATCCATCAACCTACGACCCAAATCTCCCTGGGAGGCAACCCAAGCGAGAAATGGAATAGCAGCGGAGCTAGAGCAACCAACACTGGCAGCCCAAGGCTACCCAGAGAGGCCCATCACCCACGCGCGAGACACTATGCAATGCAAGACTCGATACAAGACGATAAACAAGCGATAAAGCCACACGTGAGAGAATAACAAAGTAGGTTACTCTCGCACGCAATAGCAGCAATTGATAAGCAATTCAATCCAAGACAACTCAAACAAGTATTTCAAGTAATTCTAAGCATTCTATAGGCATAAAGACAAGGAAACACAGAAAAACACAAATCGGCCCCAACTATCAAAACGCTACCATTTCCAAACGAGCCACGAGTTCTGGAAACCAACTTCGCCAACCCTCCTAGGTCACCATAAGGCACGTCTAAAGACCTCGAAACTTTACTTTACCCTAGAACTCGTGCAAAGCCCCGATTTCCCCCTTTCTCGTTTGAACTACAACTATAACAACCAAACACCCAACCAACGCCATAATCGCACCAAAAGTGCTTCCATGGCTTCCCGAAGCAATGCCAACACGCAAAACGAGAAAACGCTAAAGTCGACCTAAACGACCCTAACTTTCCCAAAGGCATAATTCTCATTTTTTCCAGTACGCAACCCAAACAAACCACACATTTTAGCATTCTAGCGTACCTCGCACATTTCTACATCAACAGAAAGCATAACAGCGCAACTTCAACGTTTCAAGGTTTTACTATTCATAAAACACTATTCAATTAACAATTTAATTTGCAATCACAACATTTAACCGCAGAAAATGTTACAAAGCTATAAATACATGTTCTACAAATGCCAAGGAACATTCTAGAAGCATCAAATCGCTTTAAATAACGATCTACTGATAAATCTAAAAATTGACAAAGTTAACATACACAACGTATAAATGCACAAATAACATGCTTCCCTCACCTCAGGTACTCCTAGTCGCTAGGAAAACAACGCTAGTTGCCTCGAAAATCACCCCGCACGAGCTCTCACGAAGATTGATCGATTGGAAGTTGAAAGGTTTTTTTTTTCTTCTTGGAAACTCATGGCCAGAGCTGCTGTTTTGTTGCTGTTTTTATTTTTTATTTTGCTTAGTTAATTGCTTATTTAAGAGTTAAATGGTCAAAGGTCCAAGGTCAAACTACTTAAGACTTGGTCAAAGGGCCCTATTTTGTGCGTTTTAAAGCCATTTTAGCTAAGGTAAGATCAATTAAAGCTAGCAACATTTAAAATATAAAATTTAAGTCATCTAAATACTAGTTTCACTATTTGCTGAGGACTAGAAATCGTTATCTAGCTATTGCTCCTTAAATGCAATGCACGTTGTGACGGCGAGAAAGTAACAATTAATTCCCAAAGAATTTAAGGAAATATAATTTTCAAAATAATAAACAAAGAATTTTCACATTCCGGGCTCGGGTATTACACCATCTCCCCCTTAAAACAATTGCGCCCACGCAATTCTTACCTGGTCAACAAACAACTCCGGATACTGATCCCGAACTTGGTCCTCTCTTTCCCAAGTCGCTTCCTCAAACCCATGATGATTCCACAGAACCTTTACTAACGGAATACTCTTTCTGCGAAGCTCCTGAACTTTTCGATCCACAATTCGAATCGGTTTCTCTTCATAAGAAAACTTCTCTTCAATCTGCAAAGGCTCTGGTTCAAGTACATGTGAAGGGTCTGGATGATACTTCTTCAACATAGACACATGGAACACATCGTGCAGTCTCGACAAGCTCGGGGGTAAAGCTAATCGATAAGCCAAAGGAACTACCTTTTCGGTGATCTCATACGGACCCACATACCTGGGACTAAGCTTCCCGCTCTTACCGTGCCAAATCAATCCCTTCCGTGGAGAAATCTTAAGAAACACCCAATCTCCCAAATCAAACTCAAGATCCCGACGGTGCTTATCTGCATAACTCTTCTGACGACTCTGAGCTGTAAGCATACGCTGGCGAATAAGGTGAACATTATCTACCATCTTAATCATCTCAGGTAACACAATCGGATCAACTGTTCTCATCTCTCCAACCTCTTCCCAATATAACGGGGATCTGCATTTACGACCATACAACGCCTCGTAGGGAGCCATACCTATAGTAGATTGATAACTATTGTTGTAGGCGAACTCCGCTAAAGGAAAAAACTTCTCCCAATTCTTCCCAAAGTCAAGCACACATGCTCGAAGCATGTCTTCCAAGATCCTGTTGGTTCTCTCAGACTGGCCATCAGTTTGCGGATGATAAGCAGTACTGAAGCTCAACTTAGTTCCCATGGCCTCTTGCAACTTCTGCCAAAAACGAGATCTGAATCTGGGATCCCTATCTGACACTATACTCTGTGGTACTCCATGCAATCTCACAATTTTAGCAACATAAAGTTCAGTTAACTTATCAAGGCTATCCTGTTTGTTCACGGGAATAAAATGTGTAACTTTAGTCAAGCGGTCCATAACAACCCAAACAGAATCACATCCTCTCGGAGATCTAGGAAGATCGGTCACAAGGTCCATTGTTATATGTACCCACTTCCATTACGGAATCGACAACGGCTGTAGAAGTCCGGCTGGCCTCTGATGCTCAACTTTAACCCTCTGACAAGTCAAACATCTGGATACAAACCCAGCAATCTCCCTCTTCATATTGTTCCACCAGAAGTGTTGTTTCAAATCTCTATACATTTTTGTACTGCCCGGGTGAATCGTATACCTCGAATTTTGTGCCTCGGATAGGATCTCATTCTTCAAAGTTGGATCATCAGGAACACATACTCTATCCCTGAATCTGAAGATGCCATCTGCATGTAATTTAAACTCCGACTCTCCCGCTTTTGATTTTTCTTGGATCTTCAAGATGTGAGGATTAGTCTTCTGAGCCTCTCTGATCTGTGCTAGCAACCCTGACTGAATCTGTAAACTAGCAAATTGAATCCCTACCTCAGTAGCTTCTGGCTTCCATGAACAAATTTCTTCCAAAGTCTCCCAGTCCTTGATAATCAAGCTTGCAACAGTAGCCTTTCGGCTCAAAGCATCAGCAACAACATTTGCCTTACCTGGCACATAGTTAATAGAACAGTTGTAACCCCCCAATAACTCTAGCCATCTCCGCTGCCTCATATTCAGATCCTTCTGTGAAAACAAATACTTGAGACTCTTGTGGTCAGTAAATATTTCAAATCTGCAACCCCACAAGTAGTGACGCCACTTCTTCAAAGCAAACGCAACTGCAGCTAACTCAAGATCATGTGTAGGGTAATTGACTTCATAAGGTTTCAATTTCCTAGAAGCATAGGCAATCACCTTACCATTCTGCATTAAAACACAACACAAACCTTCCTTAGATGCATCACTGTAGACAACAAAGTTCTCTGTTCCCTCAGGTAAAGCTAGTATAGGAGCTGTAGTTAGTCTCTTCTTCAATTATTGGAAGCTGGATTCACACTTGGCATCCCAATTGTAAGCAACTTTCTTCCGAGTCAACTGGCTTAAAGGTCCAGAAATTTTGGAGAAGTCTTTAACAAATCTCCGGTAGTAACCTGCCAATCCAAGAAAACTCCGAATCTCTGACACTGTCTCAGGTCTCTTCCAAGATGAAACAACTTCAATCTTAGCTGGGTCCACTGAAATTCCTCGATCTGAAATGATATGGCCTAGAAAAGATATCTGATTCAACCAGAACTCACACTTGCTGAATTTAGCAAAAAGCTTGTTTTCCTGCAAAGTCTGAAGCACAATCCTCAAGTATTGCTCATGTTCAGCCTCGTTCTTCGAATACACTAAAATGTCGTCAATAAAGATCACGACAAACTGATCAAGGTAAGGCCGAAAGACCCTCTGCATCAAGTCCATGAATGCTGCTGGTGTATTCGTCAATCCAAATGGCAACACAACAAACTCATAGTGGCCATATCTAGTCCTGAATGCCGTCTTTGGTATATCGTCACTCCGAATTCTAAGTTGATAGTAACCCTGCCTCAAGTCAAATTTGGAGTAAACACTCACACCCTGCAACTGGTCAAACAATTCTTCAATCAACGGCAAGGGGTATTTATTCCTAATTGTGACTTGATTAAGTCCCCTGTAATCAATGCATAACCGTAGCATGCCGTCTTTCTTTCTCACAAACAACACAGGTGCACCCCACGGCGAAGAACTAGGTTGTATAAACCCTTTCTCAAGCAAGTTCTGAAGCTGAATTTTTAACTCCTGAAGTTCAGCCGATGCCATTCTATAAGGACTCCTAGAAATTGGCTTAGTGCTTGGCACAAGATCAATCACGAACTCAATCTCCCTATCCGGTGGTAAACCCGGTAATTCCTTGGGAAATACACCAGGGAAGTCTCTAACAATCGGAACCTCATTCAAACTCAACTTATCAGCAGGCTGATTGATCAAATAGGCTAAGTAAGCTTCACAACCCCTATTCAACAACTTAGAAGTCTTGATCGCTGATAAAAATGGAATGCGGGCAGCCCTGCAGTTCCCAACAATCTCTAGTACCGGTAGGTCACGAACGTTAAGATAAACGACCTTTGTTCTACAATCCAACTAAGCATAATACTTTCCCAACCAGTCCATTCCCAAAATGATTTCAAAGTCACGGAATGGCAATATAATTAAATCAGCAGGAAATTTACGGTTCTCAATACATATATCACAAGATTTGCAAATAGACTCAGTAACAAATTTTGCACCCAAAGGGGTACTAACTTCAACTTCATGAGGCAATTTATCAATGCAAACATTCACAAATCGTGCACATGCAGGAGTTATAAACAAATGCGTAGCTCCGGGATCAATCAAAACTTTAACTGGCTGAGTATTGAGAAGAAAAGTACCTTCCACAATAGCTGTATTATCGGGCAGCTCCTCTGCATCTAGTGCAAAGACCCTAGCCTGAACTCTCTGTGCTGGTCGTGCACCTGCAGCCCTATTCTGAACACCTTGGCCTCCACCACAGCCCTGAACATTATTATATTTAGGGCAATCCCTCACCCTATGGTCATCACTGCCACAACCCGTACATTTACCACTCTTCCTCCAGCAGTTAGCCTCAATATGCCCTGACCGATTACAATAATTACACTGCTGATTTTGCCTAACCGTAGTGTTTCCTGTAGGTGCTGGGGCTCTGGCAGGGGTAGGAACTGTACCTCCCTGCTGGGGTCTAGTCACAGCTGGCTTAGCCTGAATCTGCTGCTGTGGCTGATACGGACGCTGCTGAGGAACCTGTGCAGAAGCCTGATACTGCCTCGGCTGACTCTGGTTGCTTTGGCCCAAATACTGCTTCTTACTCGGCTGACTGCTCTCAGCTAACATCTCAGCCTCTTGTTTCTCAAACTTCGAGGTTGCCTGAAATGCCTCGGGAAAAGTAGTGTAGGTCTGCCCAGTCAAATGCAACTGTATGTCCATTCTCAGCTCATGGACAAACCTATGCATCATCCTCCTAGCCGGCCGTACCAACTCGGGCATATACCTCGACAGGCTAACAAACCTAGCCTCATACTGTGCAACAGTCATATTTCCCTGCTTCAGGGCCACAAACTCATCCTCCCGCCTTTCCATAGCCATCTCAGGAATATACTTATCCCGAAACGCACTTACAATCCCACAAATGTGGTACATCCTCACAATCCCACCTCAATCTGACAGTATTCCACCACTGCTCTGCATCACCCTCAAATAAAAATGATGCATAATCTATTCTTGCCTCATCAGTGTACCTCAAAGCGGTGAAAATCTTCTCAACTCGATTAATCCATCTCTCGGCCGCCTCATCATCCGGCTCTCCGAAGAACTTTCCCGGCTCGTGCCTCAGAAATTTCTCTAACTGATTATTCTCAACTATGTACCCCTATCCACCAGGATTAGCTTGATTACCCTGGGGATTATTCCGGTCCTGCCTCTGCTCATGTAGTACCTGTGTGATCCGGTCTACTACAGTAGTCATGGTAACCATAAACTGCTCAGGCAACGGCTGCTGACCCTGTTCTGCTGCCTCTTCATCTGATCCTATACCTTGAGTACCACGACGTGGCGGCATAGTAGCAACTCACAATAGCTGGCAACATTTAAAAGCAGTTTATAGATAGAAATATAGCACATAAGATTAGATAACACTCAAGTCAATAACAATCCAATATTCTATCACACAATTCACATAAGACAAGTTTAACTTGCCAAACTATTCCACTTAAATACACAAACATTCCAAGTTCACAAAGTCATGTTATAACATTTTCTTTTCACTTAGCAATCATACATAAACACTTTAGCATTTTAGACCTTTACCCCATAGACCAAGAATCATATCCCGGCTCATGCAAGACTAACCTGGCTCTGATACTACCTAAAGATGTCACGCCCCGACCCGACCCCGCAAAAGGCCAAGCCCGGACCCGACACACGGACGGAGTCTCCTCTGTACCGCGGACGATCCGAAAACCCTAAAATCAATATAATACTTGCGAAAGCCATAAAAAAATCAAAACAAGCCAACTTTCTTTAAAATATACATTCTCTTATTAACCAACTTTCTAAACCAAAATGCCATGCATACTACACAAGTATTTATGCCACTAAACAGTTAGCTATTAGAATGCATTTCTTTACTAGTCACAAGAGTAAACTTAAGCTTTACATTCTTCCAACTTATACAACATATGACCGTAGAGGCCTCAAACTAGAAAATACATACAAGGCTACAAGCCTCAAAATTAAACGACATCCAAGCAATATACATAACATGCAAGGCTCGCACAAAAATCTGGCAACCAACCACCAGCAAAGCAGAGAAGTGCTATCACGGAAACACCTCCACCTGCTCCTCCTCCTCTATTACCTCGAGAGGGTCTGCTTCAACTACTCCTATAAAAATATAGTATAGAGAGGAATGAGCAAAAACTATTGCTCAGCGAGGGCAATTGGTCTCAAGGACGGAGATGAGAGGAGTATGCAATGCAATTTAGCCAAGCAATACATACAAATCATATAGAGATACAACCAAAGCCAACAATAAAGCAAGGCAAGTATTTAAAGCTGCAAACACTCATTCAAAGGATACGATACTCTTTTCACGAGCAACTTTCATACCCGAATTCGATGACGACGCGCCGGCCCAAACCACCTTATAACACCAATTTGGAATACCCCGAAAGTATCCATCAACCTACGACCCAAATCTCCCTGGGAGGCAACCCAAGCGAGAAAGGGAATAGCAGCGGAGCTAGAGCAACCAACACTGGCAGCCCAAGGCTACCCAGAGAGGCCTATCACTCACGCGCGAGATACTATGCAATGCAAGACTCGATACAAGACGATAAACAAGCGATAAAGCCACACGTGAGAGAATAACAAAGTAGGTTACTCTCGCACGCAATAGCAGCAATTGATAAGCAATTCAATCCAAGACAACTCAAACAAGTATTTCAAGTAATTCTAAGCATTCTATAGGCATAAAGACAAGGAAACACAGAAAAACACAAATCGGCCCCAACTATCAAAACGCTACCATTTCCAAACGAACCACGAGTTCTGGAAAACGACTTCGCCAACCCTCCTAGGTCACCATAAGGCACGTCTAAAGACCCCGAAACCTTACTTTACCCTAGAACTCGCGCAAAGCCCCGACTTCCCCCTTTCTCGTTTGAACTACAACTATAACAACCAAACACCCAACCAACGCCATAATCGTACCAAAAGTGCTTCCATGGCTTCCCGAAGCAATGCCAACACGCAAAACGAGAAAATGCTAAAGTCGACCTAAACGACCCCGACTTTCCCAAAGGCATAATTCTCATTTTTTCCACTACGCAACCCAAACAAACCACACATTTTAGCATTCTAGCGTACCTAGCACATTTCTACATCAACAGAAAGCATAATAGCGCAACTTCAACGTTTCAAGGTTTTACTATTCATAAAACACTATTCAATTAACAATTTAATTTGCAATCACAACATTTAACCGCAGAAAATGTTACAAAGCTATATATACATGTTCTACAAATGCCAAGGAACATTCTAGAAGCATCAAATAGCTTTAAATAATGATCTACGAATAAATCTAAAAATTGACAAAGTTAACATACACAACGTATAAATGCACAAATAACATGCTTCCCTCACCTCAGGTACTCCTAGTCGCTAGGAAAACAACGCTAGTTGCATCGGAAATCACCCCGCACGAGCTCTCGCGAAGATTGATCGATTGGAAGTTGAAATGTTTTTTTTCTTCTTGGAAACTCACGGCCAGAGCTGCTGTTTTGCTGCTGTTTTTTTTTTATTTTGCTTAGTTAATTGCTTATTTAAGAGTTAAATGGTCAAAGGGTCAAAGGTCCAAGGTCAAACTACTTAAGACTTGGTCAAAGGGCCCTATTTTGTGCTTTTTAAAGCCATTTTAGCTAAGGTAAGATCAATTAAAGCTAGCAACATTTAAAATATAAAATTTAAGTCATCTAAATACTAGTTTCACTATTTGTTGAGGACTAGAAATCGTTATCTAGCTATCGCTCCTTAAATGCAATGCACGTTGCGACGGCGAGAAAGTAACAATTAATTCCCAAAGAATTTAAGGAAATATAATTTTCAAAATAATAAACAAAGAATTTTCACATTCCGGGCTCGGGTATTACAACTATGGTTATTTTTCTATTATTACTGCTAGTATCTATAATAGGATCGTGTAGTATTAGGTAAGGGCTAAGTAAAATAAACCAATCAAATCTTAAGCAGGTACTCGTTGTTAAGCAAAGATCAACAGGAACTTTCATAACAAGAATAAACAAACAAAACGAGACATAATATTATGCTAGGTTATTAATCAACGTGTCATCGAGATAGTTAATAGTCGTTTCAATTGATGGTAAATAATAATCCTAGTTGGAAACGAAATTGAGATTGGAAAAATTTGAGGCGTTTAGAGAATCAGGCCAAACCAAAGAGCCCAATTACAGCCGTTATGCTACCGGTTTTCTAAAAAATTTTGGAGTTTAGACTAAAGCATTAAGTGCTAAATCTTCATAAACGATTAAGTGTGTTATGTGACCTGAATGTTTAGATTACACCCTAGTCTAACCTTATAGGCCGGGTTAGGGCGTGACAGTTACCTGTCTTTCCTCCCTGAGGTCCTCTAGGAACCAAGCGAGAGTACTTATACACATAGTGAAAAGGATACAGTGAGTTTTTGCTCTCAGTTCATCTCCAGTATCAGTTGTTGCGGCCGACTTCAAATCATCCCCTTATCACACCAAATGGGTGTACTCCAGATGTACCCCGAAATCCTACGACCCAACTCTCCGAGGAAGTCTAGCCCTCAAACGAGAGAGGGAATTGGACAATGGTAGTCACAGTTGCACCGGCAAGCCCGATGCCGCTCGGTGTACGTGAACGCTACCACGCCAGAATGAAAGGTTGTAACCTTGTATGCAATGCACATTTATGACATTTAATATATCACATTAGGAGGACAACAAAGTAGGTTACCTCTGAGTAGTCATAAGATTGCACATTGACAAGTAAACACATGAGGTATGATATGACAGGTAATTTCACTTGTAAAGCACATGAAGTTATATGAATATTAAACGGGCAGCCATGAAACGCATGTAAATCAAGTCATATAACTCATTTCGAAGTTCACGTAATCAAATAATAAGGTCATACAGCATGCAACAACATTTACGTGGGACCGAGTGCAAGAAAGGCCTATTTGTCAACATGTAATCATCGAAATCACATTTAGGGATACAAGGGAAACTACGGGCAGCCTACTAATCATATAATTAAGCACGATATCCATATGATCAATGCTTAGCAAGTTTTCCTAGTCATTAGGGTTTCAACTCATGCTCACCCGTGCGATTAAGCCCTAAGTTGTCAAGTAATTAAACTCAAGCCATGCATTGATTAATTCAAACACCCTCAAGTATTCAAAACATTCCACACAACGTCCAAGTGCCACAATCCCAAGCATTTAATTCAACAAGAGAAGTTACAATAATTTTCAAAGCATATCACTAAATGAAACCCTCAGTGCAATGGTCTATTTTCTCATAATCATTGAGACAAGCAAATAATCTCTGATTCCAGTGAACAAAATTTTAAATTAAATCTTAAGGAGTGAACTAAATCCAGAAAGAAACCTCATATCATTTGGAGTTCGGGTTCAAGAGTTATAGCCAAAACCGTGAGACTACACAAAACTGTCCAGATTTGCACACATTTCAATACTTGTCGTTTTTGAGGACCTTAGGGTCTGATTTAGCCTTAGTCTATTTCTCACAAAACTATCCAGAACTGAAAAATATAGCATTACACCAAATTTCATGCATTTTAAATATCATTTAATAAGTCAAAACTGGTTCGTTCTACAAGGACAGTGAATCTGCCAAAACCTGCTTCATTTTCCCAGATTTTCCAGATTTGGACACATTTTGATATTTTGCCATTTTGAGGACCTTAGAGCCAAAATTAGCTTTGGCCTATACCTACGAAAAATGCTCAGAACTGGAAAAACTAGTCATCTACCAATTTTCACATATTTTTAGCATCATTTACCTGGTAAAAATCACTTCGTTCCAACAGAACAGAAAGTTTTCAAATACGCGACTTCACCTATCTTCACATTCTAGCCAAATATCTTGCCATGCATGTTTACCAAAGCTCATGTACACACATATATCACAAGTAAAGAGGTAAAGATAGACATTTAAAGGCATGCATGTGGTTTCTGAAAGCTTTTCAAGAAGTTTTAGCCCTCACCTTAGCAAGACAACAAAGAAGATGCACAAACTCTTGATGAAGCACAATGTCGACTCTTCTCCTTGCTTAGCCGAGAGACAACTTGAGATTCTCTAATTCCTAGCTTAGTTACCAAGTCCTTAGTAGGTGCATGTGGTTAGAACAAGAAGAAAAAGAAATGGAAGCTAACAAACTTACCTAAGCCGAAATGAATGTGCTATGAGCTTGCATGTGTGCCTTTTGCATTCTAGCTTTGCTTGGTCGAGTTCCTAGTAGCTTGCATATCTTGATGAACCATTAAGTGATGAACTTAAGCTATGGAGAGTAGAGTTTCAGCTAGGGCCAAGAGAGAGAGAAGAATGAGAGAAAGAATGAGAGAAAGAGAGAAAGAATGAAAGAAAAATGAAAGGCTTGAAGGAATTGATTCATATGTCGGCCTAGGGCTTGCAAATTCAGATTTTTGTATCTTCAAGGAGCATGTTTGGATCACCTAGCATGGGCATGGAGTGTGTGTCAAGATTGGTGGAGCTTTGGGTAGAGTTTGAGTCATTTTTTTAATGCTTTGTGTCATAACTTGTCATAGAATGTTTAGGTACAAATTTTGAAATGCAAAGCTAGTTCAATATGCAATAGTGGTCGGCCAAGCTTGTGCAAGAATCTGAATTTTTGTCTTGGTTGAGCAATTTAATATTGTGTGTTTGGGATGTGCAAAAGAATAAGGAATAAAGAATAAGAATGTCTAGCTT
>CM075765.1:28037647-28047647 GCA_037974665.1 Ehretia macrophylla | reverse complement strand
AATGTGTGCAAATCTGGACAGTTTTGCGTAGTCTCACGGTTTTGGATATAACTCTTGATCCCGGACTCCAAATTATGCGAAGTTTGTTTCTGAATTTAGTTCACTCCTTAAGCTTTAATTTGACATCTTGTTCACTAGAATTTGAGATTGTTTGCTTCTCTCAATGATTGTGAGAAAATAGTCCATTGCAGTGATGGTTTCACCTAGTGATATGCTTAGAAAAATTATTGTAGCTTCTCTTGTTGTGTTAAATGCTTGGGATTGTGGCATTTGGATGTTGTGTAGACTGTTTTGAATGCTTGAGGGTGTTTCAATTAATCAATGCATGGCTTGAGTTTAATTACGAGATGACTTGGGGCTTAATAGCGCGGGTAAGCACGAATTGAAACCCTAGTGACTAGGTAAATTTGCTAAGTGTTGATCCTATGAATATCGTGTTTAATTATGTGATTAGTAGGCTGACTGTAGTTGCCCTTGTAGCCCTAAATGTGATTTCAATGATTACATGTTGAGAAGTAGGCCTTTCTTGCACCCGGTCCCACGTAGATGTCGTTGCATGTTGAATAATCTTATTATTTGATTACGTGAACTTCGAAATGAGTTATATGACTTGATTTACATGCGTTACATGGCTGCCCATTTAATATTCATATAACTTCATGTGCTTATAAGTGAAATTACTTGTCATATCGTGTCTCGCGTGTTTACTTGTCAATGTGCAATCTTATGACTGCTCGGAGGCAACCTACTTTGTTGTCCTCCAAATGTGATATATTAAATTTCATAAATGTGCATTGCATACAAGGTTGCAACCTTTCATTCTTGTGTGGTAGCGTTCACGCACACTGTGTGGCATCGGGCTTGCCGGTGCAACTGTGACTACCATTGTCCAATTCCCTCTCTCACTTGGGGGCTAGACTTCCTCAGAGAGTTGGATCGTAGGATTTCGGGGTACATCCGGAGTACACCCATTTGGCGTGATAAGGGGATGATTTGAAATTGGCCGCAGCAACTGATACTAGAAGTTAACTGAGAGAAAAAGCCCACCGTATCCTTTTCACTATGTGTATAAGTACTCTCGCTTGGTCCCTAGAGGACCTCAGGGAGGAAAGACGGGTAATTGTGTTCTTTTACTGTTATATTACATTATGTACTTACTTGTGATATATGTCATACTTACAAAGGGTTTTCATAAGTTGAACCGAAAAATGAGTTTCAAAACTTATTTGTCGTTCCCCCTCGCTGAGTTCATAAGGACTCACCCTCTTTTATCATCTCAGGTGAAGAAGACCAGGAACAGGTACCCGAGGACAACGTGCCTTTTGATGATTCTTTGGAATGATTGCTTGCCCTACGTGCCTTACTTGACTATGGTCATTTTGTGGACGATATGTTGCTTGAAGCTATTTCTTATGTTACTTGTTGTTGTATTGTAAATGACCCCCATTGTAATTTGGGATCTAATTTTGGTTTGTACTGTTCATAACTAGTTAGACACTCTTACGATCGTTTTTGCTATTGCTACTGGCTAGTATCGTATCTATCACAGGCTTATGCAGTATTAGGTAATGGATTAAGTAAATGAATCTATCCAATCTTAAACATGTACTTTTGTAACAAGGATTAACAAACAAATGAGACATAGTATCATGCTAGGTTGTTAATCAAACGAGACTTTGAGATAACTAGTAGGCGTTTCAATTGATGATAAATAGTAATCTTAGTTGGAAATGAATTTGAGATTGAAAGTTCTGAGGCCTTTAGAAAATTAGGTCAAACTAAAGAGCCCAATTACAGCCGTTATGCTGCCGGTTTTTTGAAGAATTTATGGAGTTTAGGCTAAACGTTAAGGGTTAAACCTTCTCGAACGATTAAGTACGTGAAAAGACTTGAATGTTTAGATCACTCCCTAGTCTAACCTCTATAGGTCGGGTTGGGGCGTGACACCTTAGAGAAATGGTATCAGAGCTTAGTTTGCTAACTAGGCATTAGTCGGGTTCAACTCTTGGACCGTAGGTAGAAGCCCTAAAGTAAATATGATGTCTTGTTTATATGTGTGCTAATGTGCTTAATTTTTTTGTGCATTGAATATTATGTGCCTTTGTGGACCATATGTATTATGTGTCATGCACATCGACACATCAGTGCCCTCAATAATGCATGCATGCGTTTATACTCCTTTCTTGATACATTTGCATGTTATATAACCATGAATGACTGTTTATACACATAGATAGTTAGGATTAGGACTTTCAGGGAAGTGAATTTGTGAAGGACGAATGAAAAGGCTCGGTTAGAGATTTCTCGCATCTTCACAGGTACTCGATGGATCATATATATTATTGGATATGCATATATATAAAATGCGTAGCACAGGTATAATTATTGAGGTAAAATTATCTCCTTATCTTTGGAATACACATGCCTGTGATTAAGTTATCAATTTTATAGCTATAAAGTTATTGGTTCTGTAAAACCCTTCTTCTAATTGTGGTTCAAGAATAAATGTTAAGGACATACAATTTTCCTTGGATATAAGAATATACTATTAGACATGTGGAGTAGTATATATATGTTCATATGCTTATAATGGAAGTTTGGCTTAGGAGTTGCTTTTGAATCAAATTCTTATATCTTAAAATGGTATAATAGACTATTTATATGATTGAATTCTTACTTGATTGGAATTAAGCATCGTTGAACCTAATAAGGTCTATATTAACGAGTTTCTAGTTCACTCAATGTGGAGATCATGACCTAGAAATTAAAAGATGAATTCGTGGAAGTTGACGATAGTTACTTTTAGGGGTTAGATTATTAAGTCATGGGTAGCATATTTAAGTGAGTTAACAATGGATAACATGACATGTAGGCAAATATGGAGATTGAGTTTAACAAGGTTGATGAATCTTTAGTATAACAAGATATGGGGATGTTGGAATCTAGAAATTCACGTAATTGGAACTCGTGTTTGGAAGACTACACCTAAATGTTAGGTCGAATAGAAGTGTAAGGTATTGAATTATGCATTAGATGACTAACGTTGCTAAGGTCCTAAGTTGGATATTGGTGATATTAAGAATCATGGTATTAAATTGTTGCCCCTCGGATTTAGTTGTGATTATGCGAAGTAAGTCATTCTATGCACTCGTTGTTTGGATACCCTGGAGGATGTTAGAAAGCATATATCCCTAAGAAAGACTGATGGACCTAGTATATAAACCATGGAAATGAGATTGAAGCATTCGGTTGCAGAGTGGAGTCATTAGGGTATGAATAGTAATCCTAAATAGCTAATAGTGAGTACGCATGATGATTCACGGTAAACCCTAGGACCTAAGGTCGATCAAACCTAATGCTCTTAGCTAGTTGAATATGTAAACGAAGAGAGTAAGATAGAGATGAATCAGAGTCATGATGACCCAAGAGACTGCTATTAGACAACCGTATTTATGTGCACCGTTTCACTTCTAGAAACTAGCAGTTGGTAGACTTTGAATCGTGGTTGTTGAATAGAGGGTGAATCTTGTAGTGATAGTTAAATAAGTGGTTGATTACTTTTGAAGTTCTATTAGGTTATGTTGAAGGATGCCTCGTGGTCATAATTCTTATGTTGATACAACCTTGAAGTTATCTCGTGTAAGTATCTTATGAGCTCGATCATTTCGGTACCCATTTACAGTCCTAAGACTGTTGTTGAACGATTGGTAACCTAGTGGAGCATTGATATCACTTACATGACATTGAACCCAGCTTAGTAACATTAATGTTAAAGAGATATTGGCGGGCATTAAGTATTCGAAGGAATGACTAGGTCGCTAAGTGAGTAGGACCATTGTCTTCTTAAGTATGACGTAACCTTGGATTGAGGTGAGTGAAATTTATTTGAGGTTGAAACTCTTCACCTTAGGAGTCTTGGTTAAGATTGAAAGAAATTCTGAAGCCTCGAGACGTGAAAATAGAGATTTGAATAAGGAAATAGATTGTGGATCATAAGCTAATGAAATTTACATGTAAGAGTTGAACTAGTGCAACATGATTAGTTTATCCATGCAATTTCAATGGCAATTTGTTGGTGGTACCTAATAAACCTTAGAGTTCAAGTTTAACGAATCTCAACGGTCTTTCTTCTTGATTACGAGCTTGAAGGTTAACAAAGTTGGAGAAGAATGTTAATGAATAGGAGCCTGTAACCGGGAGACTAGTCATTAGAAGACTTGCTAATCTAACGTACCTACGAGATAAGGACTATGATATTATCGATAGATGATGATTTGAGATGGATTAGTTGTTTGGAGAGTTCTTCTTGAAGATAGGGTCATATTGTGGAAATGATCCATAACTTGTTTATGTCCTACGTGTTAACAATTTTGAAGCTAGTTGATAGGATATGTAAATCGGATATCGGCCTGTCGTCTTGAAATTAGAGTATGTCACCATAGGATCATGGTATTATGGTGATATTCCTTTTTGAGGTATGAAGCCGAGTTTGATACAACATGAGTCAGGATTCTGGAGTTATAGTTATATAGTTAGAATACCGATGGAGCTTTGATGACTACGTTTGAAGACTCTAACCTTAGTTAATGAACTTGACCTTAAGATTAAATGGAAGGAATAGAGTCGTTCAAAGAAAAGAACTGTAAATGTAGAGATCACACCGAACTAAATGATTGGAGAAACATAACAAGTGAATTGGTTGTGGTAAAAGATCACCAAATGCGAGACGAACCGGAGTAGGAAGAATAACAAGGGTCAGAATCCGTCTAAATGACCTCAATAGGCAAGAATGAATTTCGGGACGAAATCCTTTTAAGGAGGGGAGGATGTGAGGCCCGACCCCGAATAACGTGTGTTATCTCGATTTGCATGCCATAGACCAAGAATTATATGGTTGACCTTGAATTACGTGCATACATTTAGAGTTGTGTGCATTTACTTGAGAAACGTGCATTCGTCTTGTAGTTCGTGCCTTACCTCGTAGTGCGTGCCCTAAACCTAGGAAAGCGTACCCCCACGCTAATCAAGAAAGCATCTTACACGAAGCACTAGATCATTATTTAATCCTACAAACTCCATTAACTAATATTAAAATGCTAATTCAACTCACTAGAAGAAAAAATCTCACAAAAAGCTAGACATTCTTATTCTTTATTCTTTATTCTTTTGCATATTCCAAACACTCAATTAAATATTGCTTAACCAAGACAAAAAATTCAGAATTTAAGCTAGTGTTGGCCGACCACTATGTGTATTTGAACTAGCATTGCATAAATTATTAACATTCGTAGACATTCTATGACAACTAATGACACAATGCATTAAAAAAATGGCTCAAACTCTACCCAAAGCTCCACCAATCTCGACACACACTCCATGCCTATGCTAGGTGATTCAAACATGTTCCTTGAAGACACAAAAATCTGAAATTCCAAAGCCCATAGCCGACAAATGCATCAAAGTCCCTCAAAAGTTTCATTTTTCCCTCATTTTCTCTCACTTTCTCATTTCTTCTCTCTCTCTCGGCCCTAGCTGCTATTTCACTCTCCATGGTTTAAGTTCTTCATCCTAAGGCTCTTCAAGACATGCAAGCTACTAGGAACTTGACCAAGCAAAGCTAGAATGCAAAAGACACACATGCAAGCTCATTGAACCTTCATTTCGGCTTAGGTGAGTTTGTTAGCTTCCATCTCATTTTATTTTTTGTTCTAGCCGCTTGCACATACTAAGAACATGGTTACTAAGCTAGGAATTAGAGAAAATCAAGTGGTCTCTCAGCTAAGCAAGGAAAAAGGGGCGACATTGTGCTTCACCAAGAGTTTGTGCATCTTCTTTGTTGTCTGGCTAAGGTGAGGGCAAAAACTTCTTTGAAAAGCTTTTAAAAACCACATGCATGCCTTTGAATGTCTATTTTTACCTCTGTACTTGGGATATATGTGTGTACATGAGCTTTTATAAGCATGCATGGCAAGATATTTGGCTAGAATGAGAAGATAGATGAAATTGCGTATGGGACAGCCTTCTGTCTTGTTGGTACGGGGTGATTTTGACCAGGTAAATGGTGTTTAAAATGCGTACAAATTGGTAGGTGACTATTTTTTCCAGTTTTGAGCATTTTTCATAAAAATAGGCCAAAGCTAATTTTGACTCTAAAGTCCTCAAAATGGCAAAATAGAAAAATGTGTCCAAATCTGGAAAATCTGGGAAAATGAAGCAGGTTTTGGCAGATTCACTGTCCTTGTAGGAAGAACTAGTTTTGACTTAGTAAATGATATCCCAAATGCATGAAATCTGGTTTACTGCTATATTTTTCTGTTATGGATATTTTTGTCAGAAATGGATTAAGGCTAAATCGGACCCTAAGGCCCTAAAAACTACAAGTTTTGAAATGTGGGCAAATCTGGACAGTTATGCGTAGTCTCACGGTTTTGGCTATAACTCTTGAACCCGAACTCCAAATGATGTGAGGTTTGTTTCTGAATTTAGTTCACTCATTAAGCTTTAATTTGACATCTTGTTCACTAGAATTGGATATTGTTTTCTTGTCTCAATGATTGTGAGAAAACATTCCATTGCAGTGAGGGTTTCACCTAGTGATATGCTTAGAAAAATTATTGTAGCTTCTCTTGTTGTATTAAATGCTTGGGATTGTGGCATTTGGATGTTGTGTAGAATGTTTTGAATGCTTGAGGGTGTTTGAATTAATCAATGCATGACTTGAGTTTAATTACGAGATGACTTGGGGCTTAATCTCACGGGTAAGCACGAATTGAAACCCTAGTGACTAGGTAAATTCGCTAAGTGTTGATCCTATGAATATCGTGTTTAATTATGTGATTAGTAGGCTGCCCGTAGTTGCCCTTGTAGCCCTAAATGTGATTTCGATGATTACATGTTGACAAGTAGGCCTTTCTTGCACCCGGTCCCACGTAGATGTCGTTGCATGTTGAATAATCTTATTATTTGATTACGTGAACTTCGAAATGAGTTATATGACTTGATTTACATGCGTTACATGGCTGCCCATTTAATATTCATATAACTTCATGTGCTTATAAGTGAAATTACCTGTCATATCGTGCCTCGCGTGTTTACTTGTTAATGTGCAATCTTATGACTGCTCAGAGGCAACTTACTTTGTTGTCCTCGAAATTTGATATATTAAATGTCATAAATGTGCATTGCATACAAGGTTGCAACCTTTTATTCTGGCGTGGTAGCGTTCACGCACACCGGGCGGCATCGGGCTTGCCGGTGCAATCGTGACTACTATTGTCCAATTCCCTCTCTCGCTTGAGGGCTAGACTTCCTCGGAGAGTTGGGTCATAGGATTTAGGGGTACATCCGGAGTACACCCATTTGGCGTGATAAGCGGATGATTTGAAGTCGGCCGCAGCAACTGATATTAGAAGTTAACTGAGAGCAAAAGCTCACCGTATCCTTTTCACTATGTGTATAAGTACTCTCGCTTGGTCCTTAGAGGACCTCGGGGAGGAAAGATGGGTAATTTTGTTCTTTTACTGTTATATTACATTATGTACTTACTTGTGATATATGTCATGCTTGCAAAGGGTTTTCATAAGTTGAATAGAAAAATGAATTTCAAAACTTATTTCTCGTTCCCCCTCGCTGAGTTCATAAGGACTCACCCTCTTTTATCATCTCAGGTGAAGAAGACCTGGAACAGGTACTGTAGTACCCGAGCCCGGAACGTGAAATTTTCCTGTTTATTTTTCTGAAAATTATATTTTTTCTTAAATTCTTTGAAATCTAATTGTTATTTCTTTATTGTCGCAAAGTGCATTGCATTTCGAGAGCGATAGTTAGAGCGAGTTTTCTTGTCCTCAGCAAATAGTAAAAATAGTATTTTTGGAGTTTTAATGTTTATTGTTAGATAGCTTTAATTCAATTGCAATTGTTGACTTGTTTTAAGCTTAATTTGCCTACAAAATAACCTAGCTTGACCAATTTTAATTAGTTTTACCAAAGCCTTGACCAATTGACTTAGCTTGTCATCTTTTAATTGCTTAAAATAGCAAAAAACAAAGCAAAAGAAAGCCAAAAAAAAAGAAGCAAAGGCCGAAACCTTGAGGGAAAAAGAAAAAAAAAGTTTTCAACATTCAATCTTCAAATCTTCGTGAGAGCTTGCACGGGGTTGTGTCCGAGGCTTCCAACGTGGTTTTCCTAGCGTCTAGGAGTGTCTAAGGTGAGGGAAGCATCTTTATTTGCGCATTTGAATGTTTGATACACAAACTTTAATTTTTAGGTTTTA
The DNA here is from genome assembly GCA_037974665.1 of Ehretia macrophylla. Lineage (NCBI taxonomy): Eukaryota > Viridiplantae > Streptophyta > Magnoliopsida > Boraginales > Ehretiaceae > Ehretia > Ehretia macrophylla. The sequence continues at coordinate 28,039,375 of CM075765.1, read as the reverse complement.
TGCTTAGATCGTTAATTTATCCGTTTTGATGCTTGAAGAATGTTCCTTGTCAATTGTAGAACATATATTTGTAGCTTTTTAGCATTTTCTACGGTTAAATATATCGAATGTAATTTAAAATGCGAATGGAATAGTAAATTATGAATAGTAAACCCCCGTTTCATAGAAGTTGCTCCGTTTTGTGTTCTGTTGATGTGAAAAGATGCTAGATATGTTAGAATGCCTAAATGCATGATTTGTTTGGATTGTGTAATGGAAAAATGGAGAAAAATGGCTTGGTACATGTTGGGGTCGTTTAGGTCGAGTTTAGCGTTTCCTCATTTTGCATGATGACATTGTCTCGGGAGGCCATGGAAGCACTTTTGGTATGGTTATGGCATTGGTTAGGTGTTTGGTTATGGTAGCTATAGTTCAAACGAGCAAAGGGGAAAATCGGGGCTTTGCGAAAATTCTAGGGTAAAGTAGGATTTCGAGGTCTTTAGACGTGCCTTATGGTGACCTAGGAGGATTGGTGAAATCGGTTTCCAAAACTCGTTGCTCGTTTGAAAGTAGTAGCATTTTGAAAGTTGGGGTCGTTTTGTAATTTTGTTGGTTTTCATAGTGTTATGCCTGTAGAATGCTTATTATTGCTTGTTATGCTTGTTAAAGATGATTATGATTAAAATGTTTATCAATTGTTGCTATTTCGTGCGAGAGTAACCTACTTTGTTATTCTCCCACGTGTGGCTCTATTGCTCGATTGCTCGATTGTTGCATTGTATATTGTATTGCATTCATAGAGTCAGGGGCGGTATGATGGGCCTCTCTGGGTAGCCTTGGGTTGCCAGGGTTGGTTGCCCTAGCTCCGTGTCCTATTCCATTTCTTTCTTGGGTTGCCTCCCAGGGAGATTTGGGTCGTAGAATTGATTGGGTACTTCCGGGGTATTCCAAACTGAAGTTATAAGGTGGTTGGGCCGGTGCATCGTCATTGGATTTGTGATTGTAAGTTGCTCGTGGAAGTGAATTGTATCCTTTAATTGAATCATTATAGTCTTAATGCTTGTCTTGATTAATTGTTGGCTTTGCTTGTATCGCTATATGTTAATTGACTGATCTGATTGACTATTTGCATTGCATTCTCCTATCACCTTCGTCCTTGAGAACAATTGCCCTCGCTGAGCAATAGTTTTTGCTCATTCCTTTCTATACTATATTTTACAGGAGTAGTTAAAGCTGATCCTATTGAGGTAGTTGAGGATGAGGAACAAGTGGAAGTGTTTCCTTTATAGCACTTTCTTTGCTTAGCTGGTGATTGGTTGCCAGTCTTTTGTGCGGGCCATGCTTGATATGTATAATGCTTGGTTGACGCTTCATTTTGAGGCTTGTAGCCTTCTATGTAGTTTCTATTTTGAGGCCACTATGGTCTTATGTTGTAAAAGTTTAAAGGTTGTAAAGTTGTAAAGATATACTCACGTGACTAGTAAGAACTGCATGCTAATGGTTTAATTGCTTAGTGGCACGAATACTTGTGTAGTATGCATGACATTTTGGTTTGCAAAGTTGGTTAATGAGAAGATGTATGTTTCTAAAAGAAAGTTGACTTGTTTCAAATGATTATTGCGGTTTTCGCGAATATTATATTGAATGTAGGGTTTTCGGATCATCCACGGTACAAAGGAGACTCCGTTCGTGTGTCGAGTCCGGGCTTGGCCTTTTACGGGGTCGGGTCAGGGCGTGACAGGTACCCGA
>CM075765.1:28017647-28025147 GCA_037974665.1 Ehretia macrophylla | reverse complement strand
TGAACTAAATTCAGAAACAAACCTCGCATCATTTGGAGTTCGGGTTCAAGAGTTATAGCCAAAACCGTGAGACTACGCAAAACTGTCCAGATTTGCACACATTTCAATACTTGTCGTTTTTGAGGGCCTTAGGTTAGATTTAGCCTTAGTCCATTTCTGAAAAAAATGTCCAGAACTGAAAAATATAGCAGTACAACAAATTTTATGAATTTTGGATATCATTCACTAAGTTAAAACTGGTTCGTTCTACAAGAACAGTGAATGTGCGAAAACCTGCTTCATTTTTCCAGACTTTCCAGATTTGGACACATTTTAATATTTTGCCATTTTGAGGACTTTAGAGTCAAAATTAGATTTGGCCTATTTCTGTGAAAAATGTTCAGAACTGGAAAAACTAGTTACCTACCAATTTTCACTCATTGTGAACATCATTTTCCTGGTCAAAATCACCTCACAACAACAAGACAGAAGACTGTCTCATACGCGATTTCATCTAACATCACATTCTAGCCAAATATCTTGCCATGCATGTTTACAAAAGCTCATGAACACACATATATTACAAGTAAAGAAGTAAAAATAGATATTTAAAGGCATTTATGTGGTTTTTGAAAGCTTTTCAAGAAGTTTTAGCCCTCACCTTAGCAAGTTAATATATGAGGATGCTCAAATGCTCTTCAAAATGCACAAAGGGCTTCTTCCTTGCTTCTTGCTTGCTTGGGCTGCTATGGCGGAGCTTGGGAGAGGTCTTGAGAGTGAGCTTGAGGTCTTGGAAGCTCAAGAGATACCTTGGTCGAAAATGAGAGAGAAGGGAGAGAATGAAAGAGTGTTTTGAGGAAAATGGTTGAAGTTGAGTGTTTGTTGAATGAGAGTTTGCATGTGTCGGCCTTGAGGCTATACAAGGCTGAATTCTTTGTGTCACCGATGCATTTTTTTGAATGGTTTTGGCATGTATTTTGCAAGGGCCAAGAATGGTAGCTTAGTAGTTAGCAAAAGGTGGCTTAGGTGCAAGAAAAGATATGACATTGTGTAAGATTGGTCCAAGCATGCATGGATTAAAATAATTTGTTCAAACATGCTCAAGATTCTTGGTATGGCCGGCCATGGTGTTCAAAATCTGAATATTTTTGTTTTGTTTAAGGTTTATTTTATTGTAGGTTAAATATTTTTTTAATTGCCTAGTAGTTAGAATGTAAGAGAATGTTGGGAATTTAGGGAACCTAGGTAGAATAAATTATATGAAAGTTGAGATAGTTTATTATTATTTTAGTGTTAGTGGATTTTGTAGAGATTGAATTAGGATTATAATAATAGTTAGTGGTGTTTGTGGGATTATTTTATAGTCTAGTACTTTGTGTAGGATTCTTTATTGATTAGCGTACATGCACGTTTTCCTAAGTTCTAGGGCACGCATACGAGGAAAACACGAACTACGAGGTAGACATGTACTTCAAGATAAATGCACGGATTCCAATGCAAATGCACGCAAATTGAGGTACGACTCTTAAACCTAGGTTAAGACACACAGTTCAAGGTTAATACACACGAAACGAAGAGACACGCGTAAATCGAGGTCTCACACGTAAATCAAGGTCATGGCATATTTATCTAAGTATCGCACGTATATCGAGGATTAGGGCACACAATTCTAGGTCAAGGCACGTATAACAAGGCATGTACAAAAACCAAGATAGGGCATGTAATCCAAGGTTGGTCATATAATTCTAGGTCTAAAGCATGCAAATCGGGGTAACACACGTTATTTGGGGCTGGGCCTCACACATGGGCTGCCCATGCTGCACGATAGTGCTTACATGTCGCACGAAGGTGCGCGCATGGGGCACACATACGACACGATGGTGCAAGCATGAGGCCCACATGCCGCACGAAGATGCGCGCATGAGGCACCCATGCCGCATAAAGGTGTGCGCATGGGGCGCCCATGCCGCCCGATGGTGCGCGCATGCAACACGAAGGTGCACATGGGGCTCCCATACCGCACGAAGATGAGCGCATGGGGCGCCCATGCCGCACGAAGATGTGTGCATAGGCGCTTATGCCTCACGATGGTGCGAGTATGCCGCACGAAGGTACGCTCATGGGGTGCTTATGCCGCTCGATGGTGCGCACATGCCGCGTGATGATGCGCACATGGGGCACGCATGACGCACTCTAATGCTCGCATGTGGCCCGCATGCTGTACGAAGGTGCGCGCATGGGGCACCCATACTGCATGAAGACATGCATGGGGCGCCTATGCTGCACGATGGTGCGCGCATAGGGCGCCCATGCCGCTCGATGGTGCGCGCATCGGGCGTGTATGCCGCACGATGGTGCACGCATGTGGCCTGAATGTCGCATAAAGGTGTGTGCATTGGGCGCCCATGCCGCACGATGTAGCACACATGGGGCACCCATGCTGGACGATGGTTCACGAATGTGGCCCGCATGCCGCACGAAGGTACGTGCATGGGGCGCCCATGCCGCACGAAGGTGATCACATGGGGCGCCCGTGCTGCACGATGGTTGGCTCATCGGGCGTACATGCCGTACGATAGTGTGCGTATGGGGCGCCCATGCCGCACGATGGTGCGAGCAAGCCGCACGAAAGTACGCGCATGGGGCGCTCATACTACACCAAGATGCACACAAGGGGCGCCTATGCCGCATGATGGTACGCGCATAGGGTACCCATGCCGCTCGATGGTGTACGCAACGGGTGCATCCGCACGATGGTGCGCACATGTGGCCCGCATGCAGCAAGAAGGCGCGCGCATTGGGCTCCCATGCCCGACGATGTAGAGCGCATGGGGCGCGCATGCTACACGATGGTTCGCGCATGTTGCAAGCATGCCGCACGAAGGTACGCGTATGGGGCGCCCATGCCGCACGAAGGTGCGCGCATGGGGCACCCGTGCCGCAAGATGGTGCACTCATCAGGCGCGCATGCCGCACGATGGTGCGCGCATATGGCCCGCATGCCGCACGATGGTGCGTGCATGCCGCTCGAAGGTGCATCTATGGTAAGCCCATGCCGCACGATGGTATATGCATCGGGTACGCATGCTGCACAATGGTGCGTGCATGGGCCGCCCATGCCGCACGATGGTAGTTGGCTTGTCCCGTTCCGTGCATACGGGTGCATACAGGGGGACGGTGGGGGGCATGCGTGATGCGCGAATCGCCTCGCACATGTGGCGTTGGCTTTCGTTAAGCAACAACGTGAGCATTGTGATAAGATGATTGCTGATGCTTCAATGTAGTGGTGATCCAAGCACCATGCAGCCTTGAAGCTATCCCCCGGTTGTTTCTGATGGGCCTGTGCGATGTGCGAATCGCCTAGCACACGATGCCATGGTCCTCGCTGAGTCGTAATGCGACGGATGTGGTCTAGTGTCGTGGCGATCCAAGCACCGCATGGGCAGGAAGGTAGTTTGATTGTCCCGTTCCGTGCATACAGGTGCATTCCGGGGGACGGTGGGGAGCTTGCGTGATGCGTGAATCGCCTAGCACTTATGGCATTGGCTTTCATTAAGCAACGACGCGAGCGTTACGATGAGACGATTATTGATGCTTCAATGTCGTGGCAATCCAAGCACCATGCGGCCTTGAAGCCGTCCCCCGGTGGGTTCTGACATGCCTGGGCGATGCGCGAATCTCCTAGCACACGACGCCATTGTCCCCGCTGAGTCGTAATGCGACGGACGTGGTCTAGTGTCATAGCAAACCAAGCACCGTGTGGCCATGAAAGTTGTTTGCTTGTCCCGTTCCGTGCAAACGTGGGGACGGTGGGGGGCATGCGTGTTGCACGAATCGCCTAGTACATGTGGCATTGGCTTTCGTTAAGCAACGACGCGAGTATTGTGATGAGGTGATTTCTAATGCTTCAATGTCGTGGCGATCTAAGCACCATGCGGCCTTGAAGCCTTCCCCCGGTGGTTTATGACGTGTCTGTGCGATGCGTGAATCACCTAGCACACGACGCCATGGTCCTCACTAAGTCCTAATGCAACGGACGTGGTCTAGTACCGTGGCGATCCAAGCACCGCGTGGGTAGGAAAGTAGTTTGCTTGTCCCGTTCCCTGCTTACGGAGGGACGGCGAGGGGCATGCGTGATGCACGAATCGCCTAGCACATGTGGCATTGGCTTTCGTTAAGCAACGATGTGAGCTTTACGATGAGACGATTGCTGATGCTTCAAAGTCGTGAAGATCCAATCACCATGCGGCCTTGAAACCGTCCCCCGATTGGTTCCGACAGGCCTGTGCGATGCACAAATCGCCTAGCACACAACTCCATAGTCCTCGCTGAGTCGTAATGCGACGGACGTGGTTTAGAGTCGTGGTGATCCATGCACCGCGTGGGTAGGAAGGTAGTTTACTTGTCCTGTTCCGTGCATATAGGGGGACGGTGGGGGGCATGCGTGATGTACGAATCGCCTAGCACATGTGGCATTGGATTTCGTTAAGCAACGATGCGAGCGTTGCGATGAGACGATTGCTAATGCTTTAATGTCGTGGCGATCCAAGCACCATGCGGCCTTGAAGCTATCCGCAGGCAGGTTCTGACTTGCCTGTGTGATGTGGGAATTGCCTAGCAAACGACGCTATGGTCCTCGCTGAGCCGTAATACAACGGACGTGGTCTAGTATCGTGGCGATCCAAGAACCGCGTGGGTAGGAATGTCGTTCGCTTGTCCTGTTCCGTGCATACGGGGGAACGGTGGGGGCATGCGTGATGTGCGAATCGCCTAGCACATGTGGCATTGGCTTTCGTTAAACAACGACGCGAGTTTCACGATGAGGCAATTGCTGATGCTTCAATGTCATGGCGATCCAAGCGCCATGCGGCCTTGAAGCCATCCCTCAATTGGTTCCGACAGATCTGTGCGTTGCGTGAATCGCCTAGCACACAATACCTTGGTCCTCGCTGAGTCGTAATGCAACGGACGTGGTCTAGTGTCATTGCGATACAGGCACCACGTGGGCAGGAAGGTAGTTTGCTTGTCCCGTTCCGTGCATACAGGGGGACGGTGGGGGGCATGCGTGATGCGCGAATTGCCTAGCACATGTGGAATTGGCTTTCGTTAAGCAACGACGCGGGCTTTGTGATGAGATGATTGCTAATGCTTCAATGTCGTGGCAATCCAAGCACCATGCGGCCATGAAACGGTCCCCCAATAGGTTTTGACGTGCCTGTACGATGCGAAAATTGCCTAGCACACGACGCCATGGTCCTCGCTGAGCCGTTATGCGACAGACGTGGTCTAGTATCGTGGCGATCCAAGCACCGTGTGGGTAGAAAGGTAGTTTGCTTGTCCCGTTCCGTGCATACGGGGTGATGGTGAGGGGCATGGACGATGCGTGAATCGCTTAGCACATGTGGCATTGGCTTTCATTAAGCAACGACGCGAGCTTTGCGATGAGACGATTGCTGATACTTCAATGTTGTGGCAATCCAAGCACCATGTGGCCTTTAAGCCGTCCCCCGGTTGGTTCTGACTGGCATGTGCAATGCGCAAATCGCCTAGCTAACGACGCCATGGTCCTCGCTGAGTTGTAATGCGACGGACGTGGTCTAGTGTCGTGGCGATCCAAGCACCGCGTGGGCAAGAAGGTAGTTTGCTTGTCCTGTTCTGTGCATAAGGGTGCATACAGGGGGACGGTGGGAGGGCATGCGAGATGTGCGAATTGCCAAGCACACGCGGCGTTGGCTTTCGTTAAGTAACGACGCTAGCGTTGCAATGAGACGATTGCTGATGCTTCAATGTTATGGCGATCCAAGCACCATGCGTCCTTGAAGCTATCCCGCGGTTGTTTTTGATAGGCCTGTGCGATGCTCGAATCACCTAGCACACGACGCCATGGTCTTCGCTGAGTCGTAATGCGACAGACATGGTCTAGTGTCGGGGCAACCCAAGCATAGCATGGGCAGGAAGGTAGTTTGCCTATCTTGTTCCGTGCATACGGGTGCCTACAGGGGGACGGTAGGGGGAATGCGTGATGCGCAAATCACCTAGCACATGTGAAATTGGCTTTCGTTAAGCAACGACGCAAGCGTTACGATGAGACGAATGTTGAAGCTTCAATGTCGTGGCGATCCAAGCACCATGCGGCCTTGAAGTCGTCCGCCGGTGGGTTCTGACGTGGTTGTGTGATGCGTGAATCGCGTAGCACACGACGCCATGGTCCTCGCTGAGTCGTAATACGACGGATAGGGTCTAGTGTCATGGCGATCCAAGTACCGCGTGGGCAGGAAGATAGTTTGCATGTCCCATTCCGTGCCTACGGGTGCATACAGGGAGACGGTGGGGGGTATGCGTGATGCGCGAATTGCCTAGCACATGTGGCATTGGCTTTCGTTAAGCAATGACGCAAGCGTTACGTTGAGACGATTGCTGATGCTTCAATGTCGTGGTGATCCAAGCACCATGTGGCCTTGAAGCCATCCCCCCAGTGGGTTTTGACATGCCTGTATGATACACAAATCGCCTAGCACACGACGCCATGGTCGTTGACTCGTAATGCGACGGACGTGGTCTAATGTCATGGCGATCCAAGCACTGCGTGGGCAGGAAGGTAGTTTGCTTGTCCCGTTCCATGCATACGGGTGGTTGGTGGGGGGCATGCGTAATGCGTGAATCGCCTAGCACATATGGCATTGGCTTTCGTTAAGCGACGACACAAGCGTTGCGATGAGACGATTGCTAATGCTTCAATGTCATGGCAATCCAAGCACCATGCGTCCTTGAAGTCGTCCCCCGGTGGGTTCTGACGTGCCTGTGCGATGTGCGAATCTCCTAGCACACGACACCATGGTCCTCGCTGAGTCGTAATGCGATAGACGTGGTCTAGTGTTATGGCGATCCAAGCACCGCGTGGGCAGGAAGGTAGTTTGTTTGTCCCATTCCGTGCATACGGGTGCATACATGGGGACGGTGGGGGGCATGCGTGATGTGTGAATCGCCTAGCACATGTGGCGTTGGCTTTCGTTAAGCAACAACGCGAGCATTGCGATGAGACGATTGCTGATGCTTCAATGGTGTGGTGATCCAAGCACCATGCAACCTTGAAGCTGTCCCCCGTTTGTTTCTGACGGGCCTGTGCGATGCGCGAATTGCCTAGCACACGACGCCATGGTCTTCGCTGAGTCGTAATTCGAAAGACGGGGTCTAGTGTCGTAGCAACCCAAGCACCACGTGGGTAGGAAGGTTGTTTGCTTGTCTCGTTCCATGCATACGGGTGCATACAGGGGGACGGTGGGGGGCATGCGTGATGCGCGAATTGCCTAGCACATATGGCATTGGCTTTCGTTACGCAACGACGCAAGCGTTACAATGAGACGATTGCTAATGCTTCAAAGTCATAGAGATCCAAGCACCATGCGGCCTTGAAGCCATCCCCTGGTGGGTTCTGACGTGCTTGTGCGATGCGTGAATCGCCTAGCACACGATGCCATGGTCCTCGCTGAGTCGTAATGCGACAGACGTGGTCTAGTGTCG
>CM075765.1:27987647-28012647 GCA_037974665.1 Ehretia macrophylla | reverse complement strand
GGGGAGCCCATATTGCACGATGGTACACGCATACTGCACGAAGATGCGCGCATGAGGTGCCCATGCAACACGAAGGTGCGCGTATGCGTTACGATGGTACCTGCATACGGCGTACATGCCACACGAAGGTGCACGCATGGGGCACCCATGCCGCAAGATGGTGCATGCATGCCTTACGAAGGTGCCCGCATGGGGTGCCCAAGTCGTACAATGGTGCACGTATGCCTCATGAAGGTACGCGCGTAGGGCTCCCATGCTACACGAAGATGAGCGGATGGGGTACCTATGCCACATGATGATGCGAGCGTGCCGCTCGAAGATGCGTGGATGGGGAACCTATGCAGCTAAATGGTGCGCACATGCCGCACGATGGTACGCGAATGGGGTGAGCATGCCGTACTCTGGTGCGCGCATGTGGCCCGCATACAGCACGAAGGTGCATGCATGGGGTGCCCATGCCGCACGAAGATGTGCACATGGGGCGCCCATGCCGCACGTGGTACGAGCATACCGCACGAAGGTGCGCGCATGAGGTCCCCATGCTGCTCGATGGTGCGTGCATGCCACACAATGGTATACGCATGGGGTGCCCATGCCGTACTCTCGTTTGTGCATGTGGCCCGCATACCACACGAAGGTGTGTGCATGGGGCGCCCAAGCCATAGGAAGATGCGTGCATGGGGCGCCCATGCCGCACGATGGTGCTCGCATGGGGTACCCATGCCGCTTGATGGTGCTTGCATCGGGCGCGTAAACTGCACGATGGTGCACGTATGTGGCCCGCATGCCGCATGAAGGTCCGCACATAGGGCACCTATCCCGCACGATAGTGCACGCATGGGGCGCGCATACGGCACGATGGTGCCTGCAAGTGGCCCTCATGCCTCACGAAGATCCGCGCATGGGACGCCCATGCCGATCTATGGTAAGCGCATCAGGCACGCATGCCACACAATGGTACGCGCATGTGGCCGGCATGCCTCACGAAGGTGTGCGCATAGGGCGCCCATGCCGCACAGTGGTGCGCGAATGGGAGGCGCATGCCGCACGATGGTGCGCACATGTGGCTCGCATGCCGCACGAAGGTAAGCACATGGGGCACCCATGCCGCACGAAGGTGTGTGCATGGGGCGCCCATGCCGCACGATGGTGTGCTCATCGGGCGCGCATGGTCCACAATGGTGCACGCATGTGTCCCGCATGCCGCACGATGGTGCGAGCATAGGGTGCCCATGTCGCACGATGGTGCGTGCATGCCGCACGAAGGTGCACGAATGGTATGCCCATGCCGCAAGATAGTGTACGCATCGGGCTCGAATGCCGCATGATGGTGCGCGCATGGGGCGCCCATGCTGCACGATGGTGTGCACGTGCCGCATGATGGTGCGTGCATGGGGCTCCCATGCCACACGATGGTGCGGACATTAGGCGCGCATGCTGCACGATGGTGCGTGCATGTGGCCCGCATGCCGCACGAAGGTGCGCACATGGGGCGCCTGCGTTGCAAGATGGTGTCTGCAAGTGGCGCGCACGGGGTACTCTAGGGATGCTGTTGGGGCACGGTTGGGGCACTGTTGGAGCACTATGGGGCACTATAGGGCTACACTTGGGGGACGATGGGGGATGTTGGGGGACGGCTTTGGCACTACTAGGGGACGTTGGGCACGACGAGTAATGTAAAGCATTCGGGGGTATTGGGCATGTGGAATGTATTATGACATGAATGTGGGCATTGATATTCTTTACAAGTGGTTTCCGAATCTACGAAGTAGTCTTAACCTTTGCCTTGTCTGACCAATTGTTCGTCACATTTGTGAGGCGAAATAGATTAATTGGTTTCCCAATCCATCCAAAAAAAAATTTAAAGCCAAATATCATGTAAACAAATTAATTTTTGAATTAATATAACTTTTTCTGAATTTTCTAGTATTTTTTTTGATTTTTTCCTATTTTTCGTAATTTTTAAATTAATTTTTCAAAAAAAATATTTTTGAATATCATTTAACAAATTAATGTATGAATTAATATAATTTTTTCTGAATTTTATTCTATTTTTTCTGATTTTTTCCTATTTTTCGCAATTAATAAATATTAAAAAATTATTTTTTCGAAAAAAATAATTTTGAAACATTTGGATATCATATGCTATCAATAAGGAGCAAGTTGGGTACGAAGATCATGCCATATGGGACCTTTTATAGTGTAACACACCCATTATGAAGCTCTGGCAAAATGTACGCTACTGCTGTCACTTGTGTTTTTGCATCTAAATGTACTATAAGGGGGTATGTGGTGTCAAGCCTCCTGGTCGAGGTCCATGTAGGGGGACGTTGTGGGCACTTTGTGGCACATTATGCGCTATATCATGGGCTATATTGTGGGCGGGAATGCCTACCGAGTGAATCACGCCGAGATATTGCATTGCATACCCATGCGTTGGGGCCGTGCTACCCCCGCGTCGCGTCTCCCGGCATGTCCCTCGGCGCGGCACAAGGATGGCTAATGAGGAACGTGGCGGCTTCCCTAGCCCCTCATTATCCATCTTGGTACCGTAACACCGTCAACGTCATTGGGATGGCTAATGAGTGGGCGAGTGGTTGCCCCAGCACAAAACTAGCCATCCCCGTGCCGCCGGCTAGGCACACGTTGGAGGACGTTCCTGTCCCCCGATGTGTCGTTGGGCCTGTGCGATGCACGAATCACCTAGCACACGAAGCCATGGCCGTTGCCGAGTAGATGCGCACTGCCATGTCTAGTGTCGTGGCTATCCAAGTACCGCGTGGGCTTGGGTAGCTCTTGGGGACAAAATGGGCAAGCGTGATGCGCGAATCACCTAGCAGACGTGGCATTGGCCTTCGTTAAGCAACGACGCGAGCGTTGCGATGAGACGATTGCTAATGCTTCAATGTCGTGGTGATCCAAGCACCATGCGGCCTTGAAGCCGTCCCCCGGTGGGTTCTGACATGCCTGTACAATGCGCAAATCGCCTAGCACACGATGCCATGGTCCCTGCTGAGTCGTAATGCGACGGACGTGGTATATTGTCGTGGCGATCCAAGCACCGCGTGGGCAGGAAGGTAGTTTGCTTGTCCCGTTCTGTATATACGGGGGGACGGTGGGGGGCAAGCGTGATGCTCGAATCGCCTAGCAGACGTGGCATTGGCTTTCGTTAAGCAACGACACGAGCGTTGCGATGAGATGATTGTTGATGCTTCAATGTCGTGGCGATCCAAGCACCATGCGGCCTTGAAGTCGTCCCCCGGTTGGTTCCGACGTGCTTGTGCGATGCGCGAATCGCCTAGCAAACGATGCCATGGTCCCCGCTGAGTCGTAATGCGACGGACGTGGTCTATTGTTGTGGCGATCCAAGCACCGCGTGGGCTTGAAGGTAGTGTGCTTGTCCCGATCCAAGCACTACCGGTCGACCCTAAGCATCGCCTCGAATGCCCAAGTGTTAGACATCCTATGCTTTCTTGGTAAGAGATGACAAAATATTTAAATCCGACCTTGTGTGCTGCCAGCCCGCCGAGGTGCCTAACGTTCTTCCCTTAGCATTAACGGTGACTGAGGTTATGTTCCCCCTATCTTGGACATGGCAGGGCACGTTGGTGAACGTTTGCGGCTCGTCTACCCACGACGTTGCACGACGGCGCACGATTGGGCCTCAGATGGGACTCGAACTTGGGGCACGCAGTTGGGCCCTCAGATAAGCCACAACTTGGCATGAAGTTGGGGCACAGTTTGGCAAGCAGTTAAGGAGTAGTGGGGTCGCGCATGGGGTACGATAGGGCAAACAGTTGGGCAATGATAGGGCGCGCTTATGGGCGACGATAGGGTGCACATGTCACACATGGGTCACGCATGCCAAATGAAGGTGCCCCTCCATGCGTGCATACCGCACGATGGTGCACGACTAGTGCGCCCATACCGCACTATGGTACGCGCATGGGGGGGCGACGATGGGGCGAGCTTATGGGCGACGATGGGGTGCACATGCCGCACGATAGTGTCACACATGGGTCACGCATGCCGAATGAAGGTGCCCCTCCATGCATGCATGCCGTACGATGGTGCGCGACTAGTGCGCCCACGCCGCACTATGGTACGCGCATGGGGCACCCATGCTGCACGATAGTGCGCGACTGGTGCGCCCATACCGCTAGATGGTACGCGCATGGGGTACCCATGCCGCACGTGGTGCGCGATTGGTGCACCCATGCCGCATGATGGTACGCGTATGAGGCGCATTTACTGTACGAAAGTACAGGCATGGGGCGCGCATGTCGCACGATGCATGCACGCATGGGGCGCCTATGCCGCACGATGGTGTACGCATGGGGCTCCCATGCAGCACGATGGTGCGAGCATGGGGTGCCCATGCCACAAGATGGTGCGAGCATGGAGTGCCCATGCGGCACGATGGTCCGCGTATGGGTCACCCCTACCGCACGATGGTGCGCGCATGGGGTGCCCTTACCGCACGAAGGTACATGCATGGGGCGCCCATGTCGCACGATGCAAGCCCGCATGGGGCGCTTATGCCGCACGATGGTGTGCGCATAGGGTGCCCATACCGCACGTTGGTGGGCGCTTGGGGCGCCCATGCCTCATGATGCTGCGTGCTTAGGGCGCCCATGCTGCACGAGCTACGTGCAAGGGTCGCCCATGTCGTACGATGCTATGCCAATGCTGCACGATAGTGCACTCATGGGGCACCCATGCCGCGCGATGGTGCACCCATGCCACACGATGGTGTGCGCATGGGGCGCGCATGTGCACGATAGGGAATGCGAGTGGCGCGCAGGGGGCTCATGTAGCACGCGCGGGGACACTCAACGGACGCTGTTGGGACACTGTTTGGGCGCTGTTGGGGCACTATAGCGGTACGTTTGGGGGATGATGGGGGATGTTGGGGGATGGCTTTGGCACTACTAGTGGGCGTTGAGTACAACTAGAAATGTGAAGCATTCGGGGGTATTAGGCATGCAGAATGTATTATTACAAACACTTCATCACATTTATTAGCCAAATTAGATTAATCAGGCTCCCAATCCATCCAAAAAAAATTTTAATGCCAAATATCTGGTAAACAAATTAATTTATGAATTAATATAGATTTTTCATAATTTTCTAGTATTTTTTCTGATTTTTTCCATTTTTTTTCGTAATTATTAAATATTAAAAATTATTTTTTCGAATAAAATATTTTTGAATATAATTTAACAAATTAATGTATGAATTAATATAAAATTTTCAGAATTTTTTACTATTTTTTCTATTTTCGCAATTATTAAATTTTAAAAATATTATTTCTGGTATCATATGCTATCAATTAGAAGAAAGTTGGGTACGAAGATCATGCCAAATGGGGCCTTGTATAGTGTAAAACACCCATTATGAATATCTGGCAATATATACGCTACTGTTGTCACTTTGGTGTTTACATCTAAATGTATAATAGGGGGGTATGTGTTGTCAAGCCCCCTAGTCGAGGGCTATGCGGGGGAACGTTGTGGGCACTTCGTGGCACATTGTGGGCTATATTGTGGGCGAGAATGCCTATCGAGTGAATCACGACAAGGTATTGCACTGCATACCCGTGCGTTGGGGCCGTGCCACCCCTGCCCTGCGCCCACGGCATGTCCCTATGCGCAGCACCAAGATGGCTAATGAGGAATATGGTGGCTTCCCTAGCCTCTCATTATCCATCTTGGTGTCGCAGTACCATTGGCGTCATTTGGATGGCTAATGAGGGGGCGAGTGGTTGCCCAACCACAAAACTAGCCATCCTTGTGCCGCAGGCTCGGTACACGTTAGGGGACATTCCCGTCTCTCGACGTGTCATTGGGCCTGAACGATGTGTGAATCGCCTTGCACACGAAGCCATGTATGTTGCTGAGTAGATGCGCGCGGTCATGGTCTAGTGTCGTGGTGATCCAAGCACCGTGTGGGCTTGGGTGGCTCTTGGGGGACGATGAGGCAAGTGTGATGCGCGAATTGCCTAGCACACGTGGCATTGGCTTTCGTTAAACAACGACGTGAGCATTGCGATGAGATGATTGTTGACTCCTCAGTGTCATGGCGATCCAAGCACCAAGCGGCCTTGAAGCCGTCCCCTGGTGGGTTTCTACTTGCCTGTACGATGCGCGAATCGCCTAGCACACGACGCCATGGTCCTCGTTGAGTCATAATGCGACGGACGTGGTCTAGTGTCATGGCGATCCAAGCACCGTGTGGGTAGGAAGATAGTTTGCTTGTCCCGTTCTGTGCTTATGGGTTCATGTAGGGGGACGGTAGGGGCATGCGTGATGCGCAAATCGCCTACCACACGTAGCATTGGCTTTCGTTAAGCAATGACACGAGCATTACGATGAGACGATTGTTGATTCCGTAATGTCGTGGCGATCCAAGCTCCATGCGGCCTTGAAGCCGTCCCCTGGTGGGTTTCAACTTTCCTGTACGATGCGCGAATCGCCTAGCACAGGACGCCATGGTCCTCGCTGAGTCGTAATACGACGGACGTGGTCTAGTATCATAGTGATCCAAGCACCGCGTAGGCAGGAAGGTAGTTTGCTTGTACCATTCTATGTATATGGGTGTATACAGGGGGATGGTAGGGGCATGCGTGATGCGCGAATCGCCTAGCACACAACTTTGGCTTTCGTTAAGTGACGACGCGAGCGTTGCGATGAGACGATGGTTAGAGCTTCAATGTCATGGCAATCCATGCACCGTGCTGCCTCGAAGCCATCCGCGGTATGTTCCTACGGGCCTGCGTGATGCGCGAATCGCCTAGCACACGACGTCATGGTCCTCACTGAGTCGTAATGCGATAGACGTGGTCTAGTGTTGTGGCGATCCAAGCACCGCGGGGGCTCGAAGTCTGCTTCCGGTTGGTACCTCAAGTTCGTGCACTCGGTGCTTGGTCGGGCACCACGAAGTAGGCTCCTAAGCTTGTGACATGCGGCTTAGTCATGTACCTCGTGCCATTCCCGTCTCGTGTCCTTCAGAAATTCTTCATGCTTAGTGGTGTGTTCTCAGGCCATCTCGCCTGTTCCTTCTGCTTGGAGGGCTTCGTTTGTCTAGACGGTGGGGGGGGGGGGGTTACCAACTTGGTGGTCTGGGCATAGCGAACATGATAGCGCGCGAGTGGTGGTCGGCTTGTATGGGTCGGTTGGATCCATGCTTGAGCAACGACGTCCACCCCTACTTGCCTTGTCATTCGCGGGCCGAGTGCTTACGTTGCCTCAGTCGATTGGTCGGTTTCCTGTGTTGTGTACCTACAATGAAGGCAGTCTAAAGTCACATCGTCTATCCTTTGCCTTGCGTCTACCTCCATAGAGGATGTGGGGTGAACCCCTAAGCACGTCCCGCATCCCACGCTGCTCACTCCAACAATTGTGGTAAACGCGGCCCGTGGGGCGTCACTCGATCTCTTGGATGCGGCATACCACGACTGTACAGGGGTCCTTGGCCTCTCTTTGCCTGAAAACAGCGTTCGTCGCTAATTGCGTACGATGGTCACGAGCTCGTCTCGAGTCACTGACCCTTAGGGTACGACGTGCCACGTTCGACACTGGCGTCGATAAGGAATACTACCTGGTTGATCCTGCCAGTAGTCATATGCTTGTCTTAAAGATTAAGCCATGCATGTGTAAGTATGAACTAATTCAGACTTTGAAACTGCGAATGGCTCATTAAATCAGTTATAGTTTGTTTGATGGTATCTACTACTCGGATAACCGTAGTAATTCTGGAGCTAATACGTGCAACAAACCCTGATTTCTGGAAGGGATGCATTTATTAGATAAAAGGTCGATGTGGGCTCTGCTCGTTGCTGCGATAATTCATGATAACTCAACGAATCGCACGGCTCTCGTGCCAGCGACACATCATTCAAATTTCTGCCTATCAACTTTCGATGGTAGGATAGTGGCCTACCATGGTTGTGACGAGCGACGGAGAATTAGGGTTCGATTTCGGAGAGGGAGCCTGAGTTAGGGCTACCACATCCAAGGAAAGCAGTAGGTGCGCAAATTACCTAATCCTGACATGGGGAGGTAGTGACAATAAATAACAATACCGGGCTCAAAGAGTCTGGTAATTGGAATGAGTACAATCTAAATCCCTTAACGAGGATCCATTGGAGGACAAGTCTGGTGCCAGCAGTTGCGGTAATTCCAGCTCCAATAACGTATATTTAAGTTGTTGTAGTTAAAAAGCTTATAGTTGGACTTTGGGATGGGTCGGCCGGTCTGCCTTAGGTGTGCACCAGTCGTCTCGTCACTTCTACAGGCGATGCGCTCCTGGCCTTAACTGGCTGGGTCGTGCCTCTGGCACTGTTTCTTTGAAGAAATTAGAGTGCTCAAAGCAAGCCTACGCACTGTATACATTAGCATGGGATAACATTATAGGATTACGATCCTATTGAGTTGGCCTTCAGGATCCGAGTAATGATTAATAGGGACAGACAGGGGCATTCGTATTTCATAGTCAGAGGTGAAATTCTTGGATTTATGAAAGACGAACAACTGCAAAAGCATTTGCCAAGGATGTTTTCATTAATCAATAATGAAAGTTAGGGGCTCGAAGACGATCAGATATCGTCCTAGTCTCAACCATAAACAATGCTTACTAGGGATCGACGGATGTTGCTTTTAGGACTCCGCCAGCACCTTATGAGAAATCAAAGTTTTTGGGTTCCGTGGGGAGTATGGTCGCAAGGATGTTTTCATTAATCCATGGGGATTAGGACATTTAAAGAAACTTAAAGGAATTGACGGAAGGGCACCACCAGGAGTGGAGCCTGTGGCTTAATTTGACTCAACACGAGGAAACTTTCATGGTCCAGTCATAGTAAGGATTGACAGACTGAGAGCTTTTTCTTGATTCTATGGGTAGTGGTGCATGGCCGTTCTTAGTTGGTGGAGCGATTTGTCTGGTTAATTCTGTTAACGAATGAGACCTTAGCCTTTTGGCTAGCTATGCAAAGGTATCCATCCACAACTAGCTTCTTAGAGGGACTACGACCTTTTAGGCCGCGAAAGTTTGAGGCAATAACAGGTCTGTGATGCCCTTAGATGTTCTGGGCTACACGCGCGCTACACTGATGTATTCAACGAGTCTATAGCCTTTGCCGACAGGCCCGAGTAATCTTTGAAATTTTATCATCATGGGGATAGATCATTGCAATTGTTGGTCTAGAACGATGAATTCCTAGTAAACGCGAGTCATCAACTCGCGTTGACTATGTCCCTGCCCTTTGTACACACTATCCATTGCTCCTACCAATTGAATGATCTGGTGAAGTGTTCAGATCGCAACGACGGGGGTAGTTCGTTGCCCGCGACGTCGCGAGAAGTCCACTGAACCTTATCATTTAGAGGAAGGAGAAGTCGTAACAAGGTTTCTGTAGGTGAAGATACAAAAGGATCATTCTCGAACCCTGTGAAGGTAGAACAACCTGCGAACCCGTTTAAACAACGTTGGGTCAATGCGGGAGAGGCGGCTCATCCTTAGCCCGCGCGTCGGTCCTGAGTCAGGGCGAACTCCCCGCAAACAATGAACCTTGACGCTGAATGCGCCAAGGAAAATGAAATATGGAGGCCGGCCTATCCTTGCCCCATCTGCGGTATGCTGTGTTAGGCCTCGGTCCCTTACGAAATGAATATGACTCTCGACAACGGATATCTCGGCTCTCGCATCGATGAAGAATGTAGCAGAATGCGATACTTGGTATGAATTGCAGAATCCCATGAACCATCGAGTCTTTGAACACAATTTGCGCCCGAAGCCGTTAGGCCGAGGGCACGTCTGCCTGGGCGACACGCATCGTGTCGCCCTCCCTCCCACCCCGAGCTCCAACACTGGGTCTCCAGGTCTATGCGTAGGGGTAGATTGTAGCCTCCTATGTCTTGAGGTACGGTTGGCGGAATTGCGAGTGCGGCGCTACGGACGTCGCGACAAGTGGTGGTTGGTCCATGCAACTCACGAGTTGTCGTGCATCATCCCGTCACGAGTGCGGAACTGAATATAGACCCTCCATCTCTGAGTACCACGACCGCTACCCCAGGTCAGGCGGGATTACCCACTGAGTGTAAGCATATCAATAAGCAGAGGAAAAGAAAGTTACAAGGATTCCCTTAGTAACAGCGAGCGAATCGAGAATAGCCCAGCTTGAGAATCAAGCGGCTACGCCATCCGAATTATAGTCTGGAGAAGCGTCCTCAGCGACGGATCGGGCCCAAGTCCCCTAGAAAGGGGCGCCAGAGAGGGTAAGAGCCCCATCATGCCCGGACCCTATCGCACCACAAGGCGCTGTCGGTGAGTCAGGTTTTTTGGGAATGTAGCCCTAAGCGGGCGGTAAATTTCGTCCAAGGCTAAATATGGGCGAGAGACCGATAGCGAATAAGTACCGCGAGGGAAAGATGAAAAGGACTTTGAAAAGAGAGTCAAAGAGTTCTTGAAATTGTCGAGAGGGAAGTGGATGGGGGTCGACGATACACCCCGTTCGTATGCGGAATGGCAAGAGCCAGTCTGCTGATCGGCTTGGGACGTGGACAAGTGCGGATTGGGGTGGCGGCCAAAGCCTAAGCAGTAGATATGCCCGTGGAATACAGTCGCATTGATCGTGGCTGGGCAGCGCGTGCCTTCAGTGTGCTTCGGCATCTGCGCACTCCCGGTGTTTGCTTGCGGGCTCCCCATTCGACCCGTCTTGAAACACGGAGCAAGGAGTCTGACATGTGTGTGAGTCAATAGGTGTGTAAACCCGGAAGGCGCAAGGAAGCTGATTGGCGGGATCCCCCCCTAGGGGTGCACTGCCGACCGACTTTGATCTTCTGAGAAAGGTTCGAGTGTGAGGATACCTATCGGGGCCCGAAAGATGGTGAACTATGCCTGAGCGAGGCAAAGCCAGAGGAAACTCTGGTGGAGGCCCGCAGCAATACTGATGTGCAAATCGTTCGTCTGACTTGGGTATAGGGGCGAAAGACTAATCGAACCATTTAGGAGCTGGTTCCCTCTGAAGTTTCCCTCATGATAGCAGGAGCTTGCGTGAGAGTTCTATCGGGTAAAGCCAATTATTAGAGGCATCAGGGGCGCAACACCCTCGACCTATTCTCAAACTTTAAATAGGTAGGACGGCACGACTACTTCGTTGAGCTGCGCCTAGGAATCAAGAGCTCCAAGTGGGCCATTTTTGGTAAGCAAAACTAGCGATGCGGGATGAACTGGAAGTCGGGTTACAGTGCCTAACTGTGCGCTAACCTAGATCCCACAAAGGGTATTGGTCGATTAAGATAGCAGGACGGTGGTCATGGAAGTCAAAAACTACTAAGGAATGTGTAACAACTCACCTGTCGAATCAACTAGCCCCGAAAATGGATGGCGCTTAAGCGCGCAACATATACCCGGCCGTCGGGGCAAGTACCAGGCCCCGATGAGTAGGAGGGCTAGGCGAGCACCGTAAAACACAAGGCACGAGCCCAGGTAGAGCAGTTATCGGTGCAGATCTTGGAGGCGATGGCAAATATTCAAATGAGTACTTTGAAGGCCGAAGAGGGGAAAGGTTCCATGTGAATGGCACTTGCACATGGGTTAGTCGATCCTAAGTGTCAGGGGAAACCCGACAGATAGCGCGTTCTGCGCGTGCACCGAAAAGGAATCGGGTTAAAATTCCTAAACCGGGACGTGGCAGTTGACGGCAATGTTAGGGAGTCCGGAGACGTTGGCAGGGGCCTCGGGAAGAGTTATCTTTTCTGTTTAACAGCCTGCCCACCCTGGAAACGGCTCAGCCGGAGGTAGGGTCCAGTAGCTGGAAGAGCACCGCACGTCGCGCGAGGCCCGGTGCGCCCGGCGGACCTTGAAAATTCGGAGGACCGAATGCCGTCCACGCCCAGTCGTACCCATAACCGTATCAAGTCTCCAAGGTGAACAACCTCTGGTCGATGGAACAATATAGGCAAGGGAAGTCGGCAAAATGGATCTGTAACTTCGGGAAAAGGATTGGCTCTGAGGGCTAGGCATGGGGGGTCCCAGTCCCGAACCCATCGGCTATCGACAGATTGCTCGAGCTGCTCTCGTAGCGAGAGCGGGTTGTCGCATGCCAGACAGAGGAAAGATTGGGAAAAGCTCCCTCGTGGGCCTTCCCCGGGAGTCGAACATGTAACACCCCGATCCCTCTCGAGACCGGAGGTTCTATCAATCATTCTAATCACAACACAAATCTAAACCCGGGCATAATTTTTAGGGAAAACGGACAGAGTCTCCCCTGTTTCTAGGCAAAAAGCAAACCTGCAACAACATATAAGTGGACCAATACCATGTCCAACCATTCAATCACCTCAAGGCCATCCGAGCCTTGGTTCACAACAAGCAAATCACAAGTAAATATACATTCAAGCTTAGCAATTAAACTACACCAATCTATTTCATAAGCTAGACTATCATACCTTTCTATCTCTTTTCCTTTGTCATTACAAGTATACATTGAAGTTAAGCTACATTAACTAAATACATAATCTAGTGAAACTTAAATTACATCCCCTTTAACATTAAATACATATAATACATAAAAGCATACAACTTTATAACTTTGACAACTCAAGTCACATAGGCACGTAGGACAACTCTTCAAGCACGAACTTTCACGAAATCATGAACTTTCCAGCTAACATGGCATTTCCTGAAATGTGGTGGTGAGGAGTGAGTATACACAACACGTACACTCAGTGAGGGCGAGACAGATATCGAATTGGAGAGAAAGAAAGTCGTGCAATGCAAATAAGACAGTTAATCAATATAACTGATAAATAAGCAATCAAAACAAACAATCAATAAAATAAGCAATTACTGAAAGCATTAACACAACCAGTCAAAGCTATACCACACTTTGAAGGCTATGGTTCACTCTTACGAGCAATATACCATTTCACGAGCGATACATCAATCTCGAGCTTGATGTTTGACAACGATGACAATAAGCGCGCAACCACCTTATAACACCAGTTTGGAATACCCCGGAAGCATCCATCAATTCTACGACCCAAATCTCCCTGGGAGGCAACCCAACTGAGAATGGGAATAGCAGCGGAGCTAAAGCAACCAACACTGGCAACCCGAGGCTACCCAGAGAGGCTCATCACTCACGCGCGAGAGACTATGCAATGCAAGACTCGATACAAGGCGATAAACGAGCGATAAACAAGATATCAAGCATTCTCAATAATGGATAAACATTTCAATCAACAACCAACTCTAACAAGTGGAATAAGCATTAGCAAGCATAACAAGCAATAATAAGCATTAACAAGCATTTTATAAGCAATATAAACATTCTATTAGCATTATAATCATTCTACAAGCATCATAAACATTCTATAAGCAACATACTATGAAATCACACAAAATTCCAAAAATGACCCCAACTTTCAAAATGCTACTACTTTCAAATGAGCCACGAGCTTTGGAAACTGACTTCACCAATCCTCCTAGGTCATCATAAGGCACGACTAAAGACCTCGAAACCCTACTTTACCCTAGAATTCACACAAAGTCCCGATTTCTCCCTTTGCTCGTTTCAACTACAACTATACCAACCAAATACCCAACCAACGCCATAATCGCACCAAAAGTGCTTCCATGGCCTCCCGAAATAATGCCAACACATAAAACGAGAAAACACCAAACTCGACCTAAACGACCCCGACTTTCACTAAGCCATTTTTCTCCGTTTTTCTATTACACATTCCAATTAAACCACACATTTAGGCATTCTAGCATATCTAACACCTTTCTGCATCAATAGAACGCAACTCGGAGCAAAATTTTGAACGGGGATTTACTATTCACGTTTTTCACTATTCACTCAACATTTGAAATACAATAATCAATTTTAACCGCAGAAATTGCTAAAAACTTACAAAAGTAAGGTCTACTGACATCATAGAACATATTTCAAGCAACAAAATGAATTAAACAACATTCTATATGCAATTTCTAAAAATTAAAGTCTTGACATTGTATTTTCTAATGCGCAAATAACGATGCATCCCTCACCTTAGCTGCTAATAGACGCTAGGAAAACAACATTAGAAGCCTCGGAAATGATCCCGTGCAAGCCATCGCAAAGATTTGAAGATTTGAAGTTGAAAATTATTTATTTTCTTTTCTCCTTGAACTCTTGGTTTTCTCTCTTTGTTTTTCAGCTTTTCGTTTTTTTTCTATGCTATTTTCTGCTTATAAAAGATGGCCACAATAGTCAAAGCTTCGGTCAACCCGCTAAACCAAAACAGCTATGCGCGACCTTATGAAAACGGCCATAACTTCTTCTAGAAAAATCCAATTCACGAACGGTTTGAAGCCACAGAAACTAGACTCATAGAGCTTTCCAACCATTATAATTTGCTACCTAACTCTTTCCCAATTGGTTCAGATTTAATTCCAAAGTTGACCCAAAATTTGACTAACTTAACATTGCATTTTTTTATTTCTAATCCCAAGTTTGCCCTTTATTAAACATTTCAAAAATTTTCACCTTGTCCTAGTTGGTCATTGTAGATGAAAAGTCAACTACTTTGGTCAAAGAAGGTGAAAGGTCAAAAAAAATGCAATTTAAATGAACTTTAAATGCTATTAAATATATGCTAGGTTCGGGTTATCACATCCTCCCCCTCTTAAAACAATTGCGTCCTCGCAATTCCTCTTCCAATAGGACTCTGCATCATCGAAAATCCAACTCTGACTAGTCTTCATTAGCTACTGAACAAGTATTTCATCAAGATGACCAATAGGAAAGTTCGAGTAGAAATGCCAAATGGTAACACCAAATAAAGGCTCAAAGGTAGATACCGTACAAGAATCCTGTTGACACGAATACCGAAGAAGAATAAATTCCAACCAGAAACACCGAGATAATACCAATAAAGACTAAAGCAAAGATACTGTAGATGTCATTAATACCACACAATAACGACAAGAAAAATACCTCACGCACGAATCTCCAATAGAAGTCTAACTATTACTGCCCGAGAATTCCCAAGCAAGAAGCCAAATAAAAGCTCAAACAAAGGTTCCATGTAGAGGTCCAAAGAAGTACCCCGCTGGTCATGAATTTCATAGAAGAATTCCCTGTTAAGAGTGTTGAAGAAAATACCAAGAACCAATCAAATATACTTCCAAAGTTCCAAAGAAGCCTTCCAAATAATAACCCTATGGGACAACCAATTAGATTCCGAGTTTTGCTATCAAATGCTGAGAGGAACGTCAAAGAAAATAGTAGAGAAAATATAATGTGCCCAATAAGACAACCAAGTTGAATAACAAACATAGTTTCCCAGATGGATGAAAACTCCAAGGATAAACACCGAACTGGTGAACAATATACCGAGACCAAACTCTGAGGCCTCTTCACTGTTTGCCAAGTGAGAACTTCATACAACCTTGCCAATAAGGAAAATACCAGTAAAATGCCCACTAAGAATTCCAAAGAATACCGTAAGTAGTGCTATACAATAAGTCCGATAGGAATTCTAATTACCAAACCAACTGAGGAATGCCAAGAAAAATACCCTAAAAATGCTCCGGTAAGAATGTAGCCAAGTTTGCCCAATAAGTAAATGCTAAATAAATGGCCACTAAGGATCCATAGATAATACCATACAGTAAGTCCGATTGAGATTCCAATAACCAAGTCCACCGAGAAATGCCAACAAAAGTCTCCAAAGAACACCCATTAAGAAAACCAAAGAACGTTCCAGAGAACAACCAAGTATATCCCTAAATAAAATCTTACTAGACATGAATGCCATAATAGAATCCCAACTAAAAGTACCAAGAACATACCAATAAACAATCTGAGGCAGAGTCTAAACAAGAATCCTAAGTACTGCTCAGGAAGATTCCAGACAAGAAATCCAGTCAATCATATTACAGAGGTTTCAAAGAAGTCTTTCAAAATATATAGCCCAAGAAGCATCAGAGGGAATGTCGTGCAGGTGCATCATATACTATTGAATAATTCCAATCACGATTGTCGATAAAATATCAAGAAAGACTAGAGCAAAGATATTGTAGACAATATTATGCAGCAAGTCCGATAAAAATTCCGATTGCCAAATCCACTGAGAGATGTCCACAAGGAATACCAAAGTAATACGCCTCACACAAACTGATCATTGTAAGCAGACTCAAATCAAAGTTCCCCATAAGAATGCAGAAAGAACACCAATGACTGATTAAAATCCCAACCAAGTCTTCCACAAAATGCCAATATAAAAATACCCGATGAATGCCCAATCCAGAAGACATTAAGAAAACACTCCAAAGAATAATCATGTAGAACTCCAAAGGAAGTCATTTACACAAAGCATAGAAGATAACCTTCAAGGAATCCCAATAAACAAACTCCAGCTATAAATGTCAACTCCCAAATAAAGGCCTAGTTAAGCACTGCTCGTTTCCGTCAATCCACATAACTTGGGGCTTGCTACTAACCACTTCTCTTAAGGGGAGGAAGAAGTCCTTCTTACCATTTCTATAGGACATGTATGAATGCCAATATATCACAGTTATACATATGCCTTAAACTACTATGCAAGCAAGTTTATAAAAGAGTTTATAACAGTTTAATCATCAAAGTCATTCAATCACAATCAAGTCAAGCACAACATAATCAATTCAAATCACGGCACAACCAATTCAAGACATCTTAATTCACATATTACAAACAATACTTCAAGCAAATAACAATTCACGAGGTCGATTCGATTCACAATACCAATTCAATAGGTCAATTCAATGCACAACTAGACAATTCACTTCACTTAGCACACAATTAACACATAACACAAAACTATATCACAAAGGTGCATACATTCAAGTCAAGACACACAATCTCACATACAAGCATACACTTTCAAGACACACTTAACAAGCACACATTCAAGGATCACTACCCACCAGACCGAGGACCCTGTCTCGGCTTATGAGCTAGACAAGCTCTGATACCACCTGTAACACCCCGATCCCTCTCGAGACCGGAGGTTCTATCAATCATTCTAATCACAACCCAAATCCAAACCCGGGCATAATTTTTAGGAAAAACGGACAGAGTCTCCCCTGTTTCTAGGCAAAACGCGAACCTGCGACAACATATAAGTGGACCAATACCATGTCCAACCATTCAATCACCTCAAGGCCATCCGAGCCTTGGTTCACAACAAGCAAATCACAAGTAAATATACATTCAAGCTTAGCAATTAAACTACACCAATCTATTTCATAAGCTAGACTATCATACCTTTCTATCTCTTTTCCTTTGTCATTACAAGTATACATTGAAGTTAAGCAACATTAACTAAATACATAATCTAGTGAAACTTAAATTACATCCCCTTTAACATTAAATACATATAATACATAAAAGCATACAACTTTATAACTTTGACAACTCAAGTCACATAGGCACGCAGGACAACTCTTCAAGCACGAACTTTCACGAAATCACGAACTTTCCAGCTAACATGGCATTTCCTGAAATGTGGTGGTGAGGAGTGAGTATACACAACACGTACACTCAGTGAGGGCGAGACAGATATCGAATTGGAGAGAAAGAAAGTCATGCAATGCAAATAAGACAGTTAAGCAATATAACTGATAAATAAGCAATCAAAACAAACAATCAATAAAATAAGCAATTACTGAAAGCATTAACACAACCATTCAAAGCTGTACCACACTTTGAAGGCTATGGTTCACTCTTACGAGCAATATACCATTTCACGAGCGATACATCAATCTCGAGCTTGATGTTTGACAACGATGACAATAAGCGCGCAACCACCTTATAACACCAGTTTGGAATACCCCGGAAGCATCCATCAATTCTACGACCCAAATCTCCCTGGGAGGCAACCCAAGCGAGAATGGGAATAGCAGCGGAGCTAAAGCAACCAATACTGGCAACCCGAGGCTACCCAGAGAGGCTCATCACTCACGCATGAGACACTATGCAATGCAAGACTCGATACAAGGCGATAAACGAGCGATAAACAAGATATCAAGCATTCTCAATAATGGATAAACATTTCAATCAACAACCAACTCTAACAAGTGGAATAAGCATTAGCAAGCATAACAAGAAATAATAAGCATTAACAAGCATTCTATAAGCAATAATAACATTCTATTAGCATTATAATCATTCTACAAGCATCATAAACATTTTATAAGCAACATACTATGAAATCACACAAAATTCCAAAAATGACCCCAACTTTCAAAACGCTACTACTTTCAAACGAGCCACGAGCTTTGGAAACTGACTTCACCAATCCTCCTAGGTCACCATAAGGCACGACTAAAGACCTCGAAACCCTACTTTACCCCAGAATTCACGCAAAGTCCCGATTTCCCCCTTTGCTCGTTTGAACTACAACTATACCAACCAAACACACAACCAACGCCATAATCGCACCAAAAGTGCTTCCATGGCCTCCCGAAATAATGCCAACATGTAAAACGAGAAAACACCAAACTCGACCTAAACGACCCCGACTTTCACTAAGCCATTTTTCTCCGTTTTTCTATTACACATTCCAATTAAACCACACATTTAGGCATTCTAGCATATCTAGCACCTTTCTGCATCAATAGAACGCAACTCGGAGCAAAATTTTGAACGGGGGTTTACTATTTACGTTTTTTACTATTCACTCAACATTTGAAATACAATAATCAATTTTAACCGCATAAATTGCTAAAAACTTACAAAAGTAAGGTCTACTGACATCATAGAACATATTTCAAGCAACAAAATGAATTAAACAACATTCTATATGCAATTTCTAAAAATTAAAGTCTTGACATTGTATTTTCTAATGCGCAAATAACGATGCATCCCTCACCCTAGCTGCTAATAGACGCTAGGAAAACAACATTAGAAGCCTCGGAAACGATCCCGTGCAAGCCATCGCAAAGATTTGAAGATTTGAAGTTGAAAATTATTTTTTTTTCTTTTCTCCTTGAACTCTTGGTTTTCTCTCTTTGTTTTTCAGCTTTTCGTTTTTTTTCTA
The DNA here is from genome assembly GCA_037974665.1 of Ehretia macrophylla. Taxonomy (NCBI): domain Eukaryota; kingdom Viridiplantae; phylum Streptophyta; class Magnoliopsida; order Boraginales; family Ehretiaceae; genus Ehretia; species Ehretia macrophylla. The sequence continues at coordinate 27,993,577 of CM075765.1, read as the reverse complement.
TGCTATTTTCTGCTTATAAAAGATGGCAACAATAGTCAAAGCTTCGGTCAACCCGCTAAACCAAAACAGCTATGCGCGACCTTATGAAAACGGCCATAACTTCTTCTAGAAAACTCCAATTCACGAACGGTTTGAAGCCACAGAAACTAGACTTATAGAGCTTTCCAACCATTATAATTTGCTACCTAACTCTTTCCCAATTGGTTCAGATTTAATTCCAAAGTTGACCCAAAATTTGACTAACTTAACATTGCATTTTTTTATTTCTAATCCCAAGTTTGCCCTTTATTAAACATTTCAAAAATTTTCACCTTGTCCTAGTTGGTCATTGTAGATGAAAAGTCAACTACTTTGGTCAAAGAAGGTGAAAGGTAAAAAAAAATGCAATTTAAATGAACTTTAAATGCTATTAAATATATGCTAGGTTCGGGTTATCACAGAACAGCTAGCTCAGAACTGGTAAGGACAAGGGGAATCTGACTGTTTAACTAAAACAAAGCATTGCGATGGTCCCTGCGGATGCTCACACAATGTGATTTCTGCCCAGTGCTCGGAATGTCAAAGTGAAGAAATTCAACCAGGCGCGGGTAATCGGCCGGAGTATTTATGACTCTCTTAAGGAAGCCAAATGCTTCGTCATCTAATTAGTGACGTGCATGAATGGATTAACAAGATTGCCACTGTCCCTGTCAACTATCCAGCGAAACCGCAGCCAAAGCAACGGGCTTGGCAGAATCAGTAGGGAAAGAAGACCTTGTTGAGTTTGACTCTAGTCCGACTTTGTGAAATGACTTGAGAGGTGTAGGATAAGTAAGCCGAAGGGCGCAAGTGAAATACTTCTACTTTTAACGTTATTTTACTTATTCCGTGAATCGGAGGCGGGGCACTACCCCTCTTTTTGGACCCAAGGCTCGCTCTGCGGGCCGATCCAGGCAGAAGACATTGTTAGGTAAGGAGTTTGGCAGGGGTGGCACATCTGTTAAAAGATAACGCAGGTGTTCGAAGATGAGCTCAATGAGAACAAAAATCTCGTGTGGAACAAAAAGGTAAAAGCTCATTTGATTCTCATTTCTAGTACGAATACGAACCGTGAAAGTGTGGCCTAACAATCCTTGAGACCTTTGGAATTTGAAGCTGGAGGTGTCAAAAAAGTTGCCACAGGGATAACTGGCTTGTGGCAGCCAAGCGTTCATAGCGACGTTACTTTTTGATCCTTCGATGTCGGCTCTTCCTATCATTGTGAAGTAGAATTCACCAAGTGTTGGATTGTTCACCCACCAATAGGGAACGTGAGCTGGGTTTAGACTGTCGTGAGATTGGTTAGTTTTACCCTACTAATGACAGTGTCACAATAGTAATTAAACCTAGTACGAGAGGAACCGTTGATTCGTACTATTGGTCATCGCGCTTGGTTGAAAAGCTATTGGCGCGAAGCTACCATGCGCTGGATTATGACTGAACGCCTCTAAGTTAGAATCCAGGCCAGAAGCGACGCACTCGCCCGTCGCTCGTTCATCGACCCGCAGTAGGGGCCTCCGATCCCCAAGGACACGTGTCGTTAGACAAGCTGTCTCGACGGAAGCGTCGCGCCGGCTGCCTTGAAGTACAATTCCCATCGAACGGTGGGCAGAATCCTTTGCAAATGACTTAAATACGCGATAGGGTTTTGCAAGTGGCAGAGTGGCCTTGCTGCCACTATCCACTGAGATTCATCCCTTTGTCACTCCGATTCATCCCTCCCCCCTCTTTGCCTAGCTCCACCCCATCCTCAATCGAATCCCATCCCAACAACCAAAACTATTTCCCCCAAACGGGCTAAGAGGTTCGACGCCCCATGCCGCTCCCCAAGTGTGTCTCCAAGTGCTTAAGTAAGTCATAAGTTGTAACCCAAGTGTCGACGCACGAATGCCCAAGTGTTGCCAAGTGCTCTGCCCCTAAGTCCGAATAACATTAGCCCAAGTTGGTTTGCCATGCTCGCCACGTGCATAAGTGACGCCGCAAGTGTCGTGGGGTTTCGAGGCAACGATGATGCCCAATTAGGCCCAATTGCTATGCCCAAGTGCTATGTGCTATGCCCAAGTGTTATTCCTAAGTGCTATGCCCAATGATGCCCAAGTGCTACGCCCAAGGATGCCCAAGTGCTATGTGCTATGCCCAAGGATGCCCAAGTGCTATGTCCAAGTGCTATGTGCTATGGCCAAGTGCTATGTCCAAGTGCTATGTGCTATGCCCAAGGATGCCTAAGTGCTATGTGCTATGCCCAAGTGCTATGCCCAAGTGCTATGTCCAAGTGCTATGTGCTATGCCCAAGGATGCCTAAGTGCTATGTGCTAGGTCCAACTACTTTGTGCTATGCCCAAGTGCTATGTGCACCCAACCGCTATGCCTAAGTGCTATGTATGAATGGGTCTACTGCCGGTCGACCCTGCGCATCACCTCGAGTGCCCAAGTGTTAGATAGCTTATGGTTTCTTGGTAAGAGATGGAAAAATATTCAAATTCGACCTTGTGTGTTGCCAGCCCGCCGAGGTGCCTAACGTTCTTCCCTTAGCATTAACGGTGACTAAGGTTATGTTGTCCCTATCTTGGACATGGCTGGGCATGATGGTGAACGTTTGCGGCACGGCTGCCGACGGCATTGCACGATGGCGCACGATTAGGCCTCAGATAGAACTCGTACTTGGGGAACGCAGTTGGGGCCTCGGATAAGCCACTGCTTGGCATGCAGTTGGGGCACAGCTTGGCAAGCAATTGGGCATAGTGGGGTCGCACATGGAGCACGATGGGGCAAACAATTAGGCGACGATAGGACGTGCATGGGGTAAGGTGATGCGTCCCCCCATGTGTATGATGTGCGCGCAGATAGGCAACCATGGGGTGACGATTGACCGAGCATGGCGCTAAGATGGGCGTCGATGGGGCGCACATACCGCACGATGGTGTCACGCATGGGGCACGCATGTCGAACGAAGGTGCCCCCCATGCGCGCATGCCGCACGATGGTGCGTGACTGGTGCGGCCGTGCCACATGATGGTGTGCGCATGGGGCAACCCAACCGCACAAAAGTGCGAGCATGGGTCACTATGCCGCACAATGCATGTGTACATGGGGCACCCATGCCAAACGATGGTGCGAGAATGGGGCGCCCCTACTGCATGACGGTGCTTACATGAGGTGCCCCTGCCACAAAAAAGGTCACGCATGAGGCGTCCATGCTGCACGATACATGCGTGCATGGGGCACCCATGCCGCACGAGGATGCGCGCATGGGGCGCCCATGCCACATATTGGTGCGCGCTTGGGGCGCCCATGCCGCACGATGCTGCGTACATGGGGCGTCCATGCAGCACGATGCTGCGCGCATAGGGCGCCCATGCTGCACGATGGTACGCACATGGGGCACCCATGTCGTACGATTGTGCACACATAGGGAGCCCATGCCAGACGTTGGTGCGCGCGTGGGGTGCCCATACCGCACGATGGTGTGCCCATGCAGCACGATGGTATGCCTATGATGCACGATGATGCGCACATGCCGCACGATGGTGCATGCATTGGGTGCCCATGCCGCGCGTTGGTGCGCGCATGGGGTACCCGTACAGTACGATGTTGCGCGCATGGGGCTCCCATGCCGCACGATGGTGCGCGCATTGGCCGCACATCTGCATGATAGGGTACACAAGTGGCGTTGTTGGTGCACTGTTGGGGCACTATTAGGGCACTGTTGGGGCACTATTAGGGCACTATTGGGGCACGGCTGGGGCATTGTTGGGGAGCTATTGGGACACTATTGGGGCACGGATAGGGCACTATAGGGGTACGCTTGGGGGATGGTAGGGGATGTTGGGGACGGCTTTGGCACTACTAGTGGACGTTGGGCACGACCGGCAATGTGAAGCATTCCGAGGTATTGGGCATGCGGAATGTATTATGACACAAATGTGGACATTGATGGCCTTTTACAATTGGTTTCCGAATCTATGAAGTAGTCTTAACGTTTCCCTTGTCTGACAAATACTTCATCACATTTATGAGGCGAATTAGATTAATCGGGCTCTCCATCCATCCAAAATAATTTTTAACGCCAAATATCATATAAACAAATTAATTTATGAATTAATATAAATTTTTCATGATTTTGTAGTATTTTTTTTCTGATTTTTCCCTATTTTTCATAATTATTAAGTATAAAAAATAATTTTTTTGAAGAAAATATTTTTGAATATAATTTAAGAAATTAATGTATGAATTAATAAAAAATTTTCAGAATTTTTTACTGTTTTTCTGATTTTTTCCTATTTTTCTCAATTATTAAATATTAAAAAATATTTTTTTCAAAAAAAATAATCTGGATGCATTCAGGTATCATATGCTATCAGTTAGAAGCACGTTGGGTACGAAGATCATGCCAAATAGCGCCTTGTATAGTATAAAACACCCATTATGAATCTCTAGCAAAATGTACGCTAATGTTAACACTTTGGTTTTTGCATCTAAATGTACTATAGGGAATATGTGGTGTCAAGCCCTCGGGTCGAGGGCCATGCAGGGGGACGTTGTGGGCACTTCGTGGCACATTGTAGGCTATATCGTGGGCTATATTGTGGGCGACAATGCCTATCGAGTGAATCACGCCGAGGTATTGCATTGTATACCCGTGTGTTGGGGTCATGCCACCCCTGCCCCGCGTCCCCCAGCATGTCCTTCGGCCCGGTACCAAGATGGCTAATGAGGAATGTGGTGGGTTCCTTAGCCCCTCATTATCCATCTTGGTGTCGCCGCAACGTCGGCGTCATTTGTATGGCTAATGAGGGGGTGAGTGGTTGCCCAAGCACAAAAGTAGCAATCCCTATGCTGCCAGCTAGGTACACTTTGGGAGACATTCCCATCCCCCGACGTGTCGTTGGGCCTACACGATGCCTGAATCACCTAGCACATGAAGCCATGTCAGTTGCCGAGTGGATGCGCGCGACAATGGTCTAGTGTCGTGGCGATTCAAGCAACGCGTGGACTTGGGTGGCTCTTAGGGGACGGTGACGGCAAGTGTGATGTGCAAATTTCCTAGTACACGTGGCATTGGCTTTCGTTAAATAGTGACGTGAGTGTTGCGATGAGACAATTGTTGACACCTCAGTGTAATGGCGATCCAAGCACCATGCGGCCTTGAAGCCGTCACCCGGTGGGTTTCGACTGGCATGTGCGATGTGCGAATTGCCTAGCACACGACGCCATGGTCCTCGTTGAGTCGTAATGCGATGGATATGGTCTAGTGTCGTGGTGATCCAAGCACCGCATGGGTAGGAAGGTTGTTTGCTTGTCCCATTCCATGCACATGGGTGCATACAGAGGGACGGTAGGGGCATGCGTGATGCGCGAATCACCTAGCACACGTAGCATTGGCTTTCATTAAGCGACGACGCGAGCATTGCAATGAGACGATTATTGATGCCTCAATGTCGTGACAATCCAAGCACCATGCGGCCTTGAAGCCATCCCCCGATGGGTTTCGACTTGGTTGTACGATGCGCGAAGCACCTAGCACACGACACAATGGTCCTCGCTGAGTCATAATGCGACGGACGTGGTCTAGTGTCATGGCGATCTAAGCACCGCGTGGGCAGGAAGGTAGTTTGCGTGTCCCATTCCGTGCATATGGGTGCATACAGGGGGATGGTAGGGGCATGCGTGATGCGCGAATCGCCTAGCACACGTAGCATTGGCTTTCTTTAAGCAACGACGTGAACGTAGCGACGAGACTATTGTTGATGCCTCAATGTCATGGCGATCCATGCACCATGCAGCCTTGAAGCCGTCCCCCAGTAGGTTTCAACTTGCCTGTGCGAAGCGCGAATTGCCTAGCACACGACGCCATGGTCCTCGCTGAGTCGTAATGCGACGGACGTGGTCTAGTGTCGTGGCGATCCAAGCAC
>CM075765.1:27975147-27982647 GCA_037974665.1 Ehretia macrophylla | reverse complement strand
CTATGAGTCTAGTTTATGAGGGTTCAAACCGTTCGTGAATTGGAGTTTTCTAGAAGAGGTTATGGCCGTTTTCGTGAGGTCGCGCATAGTTGTTTTGGTTTAGCGGGTTGACCGAATTTTGACCTTTGACTTCTTGACATTTTTTTTTTTAAATAAGCAGAATGTGCACGAAAAAAAACAGAGAGAAAAAGGCTTGAAACCATGAGGAAAAGAAGGAGAAAAAAAAAAAGAAAATCTCAACTTCAAATCTTCGATTCTTCACGTGGGCTTGTGCGGGGTGGTTTCCGAAGCACTCTACGAGGTTTTCCTAGCGTCTAGGAGCGTCTAAGGTGAGGGAAGCATGTTATTTGCGCATTTATACGTTGTATATGTTAACTTTGTCAATTTTTAGATTTATCCGTAGATCGTTATTTAAAGCGATTTGATGCTTCTAGAATGTTCCTTAGCATTTGTAGAACATGTATTTATAGCTTTGTAACATTTTCTGCGGTTAAATGTTATTATTGCAAATTAAATTGTGAAATGAATAGTGTTTTATGAATAGTAAAACCTTGAAACGTTGAAATTGCGCTGTTATGCTTTCCGTTGATGTAGAAACGTGCTAGGTATGCTAGAATGCTAAAATGTGTGGTTTGTTTGGGTTGCGTAGTGGAAAAAATGAGAATTAAGCCTTTGGGAAAGTTGGGGTCGTTTTGGTCGACTTTTGTGTTTTCTCGTTTTGCATGTTGGCATTGCTTCGGGAGGCCATGGAAGCACTTTTGGTGCGATTATGGCGTTGGTTGGGTGTTTGGTTGATATAGTTGTAGTTCAAACGAGAAAGGGGGAAATCGGGGCTTTGCGCGAGTTCTAGGGTAAAGTAAGGTTTCGGGGTCTTTAGACGTGCCTTATGGTGACCTAGGAGGGTTGGCGAAGTCGGTTTCCAGAACTCTTGGCTCGTTTGGAAATGGTAGCATTTTGATAGTTGGGACCGATTTGTGTTTTTGTGTGTTTTCTTGTCTTTATGCTTATAGAATGTTTAGAATTACTTGGAATACTTGTTTGAGTTGTTTTGGATTGAATTACTTATCAAATTGCTGCTATTGCGTGCGAGAGTAACCTACTTTGTTATTCTTTCACGTGTGGCTTTATCGCTTGTTTATCGCCTTGTATCGAGTCTTGCATTGCATAGTGTCTCGCGTGTGAGTGATGGGCCTCTCTGGGTAGCCTTGGGTTGCCAGTGTTGGTTGCTCTAGCTCCGCTGCTATTCCCTTTCTCGCTTGGGTTGCCTCCCAAGGAGATTTGGGTCGTAGGATTGATGGATACTTCCGGGGTATTCCAAACTGGTGTTATAAGGTGGTTTGGGCCGGCGCGTCATCGTTAAAGTCATCGGAATCATGATCAGTACATTACTCGCTCGAGTGAACCATAGACTTCAAAGTGTGGTATAGCTTTGATTGGTTGTGTTAATGCTTTCTTTAGTTGTTTAATTGTATTGTTGTTTATATTGAATGCCTTTTATTGATTGTATTGCTTAACTGTACCTATTTGCATTGCACGATCTTCTTTCTCTCCAATTCGATATCTGTCTCGCCCTCACTGAGTATACGTGTTGTGTATACTCACTCCTCACCACCACATTTCAGGAAATGCCCTGTTAGCTGGAAAGTTCGTGATTTCGTGAAAGTCCGTGCTTGAAGAGTTGTCTTGAGTGCCTATGTAACTTGAGTTGTCAAAGTTGTCAAGTTGTATGCTTTTATGTTGTATGTAATTATTGTTAAAAGAAATGTAATATAAATCTAGCTATGTAGTTGGAATGGTTTGATAAGTTAGATTATGTATATAGTTAATGTAGCTTAACTTCAATGCATGGCTGTAATGTCCAAAGGAAAAGAATTAGAATGGCATGATAGTTTATTTTATGTAGTAGTTTTGTATGGTTTAATTGCCTAAATTGAATGTACTTGTCAAAATGAAAAGATAGGTTAGTTTTTAAATTGGAAATGTATGTATACTTGCTGAGTTTAAATTGTTGAGAACCAAGGCTCGGATGGCCTTGAGGAAGTTTTGTATGGTTGGACACGGTGGTGGTCCATTTATATGCTATTACAGGTTTTGCATTTCGCCTATAAACAGGGGAGACTCCGTCCGTTTTTCCTGAAAATTTTGCCCGGGTTTAGTTTGGGTTGTGATTAGTTTATTGATAGAACTCCCGGTCTCGAGAGTGATAGGGGTGTCACAGCTATGTGCACCCAAACTCTATGCCCAAGTGCTATGTGCACCCAAGTGCTATGCCCAATGATGCCTAAGTGCTATGTGCTATTGCCAAGTGCTAACGGGCCCAATGCCGGCCGACCCCGCGTATCGCCTCGAATGCCCAAGTGTTAGACAGCCTATGCTTGCTTCGTAAGAGATAGCAAAAAATTTGAATCTGACCTTGTGTGCTGCCAGCCGGCCGAGGTACCTAACGTTCTTCCCTTAGCACTAACGGTGACTGAGGTTATGTTGCCCCTATCTTCGGCATGGCTGGGCACGTTGGTGAACGGTTGCGGCATGACTCCCCACGGAGTTGCACGATGGCGCACGATTGGGCCTCGGATAGGGCACGTACATGGGGCCTCGGATGAGCCATAGCTTGGCACGCAATTGGGGCCTGGCTTGGCAAGCAGTTGGGGAGCAGTGGGGTTGCGCATGGGGCACGATGGAGCAAGCAGTTGGGCCACGTGGGATGCGCGCATGGAGCGAGCATGCCGTACAAAGGTGCAGGCATGGTGCGCTTGTGCCGCACGATGGTGTACGCATGTGGCCTGCATGCCACACGAAGGTGTGCGCATGGGGTGACCATGCCTCAAGATGGTGCGCGCATGTGGTGCCTATGCCTCACGATGGTGCGCGCATGCAGTACGAAGGTACACGCATAGGGCATCTATGCCGCACGAAAGTGTGCGCATACGGCATGATGGTGCACACATGCAGCCCACATGCTGCACGATGTTGCGCGCATGGGGTGCCCATGCCACACGATGAAGCGCGTATGTGGCCCACATATCGCACGAAGGTGCGTGGATAGGGCACCCATTCTGCACGATAGTGTACGCATGGGGTGCCTATGCCGTATGATGGTACGCGCATGCAGCCTGAAAGTACGCGCATGGGGCGCCCATGCTGCACGAAGGTGCGCGTATGGGGCGCCCATGCTGCATGAAGGTGCTTGCATGCGGCACAATAGTGCACGCATGCGACCCACATGCAACACGATGGTAAATGCATGTGGCCCACATGCCGTACGATGGTGCTCGCATGGGGCGCCCATGCCGCACGATGGTGTGCACATGCCGCACGAAGGTGCGCGCATGGGGTGCCAATGAGGCACGATGGTACACGCATGGGGCCCCCTTGTCGCACGATGGTGCATGCATCGGGCACCCATGTTGCATGATTGTTCGCGCATGTCGCACGAAGGTGCGCACATAGGGCACCTATACCGCCCGATGGTACGCGCATGCCACACGAAGATGAGCACATGGAGCACCCATACCGCATGAAGATGCGCGCATGGGGCGCCCATGCCGCATGATTGTACACGTATGTGGCCCGCATGTTGTACGAAGGTGCGCGCATGGGGCGCCCTTGCCGCACGATGGTGCGCACATGGGGTGACCATGCCGCAAGATGGTATGCGCATCGGACATGCATGCCGCACGATGGTGCTCACATGCCGCATGAAGGTGCATGCATGTGCCGCCTATGCCGCACAATGGTACACGTATCGGGTGCGTATGCTGCACGATGGTGCCTACATGTGGCCCTGATGTCGCACGATGGTACGCGTATGGGGCGCGCATGCTACAAGATAGTACACGTATCGGGCGCGCATGCTGCACGATGGTGCGCGCATGGGGTGTCCATGCCGCACGATGGTGTGCACATGCCGCACGAAGGTGCGCGGATGGGGCCCCCATGCGGCACGATGGTACACGCATGCGGCCCCCATGCGGCACGATGGTGCGTGCATGAGGTGCCCATGTTGCATTATTGTGCGCGCATACTGCACGAAAGTTCGCGCATAGGGCGCCCATGCCGCCCGATGGTACCCTCATGCCGTACGAAGGTGCGCATATGAGACACCCATAACACATGAAGATGCGCGCATGGGGCGCCTATGCCGCACGATGGTACGCGCATGTGGCCCGTATGCCGTACGAAGGTGCGAGTATGGGGTGCCCTTGCTGCACGATGGTGTGCAAATGGGGTGACCATGCCACAAGATGGTATGCGTATCTGGCCCGCATACAGCACGATGGTGCTCGCATGCCGTACGAAGGTGCGCGCATGAGGCGCCCATACCGCACAATGGTACGCGCATCGGGTGCGTATGCTACATGATGGTGCTTGCATGTAGCCCCCATGTGGCACGATGGTGTGCGCATGGGGTGCCCATGCTGCACGATGGTACACGCATCGGGCGCGCATGCCGCACAATAGTGCGCGCATGTGGCCCGCATGCGGCATGAAGGTACGCGCATGGGGCGCCCGTACCTCACAATGGTGCGCGCAAGTGGCACGTGTGTGGCGCTCAAGGGGCGCTGTTGGGGAACTATTGGGGCACGGGAGGGGCACTATTGGGGCACGACTGGGGCATTATAAGGGTAAGCTTGGGGAACGATGGGGGATGTTGGGGGACGGCTTTGGCACTACTTGGGGACGTTGGGCACGACGTGCAATGTTAAGCATTTGGGGGTATTGGGCATGCGGAATGAATTATGACACAAATGTGGACATTGATATCCTTTTACAAGTGGTTTCCAAATCTATGAAGTAGTCTTAACCTTTGCCTTGTCCGATAAATAGTTCGTCACATTTGTGAGGCGAACGAGATTAATCGGGTTCCTAATCCTTCCAAAAATAATTTTAACACCAAATATCATGTAAATAAATTAAGTTATGAATTAATATAAATTTTACTGAATTTTCTAGTATTTTATATGATTTTTCCCTATTTTTTGTAATTTTTAAATATTAAAAATTAATTTTTCATGAAAAATATTTTTGAATATCATTTAACAAATTAATGTATAAATTAATATAAATTTTTTTTGAATTTTTTACTTTTTTTTCTAATATTTCTCTATTTTTTGCAATTATTAAATATTAAAAAAAAAATTTCAAAAAAATAATCTTGAAGCATTTGGATATCATATGCTATCAATAAGGAGCAAGTTGGGTACGAAGATCATGCCAAATGGGGTCTTTTATATTGTAAAACACGCTTTTGGAATATCTAGCAAAATGTACGCTACTATTGTCACTTGGGTTTTTGTATCTAAATGTACTATAGGAGGGTATGTGGTGCCAAGCCCCTTGGTCAAGGTCCATGTTGGGGGATGTTTTGGGCACTTCGTGGTACATTGTGGGCTATATCGTGGTCTATATTGTGGGCGGGAATTCCTATTGAGTGAATCACGCCGAGGTATTGCATTACACACCCGTGCGTTGGGGTCGTGCCACCCCCACCCCGCGTCCCCCAGCATGTCCCTCGGCGCGGCACCAGGATGGCTAATGAGGAACGTGGTGGCCTCCCTAGCCCCTCATTATCCATCTTGGTACTGCAACACCGTCGACGTCATTGGGATAGCTAATGAGGGGGCGAGTGGTTGCCCAAGCACAAAACTAGCCATCCCTATGCTGCCGGCTAGGTACACGTTGGAGGACATTATTGTCCCCCGACGTGTCGTTAGGCTTGCGCGATATGTGAATCGCTTAGCACACGAAGCCATGGCCGTTGCCGAGTGGATGCGCGCGGCCATGGTCTAGTGTCGTGGCGATCAAAGCACCGCGTGGGCTTGGGTGGCTCTTTCGAGACGGTGTGGGTAAGTATGATGCGCGAATCGTCTCGCACACGTGGCATTGGCTTTCATTAAGCAACGACGCGAGTGTTGCGATGAGATGATTGCTGATGCTTCAATGTCGTGGCGATCCAAGCACCAGGCGGCCTTGAAGCTGTCCCACGGTGGGTTCAGACGTGCATGTGCAATGCGCGAATCGCCTAGCACACGACGTCATGGCCCTTGCTGAGTCATAATGCGACGGACGTGGTCTAGTGTCATGGTGATCCAAGCACCGCGTGGGTAGGAAAGTAGTTTACTTGTCCTGTTCCGTGCATATGGGTGCATATAGGGGGACGGTGGGGACTGCGCGAATCGCCTGGCACACGGCCTTGGCTTTCGTTAAGTAATGACACGAGCGTTGCGATGAGACGATGGCTAGAGCTTCAATGTTGTGGCGATCCAAGCACTATGCTGCCTCGAAGCCGTCCCACGGTGTGTTCCCATGGGCCTACGCATTGCGCAAATCGCCTAGCACACGACGCCATGGTCCTCGCTGAGTCAAAATGCGACAGACGTGGTTTAGTGTCGTGGCGATCCAAGCACCGCGTGGGCAGGAAGTTTGCTTGTCCCGTTTTGTGCATGTGGGTGCATATAGGGGGACGATGGGGACTGCACGATGCGCGAATCGCCTAGCACACGGCCTTGGCTTTCGTTAGCTATGACACAAGTATTTCGATGAGACGATGGCTAGAGCTTCAATGTCGTGGCAATCCAAGTACCGTGCTGCCTCGAAGCCGTCCCACGGTGTGTTCCTACGGGCTTGCGGGATGCATGAATCGCCTAGTACACGACACCGTGGTCCTTGCTGAGTCGTAATACGATGGACGTGGTCTAGTGTCGTGGCGAAGCAACGTGTGGGCAGGAAGTTTGCTTGTCCCGTTCTGTGCATGTGGGTGCATATGGGGGGACGGTAGGGAACTGCGCGATGCGCGAATCGCCACGGGCCTGCGTGATGCGCGAATCGTCTAGCACACGACGCCATGGTCCTCGTTGAGTCGTAATGTGACGGACGTGGTCTAGTGTCGTGGCGATCCAAGCACCGCGTGGGCAGGAAGTTTGCTTGTCCCGTTCCGTGCATGTGGGTGCATATAGGGGGGATGGTGAGGGACTGCACGGTACACAAATTGCCTAGCACACGGCCTTGGATTTCGTTAAGTGACGACACGGGCGTTGCGATGAGACGATGGCTAGAGCTTCAATGTCGTGGCGATCCAAGCACCGTGCTGCCTCGACGCGCGTGAGTGGTGGTTGGCTTGTATGGGTTTCTTGGATCCCTACTTCAGCAGTGACGTCCGCCCCTGCCTACCTCTTTATTCACAGGCCGAGTGTTTACATTGCCTCGGTCGGTCGGCCGGTTTCCTATGTTGCGTACCTACAAAGACGGTAGTCTAAAGTAACATTGTCCATCTTTCGCCTTGCGTCTGCCTTTGTGGATGACGTGGGGTGAACCCCTAAGCACGTTCCGTGTTCCACGCTGCTCACTCCAACAAGTACGGCAAACATGGCCCATGGGGCATTACTTGATCTCTCGGATGCTGCACACCACAACGGTATGGGGTCCTTGTCCTCTCTTTGCCCGAAACCAGCGTTCCTCGCTAATCGCATACGATGGTCGTGCGCTTGTCTCGAGCCGTCG
>CM075765.1:27947647-27970147 GCA_037974665.1 Ehretia macrophylla | reverse complement strand
GGTGTCAGAAAAGTTACCACAGGGATAACTGGCTTGTGGCAGCCAAGCGTTCATAGCGACGTTGCTTTTTTATCCTTCGATGTCGGCTCTTCCTATCATTGTGAAGTAGAATTCACCAAGTGTTGGATTGTTCACCCACCAATAGGGAACGTGAGCTGGGTTTAGACCATCGTGAGATGGGTTAGTTTTACCCTACTGATGATAGTGTCGCAATAGTAATTCAACCTAGTACGAAAGAAATCGTTGATTCGCACAATTGGTCATCGCGCTTGGTTGAAAAGCCAATGGAGCGAAGCTACCTTGCGCTGGATTATGATTGAACGCTTGTAAGTCCGAATCTGGGCTAGAAGCAACGCGCTCGCCTACTGCCCGTTCATTGATCCGCAGTAGGGGCCTCCGATCCCCAAGGGCACATGTCGTTGGCCAAGCCGTAGCAACGGAACCATCGCGCCGACGGCCTTGAAGTACAATTCTCATCGAGCGGCGTGCAGAATCCTTTGCAGATGACTTAAATATGCAACGGGGTATTGTAAGTGGCAGAGTGGCCTTGCTACCACGATCCACTGAGATTCAACCCTTTGTCGCTCTGATTCGTCCTTCCCCCCTCCTCTCCTTTCTCCGCCCCATCCGCAATCCAATCCCGTCCTATCCCATCAACCAACACTATTTCTCCCAAATGGGCCAAGAGGTTTAATGCCTTATGCCGTTCCCCAAGTGTGTCTCCAAGTGCCTAAGTAAGTCATAAGTTCTAACCCGAGTGTCGATGCGCGAATGCCCAAGTGTTGCCAAGTGCTCTGCGCCCAAGTCCGAATAACATTAGCCCAAGTTGGTTCTCAATGTACTCGCTGCTTGCATAAGTTCGGCTACAAGTGTCGTGGGGTTTCGAGACAATGATGATGCCCGATGATGCCCAAGGATGCCCAAGTGCTATGTACTATGCCCAAGGATGCCCAAGTGCTAAACCCAAGTGCTATGCCCAACAATGCCCAAGTGTCGACGTCATAAGTTTTAAGTGTCAACGCGCGAATGACCAAAGTACAATACCCAAGTGCTATGTGCTATGCCCAATGATGCCCAAGTGTTATGTGCTATGCCCATTGATGCCCAAGTGCTATGTGCACCCAAACTCTATGCCCAAGTGCTATGTGCACCCAAGTGCTATGCCTAATGATGCCTAAGTGCTATGTGCTATGCCCAAGTGCTAATGGGCCCACTGCCGGCTGACCCCGCGTATAGCCTCAAGTGCCCAAGTATTAGACAGCTTATGCTTGCTTCATAAGAAATGGCAAAAAAATTGAATCCGACCTTGTTTGCTGCAAGCCCACCGAGGTGCCTAACGTTCTTCCCTTAGCATTAACGGTGATTGAGGTTATGTTGCCTCTATCTTCAGCATGGCTAGTCACGTTGGTGAACGGTTACGGCACGACTGCCCACAGTGTTGCACGACGGCGCACGATTGGGCCTCGGATGGGGCACGTACATGGGGCACGTACTTGGGGCCTCGGATGAGCGACAGCTTGGCACGGAGTTGGGGCACGGCTTGGCAAGCAGTTGGGGTGCAGTGGGGTCACGCATGTTGCAAGATAGGGTAAGCAGATGGGCCACGTGGGGAGCGCGCATGGGGCAAGCATGCTGCACAAAAGTGCGCACATGGGGCACCCGTGCCGCACGATGGTGGGCACATGTGGCCCGCATGCCGCACGAAGGTGCGCGCATGGGGCCCCTTTATCGCACGATGGTAGGCGCATGCGTCATGATGGTGCACGCATGCAGCCTACATGCCGCACGATGGTGCGCGCATGGGGCGCCTGTGCTGCATGATGGTGAGTGCATGTGGCCCGCATGCCACATGAAGGTGCGCGCATGGGGCGCCTATGCCTCACGATGGTACGCGCATGTTGCACGAAAGTGTGCTCATGGGGCACCCATGCCGCACGAAGGTACTCGCATACAGCACGATTGTGCACGCACGAAGGAGCCCATACCCCATGATGGGGAGCGCATAGGGCACGCATGTCGCACCAAGGTGTGCTCATGGGGCGCCCATGCCGTACGATGGTGCACGCATACGCTCTACATGCGGCACGATGGTGTGCGCATGCTGCACGAAGGTGAGCGTAAGTGGCAAGATGGCGCACGCATGCAACCCACATGCTGCACGATGGTACGCGCATAAGGCGCCTATGCCCAACGATGGTTTGCGTATGCCACACGAAGGTCCACGCATGGGGCTCCCATGTAGCACGAAGGTGCGCGAATGGGGCGCTCATACGGCACGATAGAGCACGCATGCGGCCTACATGTCGTACGATGGTGAGCGCATGGGGCGTCCATGCCACATGATAGCGTACGCATGACGCATGAAGGTGTGCGCATGGGGCGCCCATGCCTCACGAAGGTGCGTGCATGGGGCGACCATGCGACACGATGGTGCACCCATGCAGCCCATATGCCACACAATGGTGCGTGTATGGGGCGGCCATGCCGTACGAAGGTGCGCGCATTGGGCGCGTATGCGGCACGATAGTACACTCATGCGCTCCACATGCCACATGATGGTGAGCGCATAGGGCACCCATGCCGCACGATGGTGTGTGTATGCCGCACGAAGGTGCATGTAGGGGGCACCCATGCGGCAAGATGGTACACGCATGCGGCCCATACACCGCGCGATGGTGAGCGCATGGGGCGCCCATGCCGCATGATAGTGTGCGCATGCCGCACGAAGGTGCCCACATAAGGCGCCTATGTCGCACGAAGGTGCGTGCATGGGGCGCCCGTGCGGCACGATGGTGGACGCATACGGCCCACATGCCGCACAATGGGCGTGCATGGGGCACCTATGCCTCACGATGGTGTGCGCATGCTTCACGAAAGTGGGCGCATGTCGCATGAAATTGTGCGCATGGGGCGTCTATGCCGCACGATGGTGTGCGCATGGGGTGCCCATGCCGCTAGATGTTGCACGTATGCCGCACGAAGGTGCGCGCATGGGACGCCCATGCCGTATAAATCTGTGCGCATGGGGCGACCATGCCGCACGAAGGTGCACTCATTGGGCATACGTGTGGCACGATGGTGTACGCATACGGCCCCAATGCCTCACGATGGTGCGTACATGGGGCGCCCATGCCGCACGATGGTATGCACATTCCATATGAAGGTGCGAGCATGAGGCGTCCATGCGGCATGATAGTGTACGCATGCGGCCCACATGCCTCACGATGTTGCATGGGGCGCCCATGCCGCACGATGGTACGCGCATTGGGCGCCTATGCCTCCCGATGGTGCGCGCATGCCACACTTAGGTGCTCGCATGGGGCGCCCATGCCGCACGATGGTGCCCGTATTGGGCGCCTATGCCTCCCGATGGTGCGCGCATGCCACACGTAGGTGCTCGCATGGGGAACCCATGCCGTACGAAGGTGTGCGCATGGGGCGCCCATGCCGTAATATGGTGCTCGCATCGGGCCCGCATGCTGCCTGTTGTTGCGCGCATATAGGGCGCCCATGCTGTACAATGGTACGCGCATGCCAAAGGAAGGTATGCGCATGCGGCGACATGCCGCCCGATGGTGCTCGCATCGGGCTTGCATGTCGCACGATGATTCGCGCATGTGGCACGCATGCCGCACTATAGTACGCGCATGGGGTCCCCATGCTGCACGATGGTACGCGCATACCGCACGAAGGTGCGCGCATTGGGCGCCCATGCAGCACGATGGTGCGCATAGTGGGCGCGCATGCCGTACGAAGGTGTACGAATGGGGCGCCCATACAGCACGATGGTGCGCACATGCCGCACGATGGTGCATGCATTGGGCGCCTATGCCGCACGTTGGTGTGGACATAGGGCGCGCATGCCGTACGATGGTGCGCGCATGTGGGCCACGTTGGTGCGAACATTGATATCCTTTTACAAGTGGTTTCCGAATCTATGAAGTAGTTTTAACCTTTGCCTTGTCCGATAAACAGTTCGTCCCATTTGTGTGGCGAAATAGATTAATCGATTTCCCAATCCATCCAAAAAAAAATTTAACGCCAAATATCATGAAAACAAATTAATTTATGAATTAATATAAATTTTCCTGATTTTTCTAGTAGTTTTTTGATTTTTCACTATTTTTCATCATTTTTAAATATTAAAAATTAATTTTTCGAAAAAAATATTTTTGTATATCATTTAACAATTTAATATATGAATTAATATAAATTTTTTTGAATTTTTTACTATTTTGGATGATTTTTTCCTATTTTTCAAAATTATTAAATATTAAAAAATATTTTTTTTGAAAAAAAATAATTTTAAAGCATTTGGATGTCATATGCTATCAATAAGGAGCAAGTTAGGTACAAAGATCATGCCATATGGGGCCTTTTATAGTGTAAAACACCAATTATGAATATCTTGCAAAATGTACGCTATTGCTGTCACTTGGGTTTTTGCATCTAAATGTACTATAGGGGGGTTTGTGGTGTCAAGCCCCCTGGTCGAGGTCCATGCGGGGGGACGTTGTGGGAACATCATGGCACATTGTTGGCTATATCGTGGGCTATATTGTGGGCGGGAATGCCTACCGGGTGGATCACGCCGAGGTATTGCATTGCATACCTGTGTGTTGGGGCCGTGCTACCCCCGCCCCGCGGCCCCCGGCATGTCCCTCGGCGCGGCACAAGGATGGCTAATGAGGAACGTGGTGGCTTCCCTAGCCCTTCATTATCCATCTTTGTGCCGCAACACAGTCGACGTCATTGGGATGGGTAATAAGGGGGCGAGTGGTTGCCTAAGCACAAAACTAGCCATCCCCGTGCCGCCGGCTAGGTACACGTTAAGGACATTTCCGTCCCCCAATGTGTCATTGGGCCTGCGCGATACGCGAATCGCCTAGCACACGAAGCCATGGCCGTTGTCGAGTGGATGCGCGCAGCAATGGTGTGAGGCTCGACCTCGATTTGCGTGCGATACCTCGTTTTGTGTGCCCTAACCTAGATTTGTGTGCCTTGACCAAAATTTAAGAATTGTGTTTCGTTTTGTGTGCCTTGCATTGAATTACGTGCATTCATTTAGGGATGCGTGCATTTACTTGGAAAAATGTGCATTCATCTCGTAGTTCATGCCCTACCTCGTAGTGCTTGCCCTAGACCTAGGAAAGCGTGCCCTCACGCTAATCAAGAAAATATCTTACACGAAGCACTATATCAATAATTAATCCTACAAATCCACTAACTAATATTAAATTACTAATTCAACTCAGTAGAAGACAAAATCTCACAAAAAGCTAAACATTCCTTATTCTTTATTCCTTATTCTTTTGCACTTTCAACACACAATTAAATAATGCTCAAAAGATGACAAAAAAATCACATTTTTACATGCCTTGGCCGACCACCTTGTGGCATTTATGCTTGCTTGCTCAATTCAAAATTAATTCTAGACAATTCTATGACAAGTTATGACACAAATACATAAAAAATTAGCTCAAAACTCCTCAAAACTCCACCAATCTCGACATAGGCTCCTTGCCCATGCTAGATAATTCAAAAACCATGCTTCTTGATGACACAAATCTAATTTTTTGTATGCCCAAGGCCGACACATGCTTCATCTTTTGCAAAGCCTTTCATTTTTCACTTCATTCTTCTTTCTTCCTCACATTTCTCTCTCTCCCTCTCATTCTTCTCTCTCTCTCTCGGCTTTGGCTGAGTTCATACACTCCAAAGCTCATCTTCATCATTCCATGGTTCATCAAGGCAAGCTAGAAGCTAAGAAGCTTGACTAAGCAAGCTAAGTTGCAAGAAAGCTCACATGCAAGCTTATTGAACTTCTATTTTGGTTTAGGTGAGTTTGCTAGCTTCCACTTCTTTTCTTCTTGTTCTAACCACATGCACCGACTAAGAACTTGATAACTAAGCTAGGAAACTAGAGGAAAATCGAGTGGTGTCTCGGCTAATCAAGGAAAAGAGTCAACCTTGTGCTTCATCAAAATCTTGTGCATCTTCTTGTTGTTTTGCTAAGGTGAGGGCTAAAACTTCTTGAAAATCCTTCAAAAAACCATATGCATGCTCTTAAATGTTTGTATTTTCTTCTGTACTTGAGATATATGTGTGTATATAAGCTTTTATAACCATGCATGGCAAGATTTTGGGCTAGAAGGTGATGATAGATGAAATCGGGTTTGTGACAGCTTTCTATCTTGTTGGTGCGAGATGATTTTGGCTAGACATATGATGTTGAAAATGCGTGAAAATTGGTAGGTAACTATTTTTGCCAGTTCGTAACATTTTTCCCAGAAACAGGCCAAAGCTAATTTGGACTCTAAAGTCCTCAAAATGGCAAATCATTTAAATTTGTCCAAATCTGGAAAATCTAGAAAATTGAAGCAGGTTTTGGCAGATTCACTGACTTTGTGGAACGAACCAGTTTTGACTTAGTAAATGATATCCAAAATGGATGAATTTTAATGTGCGGCTAGAATTTTCAGTTCTGGACATTTTTGTCAGAAATGGACTAAGGCTAAATCTGACCCTAAGGATCTCAAAAACGACAAGTATTGAAATGTGTGCAAATCCGGACAGTTTTGTGCAATCTCACTGTTTTGGCTATAACTATTGAACCCGAACTCCAAATGATGCGAGGTTTGTTTCTGAATTTAGTTCACTTATTAAGCTTTAATTTGAAATCTTATTCACTGGAATTGGAGTTTTTTGCTTGTCTTAATTATTGTGAGAAGACAGCCCATTGCAGTGAGGGTTTCACTTAGTGATGTGCTTAGAAAAATTGTTGTAACTTCTCTTGGTGAATTAAATGCTTGGGATTGTGGCATTGGGATCTTGTGTGGACTGTTTTGAATACTTGAGGATGATTGAACTAATCGATGCATGGCTTGAGATTGATTTTGAATTGACTTGGGGCTTAATGGCACAGGTAAGCACGAAATGGAAACCCTAGTGACTAGGTAAATTCACTAAGTGTTGATCCTATGAATATTGTGCTTAATTATACGTTTAGTAGGCTGCATGTAGTTTCCATTGTAGCCCTAAATGCGATCTTGATAATTACATGTTGACAAGTAGGTTTTCTTGCACCCGAACCCACATAGATTGTCGTTGCAGGTTGAATAATCTTATTATTTGATTACATGAACGTTGAAATGAGTTATATGACTTGATTTACGTGCGTTACATGGCTGCCCGTTTAATGTTCTTATAACTCCATATGCCTTCCAAGTGAAATTACTTGTCTTATCGTGCCTCGCTTGTTTACTTGTCAATGTGTAATCTTATGACTGTCCGGAGGCAACCTACTTTGTTGTCCTCCTAATGTGATATATTAAATGTCATAAATGTGCATTGCATATAAGGTTGCAACCTTTCATTCTGGCGTGGTAGCGTTCATGCACACCGGGCGGCATCGGGCTTGCCAGTGCAACCGTGACTACCATTGTCCAATTTCCTCTCTCGCTTGGGGGCTAGACTTCCTCGGAGAGTTGGGTCGTAGAATTTCGGGGTACATCCAGAGTACACCCATTTGGCGTGATAAGGGGATGTTTTGAAGTCGGCTGCAACAACTGATACTGGAAATGAACTGAGAGCAAAAGCTCACCGTATCCTTTTCACTATGTGTATAAGTAATCTCGCTTGGTTCCTAGAAGACCTCGGGGAGGAAAGACCGGTAATTTTGTTCCTTTACTTTTATATTATTGTTCTGTACTTAATTGTGATACATTCATGCTTGCAAAAAGGGTTTTCGTAAGTTGAACCGAAAAATGAGTTTCAAAACCTATTTCTCATTCCCCCTTGCTGAGTTCATAAGGACTCACCCTCTTTTATCATCTTAAGTGAAGAAGATCAAGAACAGGTACCCGAGGACGACGTGCCTAATGATGATTCCTTGGAATGATTGTCTGTCCTATGTGCTTTGCTTGATTATGAACATTTGTGAACACTATGCTACTTGAAGACTATTTCTTTTCATCTTGCTTAATGTTTGTAATGTAAAAGACCCCCGTAGTAATTTGGGGTCTAATTTTGGTTTGTACTGATAATAACTAGACATTCATTACTATGATCGTTTTGCTATTGTCATTGGCTAGTCTCTATCATAGGATTATGAAGTATCAGGTAAGGACTAAGTAAAATGAACCTATCCAATCTTAAGCAGGTACTCACTATTAAGCTAAGATCAACAGGTACTTTTGTAATGAGGATTAACAAATAGACGAGACATAGTATCATACTAGGTTATTAATCAATCAAGACTTCGAGATAACCAGTAGGCATTTCAATTGATGGTAAATAGTAATCTTAGTTGGAAATGAAATTGAGATTGGAAAATTTGAGGCGTTTAGAGAATTAGGTCAAACCAAAGAGCCCAATTACAGCCGTTATGCTGCTGGTTTTCTGGAAAATTTTTGGAGTTAAGGCTAAAACGTTAAGTATTAAATTTCCATGAACAGTTAAGTATGAGATAGACTGGAATGTTTAGATCACACCCTAGTTTAACTTTTTTAGGCCGGGTTGGGGCGTGACACCTTATAGGAAGAATGGTATCAGAGCTTAGATTGCTTAATCCAGGTTTAACTCTCGGACCATGGGTAGAGCCCTAAGATGATTAGGATGACTTGTCTATAAGTTATTGTGTGATAATGTTAAATGTGCCTTCTATGTTCTATGTGCTTAAGTGATTAACATGTCTTGATTATTTCTAGAATTATGTATCTATATTATGTTGCATATCTTATGCATTAAATTACTGTTTGTCGTATTTCAATAAATTGTGCATCGTAATCTGTGCCTATAGATGGCTGGCCCTAGTATCCGCACTACTAATAGGAGCGGTGAACCCCAAGTGACCGGAGATGCTTATCAAACTAATCCCGGCATAGCTATGTTTAACATGATGGAAAATGCCATGGATCGCGTGTCACGAGTGATGGAACGTCAAGATGCATGTGAAGCCAACAACAATAACAATAGGAATGATGGTAACCATGGAAGACATAGCAGAATGAGGGAGTTCCTTAACTTTCGCCCGTCCAAATTCCACGGGGAAACTGATGATGAGAAAGTGGAGGCTTGACTGTTTGAGATCGAGAGGATTTTTAGGCCACTTGATTATACTGATGAAGAAAAGGTGGAGTTTGCGGTGTTTCTGTTGCACGGGGATGCTGAGCATTGGTGGCACACTGTGGAGGCACTGTGGGAAACTGATCAGACACCTCGCTTGTGGGATAATTTTGTTAAGGCATTCAAGGAAAAATATGTACCTGTAGTTTCCAGGCAGAGGCGGATTGAGGAGTTCATGCACTTGACCTAGGGTAACATGACGGTGGCCCAGTACGAAGCTCGTTTTGACTGACTGTCCCGCTATGCTCAATACATGGTTAGTACTCCAGAGGCGAAGATGTGGAAATTTACTACTGGATTGAGGCCAGAGATTCAGGACCAGTTGGCTTCACATGACTTCGATACCTATTCTGCTCTCTTTGCTGCTGCTTCCCGAATTGAGAAGAGAAAACTCGATAGAGCCGGTTCAAGTCAACCGAACAAGAAACCATACCAGCCTTTAGGTCAACAGAGGAAATTCCAGGGCCAGAACCAGAACAGACCAGTGAATAACCGTGGCCCGACGAAAGCGCCATCAGTCTCTTCCACTTGTGGATCCACAGGTAGTTCACTTGCTACTCAGTTTGTCAAATGTTCTTATTGTGACAACAAGGGGCATACTGAGGCCCAGTGCTGGAAGAAGTCAGGATAATGTGTGAGATGTGGCAGTGATTAGCATCAGATCAAGGATTGCCCTAAATGGAAAGCAGAACAGAATCAGGTTAAACCAGCTGGTAGAGGCAAGACTCCAGTCCCTAGAGTTCAGGCTCGAGCCTATGCTATTGAGTGCGAGGAGCTTCCAGAGGAGACCACTGTTGTTGAAGGTACATTCTTCATTCTAAATCAACCTGTTAGGGTGCTAATTGATCCGGGTGCTACTCATTCATTTATTACTCCCTTATATGTGCAACGTGTGAAACTGAAAGTTGTATGTTTGCCTTACGAAGTAGAAGTTGGTACTCCGATGGGTTCTAAACTTGTTACTAGCTTAGCTTGTAAAACATGTAAAATCCAAATTAAGGATAGGGAATTCTCAGCCAATCTTATTGTATTACCTTTTCGAGACTATGAATCATCTTAGGGATAGACTGGTTGGCAAAGCATCATGTCTAACTAGATTGCCGAACGAAGATTGTAATGTTCTGGGTACCTGGTCAATCAATACTGGAGGTAATAGGTCGAAGAGATTTCACCGGGAGTTCCATCATTTTATCTACGAAAGCAGTGAAGTATTTGAGAAAAGGGTGTAGTGGATACTTAGCTTACCTCATCAACAAGCCATCGGACAAAGCTAAGTTGAAGGAGATGCCAGTGATCAAAGATTATGCGGATGTATTTCCAGAAGAATTGCCCGGTTTACCCCCAAATCGGGAGATCGAGTTCATTATAGAGTTATTGCCTAGCAGCCAGCTGATATCTAAAGCTCCCTATCGTATGGCACCGGCCGAGCTACAAGACTTGAAGGACCAATTGCAAGGATTGTTGAAGAAAGGGTTTGTTCAACCAAGTTCTTCTCCGTGGGGTGCACCAGTCCTATTTGTAAAGAAGAAAGACGGAACGTTGAGGCTATGCATTGATTACCGAGGACTGAACTAAGTGACTGTCAAGAATAAATACCCACTTCCACTGATCGACGAGCTATTCTATCAACTTCAAGGAACCAAAGTGTATTCGAAACTCGACTTGAAGCAAGGGTATTATCAGTTGCGGATCAAAAAGGAGGATGTGCCTAAAACGGCTTTCAGGACAAGATATGGGCATTATGAATATGTGGTGATGCCTTTTGGACTAACTAATGCCCCTGCGCTTTTATGGACTTGATGCACAGGGTGTTTCAACCCTACTTGGACCAATTTGTGGTGATCTTCATTGATGATATTTTGGTATACTCGAAATCCGAGGCGGAGCATGAACAACATCTACGATTGGTACTGCAGAAACTTCGAGAGCATCAATTGTATGCAAAGTTTAGCAAGTGCAAATTTTGGTTGCAGCATATTGCATTTTTGGGGCATATCATATCCCAAGAGGGAATAGCAATGGATCCAGCAAAAATAGAAGCAGTGATGTCTTGGAAGAAACCGAAAAACGTTACGGAGGTTCGGAGTTTTCTTGGTCTAGCCGGCTATTATCGAAGATTCGTGAAGGATTTCTCTAAGATTGCAGGACCGCTTACAAAGCTCACTCAAAAGAAAACAAAGTTTGTGTGGGATGATAAGTGTGAAAACAGCTTCGAAGAGTTGAAGAAAAGATTGACTACCGCACCTATTCTTGCAATGCCTGAAGGGAGTCAAGGTTTTGTAATCTATAGCGATGCTTCGAAGGAAGGATTGGGTTGTGTGTTGATGCAAAATGGTAGAGTGATTGCGTATGCCTCTAGGAAACCGAAGCCGTATGAATTGAACTACTCGACGCATGATTTGGAATTAGCGGCTATTGTGTTTGCACTCAAGAAATGGAGGCATTATATGTGGGGTAACAAATTTGAGGTGTTTACCGATCACGAGAGCTTGAAATACTTGTTCTCTCAAAAAGAGTTGAATATGAGGCAAAGGCGGTGGATGGAGCTTTTGGATGATTATAACTGCACAATCAATTATGTGCCCAGTAAAGCAAATGTAGTTGCAGATGCCTTAAGTAGGAAAGCGAGCATGGCAAAACTGGAAGTTAAGGTGCAGGAGTTGTTAGAGGAAGCATTTTTGTAGAAACCACAATTGACTCGAAAAGGATTACTTTTTGCCATTACACAGGTTCATCCACCTTGTTGTTTGAATTACGAGAGGCTCAACAGAAGGACCAACAATTTCAGAAGATTGAAGAAAGCAACACAGATTTCATGTTCCATGATGATGGTATTTGGAGGTTTAGGAATCGGATTTGTGTTCCTAATGAACCAGAGCTGAAAAAGAAGATTCTTGAAGAAGCCCATAATTCTAGATACACTATTAACCCTGGCGGAGCAAAGATGTACCGGGATTTGAAACAACACTATTGGTAGAATAACATGAAGAGAGAGATTGCGGGGTTGTGGCACAGTGTTTGACTTGCCAGAGAGTCAAAGCAGAACATCAATGACCCGCAGGTTTACTTCAGCCGTTGGAGATTCCTCAATAGAAATGGGAACATATAACTATGGACTTTGTTATGGACTTGCCCAAGTCACAAAAGGGTCATGATGCCGTTTGGGTCATAGTGGATAGATTGACTAAGTCAGCGCACTTCTTACCGATGAACAAGGAGGATAGTCCTGAGAAATTGGGAGATATGTATGTGGTGGAGATCGTAAGATTGCACGGGATGCCTGTGAGTATTGTATCGGATAGGGATCCTCGTTTTACCTCCCAATTTTGGAAGAGATTGCAAGATACTTTGGGAACGAAGTTGAGTTTCAGCACGACTTATCACCCTCAGACTGATGGACAATCTGAGAGAACTATTCAGATTCTGGAGGATATGCTAAGGGCGTGTGTTTTAGACTTCAGGAAAGGTTAGGAGAAATATCTCTCTCTAGCGGAGTTCGCTTATAATAACAGCTATCAAGCCACTATCGGGATGGCCCCATTTGAGGTGTTGTATGGACGTAAGTGTCAATCCCTAATTTACTGGGATGAAGTAGGTGAGACAGACTTTTGATCCGAGCCTTTTACCTGAACTTATGAAGACTGTTGATAATATCCACCTCATCCGGAAATGGATGCTTACCGCCCAAAGAAGGCAAAAGAGTTATGCAGACCGACGGAGACGGAGCCTAGAGTTTGAGGTCGACGACAAGGTGTTCTTGAAGATATCACCCCGGTGGGGACTGATTAAGCACGGCAAGGGTAGAAAATTGAGCCCAAGGTTTGTAGGACCATTTGAGATAATTGAGAAGGTTGGCAAATTGGCTTATCGCCTGGCACTACCCCAAAACCTCTCCAATATTCACGACGTCTTTCATGTTTCAATGCTGCGGAAGTATCACCCTGATCCGTCCCATATCTTAGAGCCAGAGCCATTGCAGCTTCGGGAGAACTTGTCTTATGAGGAGAAGCCCATTCGGATCCTAGATCAGCAAGATCGAGAGTTGCGCAACAAAACTATACTGATGGTAAAAGTGCTATGGGATCATCACGGAGTTGAAGAGGCAATGTGGGAAAGGCGAGACCAGATAGAGCAACAATATCCAGCTTTATTTCAAAGGTAATATTGAATTTCGGGATGAAATTCTTTTAAGGAGGGGAGGATGTGAGGCCTGACCTCGATTTGCGTGCGATACCTCGTTTCGTGTGCTCTAACCTAAATTTGTGTGCCTTGACCTAAGTTTAAGAATTGTGTTTTGTTTTGTGTGCCTTGCATTGAATTACGTGCATTTATTTAGGGTTGCGTGCATTTACTTGGAAAAATGTGCATTCGTGTCGTAGTTCGTGCCCTACCTCGTAGTGCGTGCCCTAGACCTAAGAAAGTGTGCCCTCACGCTAATCAAGAAAGCATCTTACACGAAGCACTAGATCACTAATTAATCCTACAAATCCCACTAACTAATATTAAATTACTAATTCAATTCAGTAGAAGACAAAATCTCACAAAAAGCTAAACATTCCTTATTCTTTTGCACTTTCAACACACAATTAAATAATGCTCAAAAGATGACAAAAAATCAGATTTTTACATGCCTTGGCCGACCACCTTGTGGCATTTATGCTTGCTTGTTTAATTCAAAATTAATTCTAGACAATTCTATGACAAGTTATGACACAAATGCATAAAATATTAGCTCAAAACTCCTCAAAACTCCACCAATCTCGACATAGGCTCCTTGCCCATGCTAGATAATTCAAAAACCATGTTTCTTGAAGACACAAATCTGATTTTTTGTATGCCCAAGGCCGACACATGCTTCATCTTTTGCAAAGCCTTTCATTTTTCACTTCATTCTTCTTTCTTCCTCACATTTCTCTCTCTCCCTCTCATTCTTCTCTCTCTCTCTCGGCCTTGGCTGAGTTCATACACTCCAAAGCTCATCTTCATCATTCCATGGTTCATCAAGGCAAGCTAGAAGCTAAGAAGCTCGACTAATCAAGCTAAGTTGCAAGAAAGCTCACATGCAAGCTTATTGAACTTCCATTTCGGTTTAGGTGAGTTTGCTAGCTTCCATTTATTTTCTTCTTGTTCTAACCACATGCACCTACTAAGAACTTGATTACTTAGCTAGGAAGGTAGAGGAAAATCGAGTGGTGTCTCGGCTAAGCAAGGAAAAGAGTCAACCTTGTGCTTCATCAAAATCTTGTGCATCTTCTTGTTGTTTTGCTAAGGTGAGGGCTAAAACTTCTTGAAAATCCTTCAAAAAACCACATGCATGCTCTTAAATGTTTGTCCTTGCTTCTGTACTTGAGATATATATGTGTATATAAGCTTTTATGACCATGCATGGCAAGATTTTGGGCTAGAAGGTGATGATAGATGAAATCGGGTTTGTGACAGCTTTCTATCTTGTTGGTGCGAGATGATTTTGGCTAGGCAAATGATGTTGAAAATGCGTGAAAATTGGTAGGTAACTATTTTTTCCAGTTCTGAACATTTTTCCCCGAAATAGGCCAAGCTAATTTGGACTCTAAGGTCCTCAAAATGGAAAATCATTAAAATGTATCCAAATCTGGAAAATCTGGAAATTTGAAGCAGGTTTTGGCAGATTCACTGACTATGTGGAACGAACCAGTTTTGACTTAGTAAATGATATCCAAAATGTATGAAATTTTTTGTGCTGATATATTTTTCAGTTCTAGAAATTTTTGTCAGAAATGGAATAAGGCTAAATCTGACTCTAAGGATCTCAAAAACGACAAGTATTGAAATGTGTGCAAATCTGGACAGTTTTGTGCAATCTCACTGTTTTGGCTATAACTATTGAACCCAAACTCCAAATGATGCGAGGTTTGTTTCTGAATTTAGTTCACTTCTTAAGCTTTAATTTGACATCTTATTCACTTGAATTGGAGATTGTTTCCTTGTCTTAATGATTGTGAGAAGACAGCCCATTGCAGTGAGGGTTTCACTTAGTGATGTGCTTAGAAAAATTGTTGTAACTTCTCTTGTTGAATTAAATGCTTGGGATTGTGGCATTGGGATGTTGTGTGGACTGTTTTGAATACTTGAGCTGATTGAACTAATCGATGCATGGCTTAAGATTGATTTTGAGTTGACTTGGGGCTTAATCGCACAGGTAAGTACGAAATGGAAACCCTAGTGACTAGGTAAATTCACTAAGTATTGATCCTATGAATATCGTGCTTAATTATACGTTTAGTAGGCTGCCCATAGTTGCCATTGTAGCCCTAAATACGGTCTTGATGATTACATGTTGACAAGTAGGTTTTCTTGCACCCGAATCCACGTAGATTGTCGTTGCAGGTTGAATAATCTTATTATTTGATTACTTGAACATTGAAACGAGTTATATGACTTGATTTACGTGCGTTACATGGCTGCCCGTTTAATGTTCTTATAACTCCATACGCCTTCCAAGTGAAATTACTTGTCTTATCGTGCCTCGCTTGTTTACTTGGCAATATGCAATCTTATGACTATCCGGAGGCAACCTACTTTGTTGTCCTCCTAATGTGATATATTAAATTTCATAAATGTGTATTGCATATAAGGTTGCAACCTTTCATTCTGGCGTGGTAGCGTTCACGCACACCGGGCAGCATTGGGCTTGCTGATGCAACCATGACTAGCATTGTCCAATTCCCTCTCTCGCTTGGGGGCTCGACTTCCTCGGAGAGTTGGGTCGTAGGATTTCGGGGTACATCCGGAGTACACCCATTTGGCATGATAAGGGGATGATTTGAAGTCGGCCACAACAACTGATACTGGAAATGAACTGAGAGCAAGAGCTCACCGTATCCTTTTCACTATGTGTATAAGTACTCTCTCTTGGTTCCTAGAGGACCTCGGGGAGGAAAGACGGGTAATTGTGTTCCTTTACTTTTATATTATTGTTCTGTACTTAATTGTGATACATTCATGCTTGCAAAAAGGGTTTTCGTAAGTTGAACCGGAAAATGAGTTTCAAAACCTATTTCCCATTACCCCTCACTGAGTTCATAAGGGCTCACCCTCTTTTATCATCTCAGGTGAAGAAGATCAAGAACAGGTACCCGAGGACGACGTGCCTAACGATGATTCCTTGGAATGATTGCCTGTCCTATGTGCTTTGCTTGATTATGGACATTTGTGAACACTATGCTACTTGAAGACTATTTCTTTTCATGTTGCTTAATTTTTGTAATGTAAAAGACCCCCGTTGTAATTTGGGGTCTAATTTTTGTTTGTACTGATAATAACTAGACAGACACTACTATGATCATTTTGCTATTGTCATTGGCTAGTATCTATCATAGGATTTTGAAGTATCAGGTAAGGACTAAGTAAAATGAACCTATCCAATCTTAAGCAAGTACTCACTATTAAGCTAAGATCAACAGGTACTTTTGTAATGAGGATTAACAAACAGACGAGACATAGTATCATACTAGGTTATTAATCAATCAAGACTTCAAGATAACCAGTAGGCATTTCAATTGATGGTAAATAGTAATCTTAGTTGGAAATGAAATTGAGATTGGAAAATTTGAGTCGTTTAGAGAATTATGTCAAACCAAAGAGCCCAATTACAGCCGTTATGCTGCCGATTTTTCAGAAAATTTTTGGAGTTTAAGCTAAAATGTTAAGTATTAAATTTTCATGAACAATTAAGTATGAGATAGACTGTAATGTTTAGATCACACCCTAGTCTAACCTTTTTAGGCCGGGTTGGGGCGTGACACATGGTCTAGTGTCATTGCGATCCAAGCACCGCGTGGGCTTGGGTGGCTCTTGGGGAACGGTGGGAGCAAGCGTGATGCTCGAATCGCCTAGTACACGTGGCATTGGCTTTCGTTAATCAATGACGTGAGCGTTGCGATAAGACGATTGCTGATGCTTCAATGTCGTGGCGATCCAAGCACTATGTGGGCTTGAAGCCATGCCCTGGCGGGTTCTGACCTGCCTATGCGATGCGCGAATCGCCTAGCACATGACGCCATGGTCCTCGTTGAGTCGTAATGCGATGAACGTGGTCTAGTGTCGTGGCGATCCATGCACCCCGTAGGCAGGATGGTAGTTTGCTTGTCCTATTCTGTACATATGGGTGCATACTGGGAGACGGTGGGGGGCATGCATGATGCGCGAATCACCTAGCACATGTGGCATTGGCTTTCGTTAAGCAACGACGCGAGCATTGCGATGAGACGATTGCTGATGCTTCAATGTCGTGGCGATCCAAGCACCATGCAGCCTTGAAGCCATCCCCCGGTTGGTTCTGACGGGCCGATGCGATGCGCGAATCGCCTAGTACACGACACCATGGTCCTCGCTAAGTTGTAATGCGACGGACATGGTCTAATGTCGTGGCAATCAAAGTACCGCGTCGGCAGGAAGGCAGTTTTCTTGTCCCATTCCGTGCATACGAGTGCATACAGGGGGACGGTGGGGGGCATACGTGATGCACAAATCACCTAGCACACGTGACATTGGCTTTCGTTAAGCAACGACGCGAGCGTTGCGATGAGAATATTGCTGATGCTTCAATGTCGTGGCGATCCAAGCACCATGCGGCCTTGAAGCCGATCCCCAGTTGGTTCCGACGGGCCTGTGCGATGCGCGAATCGCCTAGCACACGATGCCATGGTCCTCGCTGAGTCGTATTGCGACAGACGTGGTCTAGTGTCGTGGCGATCCAAGCTCCGCATGGGCAGGAAAGTAGTTTGCTTGTCCCATTCTGTGCATACGCGTGGATACAGGGGGACAGTCAGGGGCATGCGTGATGTGCGAATCGCCTACTACATGTAGCATTGGCTTTCATTAAGCAACGACACAAGCGTTGCGATGAGACAATTGCTGATGCTTTAATGTCATGGCGATCCAAGCACCGTGCTGCCTCGAAGCCGTCCCCCGGTGTGTTCCTGTGGGCCTGCACGATGCGTGAATCGCCTCGCACATGATGCCATGGTCCTCTTTGAGTCGTAATACGACGGACGTGGTCTAGTGTAGTGGCGATCCAAGTACCGCGTGGGCAGGAAGTTTGCTTGTCATGTTCCTTGCATGTGGGTGCATATAGGGGAAGGATGGTGGGGGACTGCGTGATGCGCGAATCGCCTAGCACACGACCTTGGCTTTCGTTAAGTGACGTCGTGAGCGTTGTGATAAGATGATGGCTAGAGCTTCAATGTTGTGGCGATCCAAGCACTGTGCTGCCTCGAAGCCGTCCCACGGTGTGTTCCCACTGGCCTGCGCGATGCGCAAATCTCCTAGTACACGACGCCATGGTCCTCGCTGAGTTGTAATGCGACGGACGTGGTCTAGTATCATGGCGATCCAAGCACCGCGTGGGTAGGAAGTCCACTTTCAATTGGTACCTCAATTGCGTGCAATCGGTGCATGGTCGGGCACCACAAAGTATGCCCTTAAGCTTACGAAGTGCGGCCTGGTAATGCACCTCGTGCCGTTCCCATCCCGTGTCCCTAAGAAATTCTTCGTGCCTAGCAGTGCATGCTCGGGCCATCTCGCCAGTTCCGTTCTCCTGAAGGGCTTCGTTTGCCTAGACGGTGGGGCGATTACTAGCTTGGGGGTCTGGGCATAGCAAACGTGATAGCGCGTGTCACGCCCCAACCCGACCTAAGGAGGCTAGACTAGGGTATGACCTAATTCATTTATACTATTTCACATTCTTAGCCTTTTGTTATGATTTAATGCTTAACATTGGCCTAGAGCTCCAAAAGTTTTTCTGGAAAACCAATAGCATAACGGTTGTATTTAAGACCTTTGGTTTGGCCTATTTTCTAAAATGCCTCAAAACCTTTAATCATTGATTCAATTCCAACTAAAATTTCCTATTTTGTTATCAATAGATATGCCTACTAATTTATCACGATAGTCTCGTTTGATTGACAAGCCTACCATGATAACTATGTCTCGTTTATTTGCCAGTTCTTGTCTTGCAAGTACTTATTATCCCTTAGCTTACGCATAAGCACCTAAGTGAGATTAGATAGAGTTTCATTATATGCTTCTTCACCTAGTGGTTTAAACACCTATGATAACTACTAATCAAGATAATGAAAGCAAACAACCAATAAAGAGTTTGTTCGGTTATAATCAGTACAAGCCAAAATTAGACCCAAATTACAATGGGGTCATTTACATCAACAAAATGAACAGTTGCAATCAAACACAGCATCCATATAGCAACTACTTTCAGGCAAAGCACAAAAGCACGTAGTCACTCCAAGGAATCATCAACAAGCACATTCTTCTCGGGTACCTATTCCAAATCTGCTTCACCTGTGACAAAAAGAGGGTGAGTCCTTATGAACTCAACGAGGGGGGGAAAACAAGTGACAAGGTTTTGAAAATCCTTTTTCGGTTAACTTATGAAAACTCCTTTTAAAACATGTCAAATAAAATAAGTAAGTTCATAACAATACATAAATATAAAGGAACACATTTACCCGTCTTTCCTCCTCGAGGTCCTCTAGGAACCAAGCGAGAGTACTTAAACACGTAGTAAAAAGGATACGTTTTGATACAAACAAGACTCTAGAGGTGGCTCCTACGAGCTCAAGAGGTAGCTCCCACCACTTTCAAGTGTAGTACTTTGCCCCGTATAGCACTTAGTTCCTGCCGTTCAAGGGATACATTGCACTTTTGCTTTCAAGTTCATTTCGATAACAATTGTTGTGGCCGGCTTCAATCATCCACTTATCACTCCAAATAGGTGTACTCCGGATGTACCCCGAAATCCTACGACCCAACTCTCCGAGGAAGTCTAGCCCCCAAGCGAGAGAGGGAATTGGACCAAGGTAGTCACGGTAGCATCGGCAAGCCCGATACCGCCCGGCGTGTGTGAAACGCTACCATGCCAGAATGAAAGGTTGCAACCCTGTATGCAATGCACATTTATGCCATTTAACATTTCACATTAGGAGGTCAACAAAGTAGGTTCCCTCCAGCAAGTATAAGATCACATTTTGACATATTGGCATATAAGGCATTGTAAGAACATATAATCATTTCATATATCAATTTGAAAGCAATTAAACTTTCACGGGAAGCCAAGTAATCATGTTCAAATAAGCCATTTAATATATTTTAACAATTCACATTAGGAGATCAACAAAGTAGGTTGCCTCCGAGCAATTATAAGATCACATATCGATAATTAAACATACAAAGCAAGCTTGACATGTATATTCACTTTGTAAAACACTTAGAGGCATATGAACATTTAACGGGCAGCCAAGTAACATCTTTCTAACAAGTCATTTTAACCAATTTAGTTCACATACCAAGTATTAGGATCACACGAGCATACTACGACAATTTACCAAAGATCGGGTGCAAGAATAGTTAACTTATCAACATGCAATCATCAAGAATCATGCTTAGGGCTATAAAGACAATTCCGGGCAGTCCATTAACATTTCTCAATATCAATTATAAGATACACATTAATAGTTTAGAACTTGGGAACCTCCGTGGCAGCCATTAGGGTTTATAATAAACATGTTCGCGTGTCGATTTTGTTTGCTAAGGACCACAAGAAACACCTAAACCATTTCAAGCATACTTAGCAATTATTGGAAAGCCTACTAAATACTCAATTGAACACATTTAACCATAGGATCATCACTTAGCAAGTTTTCATAAGCAATAGGGCCTCAATTCGTGCTTACACATGCGATTAAGCCACAATTTATCACATAATTAAACCCAAGCCATGCATCAACCAAATTAAACAACCTCAACCAACCACAACAGTCCGCACAACATCTACGTGCCACAATTCCAAGAATTCAATACCATAAGTGAAGTTACAACATGTTTCAAAGCATTTTACTAAGCAAAACCCTACTGCAATAGTCTGTTTTCCCACATTCAATTAGCCAAGCAAATAATCTTCAAATTCAGTAAACAAAATGTCAAATTAAATCTCAATCAGTGATTTAAATCTATGAACAAACCTTGTTGCATTTGTAGTTCGGACTTAGGAGTTATGGCCAAAACCGTGAGACTACGCAAAACTGCCTAGTTTTAGACAAATTACGCGTTTTGCCATTTTTGAGGGCCTTAGAGTCAGATTTAGCTTTAGCCTATTTTTGACAAAAATGTCCAGAACTGTAAAATCGAGCAACCTAATAATTTTCATGGATTTTTATCAACGATTACTAGGTCAAAAACACTTCGTTCCACAAAGTCAGTAATCTGCCAGAAACCTATTTCATTTTTCCAAATTTTCCAGATTTAGGCACCTTTCGATATTTTTCCATTTTGGGGGTCTTTGAGTTAAACTTGGCCTTGGTCTATTTCTACAAAAAAATGTTCATAACTGACAAAACTAGTGACCTACAAATTTGTACGCATTTTTATCAAGGTTTACTTAGCCAAATGCACTTCGTACTACAAGGTCAGAAAACTGCCAGCAAAAATGTTTTTACCTATCTTCAAGTTCTAGCCATTATCATTCGATGCATGAGTAGATAAGCTCATATACACACATATACAACAACTACAGAGGTAAATATAGCCACATGAGAGCATGCATGTGAGTTTTGAAAGCTTTTAAAAGAGTTTAACCCTCACCTTAGCCTATTGATGGATGAAAATGCACAAATGCTCTTGAAATTGCACAAAAGGTCTTCTTTCCTTGCTTTGGACAATTTCCTTTAAATCCCAGCTTAGTTAGCTTATGCTTAGTGTACGCATATGATTAGAACAAAAAGAAATGGAAGAAAACTATCAAAACTTTACCTAGGTCGAAAATGAGAGGTTTGAGAGCTTGTGTGAGTTTTCTTGCTATGTTGCTTGCTTGTGCTTGATATGGCCCAGCTTGGGAGAGTCTTAAATAGTTCTTAGGAGTCTTGAATGCTCAAGAAGCAGCTAGAACTAAAATGGAGAGAGAATGGGAGAGTTGAGAGGCAAAATGAGAGTTTGAAGAGTTGTTTGAGTGTTTACATGTGTGTATGTCGGTTTTGGTACCTAGAGTCTGAATTTTGTTGTTGTTTTGAGTGTTATTTGAATTTTAGTAGTGTGTGGGGTATGTTGCATGAAAAAGGGAGGGGGTTGGGTAGTGTGTAGGTGTATTTTTTAAAGCTTTGTGTCTTGTGTTGTGTCAAAGTTTGTCTAGATTGTTTTTGTTTTGTCTATCCTAGGTAGCATGGTGTCTTGTGTTGTCATAGGAATGTTGAGAAATTAGGGAATCTAAGTAGAATAAAATATAGGAATATTTGTTCATGAGTTTGAATTATGAATAGAATAATAGATAGTAGGAAATGTAGGAATAGTTTAATGTTATTTAATTGTTAGTGGAGTTTGTAGAGA
>CM075765.1:27905147-27942647 GCA_037974665.1 Ehretia macrophylla | reverse complement strand
CTTAAGATCAGTCAGGACGCAATAGATTTTCGGCAGTATAATGACTGTAACCCAGATACCGAGGCTCTAAACCAACCTCTTCGCAACTCATACATCCAACTCCACAAACAATTCAACAATTAAACAACACAACCACAATATTCATTAAACATTCTTTTACCATTGCATCCATAGGTTATACGCCTCCGTTTCAACATCATACATTTACTATATAACTTACATTTCCAAAATAGATTATAACCAATTCAGCAACCTAACCATGTTCCAAAACAAGACTACTAAATTAGCAATATGCATAAGTTGTATAATTGAATAAGTTATACAATATAACATATTACAACAACTAAGACAAATTCATGGCAACGACTCCGGCACACAAGACTCGTCCACATAAAGCACATTCTCAGCTTCCTGAGGCACGTATTTGTAATCTTGATCAATAACACCTATATTCATGCTATAATTGAGAGTGAGTTTATATAAAACAAGCCCAGTGAGGATTCGATAGATTTCTAACAATATTTACTATACTCCTTGGAAATCATCCTTTGAGCAGTAAACACACAATAAACATCAATAACAATATAAACACATAAACTATAATGACCATTCAATAAAGGATACTCTAGTTGGTATAGCTCCAAATGCCATCACAATCTCAACCAACTTCTTATCACCCCCATGACACACATACCCAAGGTACCTCACTAGCGCTGCCGTCCATGGCATCTCTGCCCATGCAAGATGAGGGTAGCCTCTAATAGCCATGTCATTTTCGACCCGATAGGCCGATACCGCCCGAGAGATGGCACACGCATATCAAGACTCAATCAATAACAATAATCAATCATTCACAGGAGGATAATCTAGAAGAATTGCCTATCTCCCGGTTCATCAATAATCAATAATCAATAATCAATTAATACCATTACAACAACACAACATCAATTTATCAATTAATAACTAAACAACTAAGTTAGATGACAAAGTAGGCCACCTAACTTAACATGCATTAGACACACAACCAAACCCTAATCTAACCATCAACAACTCACAATTCAATCACTCAAACACCACCCGATCATCTAAAGGCATATATCAACATTTTAAAGAAAGACAACCTAAACTTATAATAATCATAACTTACATTCTACTAATCCAAACAACTCCAAACCAGTTCCTATCACTCGCTCACTCAATCAACTACATTAGCCCTCTCGGAAACCAACCAAAATACATCCAAATCAAGCCCAACAACCCTAAAACCTCAATGCACCTAGGCTGAAATTTCCAGACTTTCACATTGACATCACAATCAAAATTTCAGCATTACAATGATACTACCCCGTATTTAACAAACTTTTACAAATCGACGGCAATCGATTCCAACCACGACAACTCAAAATATTCAACAAATAGCCAACAACTCAACTTTTAATACCCGAAAATAAAAATTCATGCTGCAACGGTTCAAATCTTATATAAACGCATATAAACGATCCTTAGCATGCATTGAACAATAATATAACATCAATTCAACTTTCTAACGGTTTAAAATTCAATTATACGCAAAAACATAAAAGATGACATTTGAGATCTAGAATTTTTCTCTCACCTTTGATGTGTTTGGATGCAAGAAATATGTAGAATGGATGCCCAACAAGTGAATTCAAGCTTTGATGACTCAATTTGGCTTTGAAATGCATAATCTATGTGAAAAATGCTTTGAAAAACCTTGAAAATGCCTTCGTTCTTCTCCCTCATGTGTTTTCGGTAATGTGTGTGTAAAATGAGTATGTTTTGTGAGCTTTTAATGTGTGTTGATGATATATTAAGCAAAGGTCAAACAAATAAAAGAAAGTCAAAGTTGACACTTAGTTATTTTTAGTGTTTTCTTGTCTTTTAATTCCATTTTAGACTATTGCTTGCTCAAAACATTAATTTAACACATAGACTATTTTAAGTAGTTTATTTTTAGGTGACAAGAGTTTTCTCATGCAAAGACTTTCACCCGACTTGGCTAAAAACGCGATTTCTGCAGAAGAATGTGAAAAGTCATATTATTTGTTTTCAAATGTCTTTTGAATGCACAATTAATCTAAAATCATTTAATACCACATATAAATACATTTATATTAATATATACTAGGTCAACGAAAGTCAATGCAAGAATCAGGTTTAGAAGAAATTACTATTTGGCTAAAAAATACCACTTTTCGCCCAAAAAGTCTATTTAAATTACTATTCCGTTTCAGAATTAATTTTTTTTATCAAACATGGGTCTATTAATATTAGAGGACTAGGTTTTAAGATGTTTAAAACACCCGTGTAAAAATTTTAGCGGACGTGCGTTCAAAATACTATTCACAAAAACCGATGATAAAATTTTCAATGCCGTTTTTATGAAAATTTCATGAATGCACACATAGCATGTATTAGGAATATAAATCACATATTTACCACATTATAACTCATATAACACATAAACATGTCAAATCACGCAAATCGAGGCAAAGACATGCAAATTGAGATAAGACAAAAATTGGGGTTTCACATTCTCCCCCACTTAAAACAATTGCGTCCGCGCAATTTTTGAACTGACAAACAATTAAATCCTCAATCGTTACACTTAACAATACTTCTCTTAGTTCCCATTTATCTCTTAGGATGACACCTAACCAAATACCTCAAAAGAACAAACTCTATTTACTGCAAGTTGATGATCATAATTCCAAGACAATCTTCAATTCATAATTCTCTCCCACCTAATATCATATTGCATATGAAAGAAATCGCAACTTCAAAGTCTTAGCATGACACCACTAATTATCAATCATCCCCTACTACACAAAAGAGTTCTATGAACACCCCGAGGGTTTAAAAACTCATTCACGATAACATGAATGATTACTGATCAATGGAATATCTCAAAAGTGACATTGGTCAGAATATGGCTATTATGAAATTTACAAGGAAATAAGGATATGGAAAGTCATATTCGAGCCAACAATCAAGGGAACAAGAGGTCAAACAAGTTAGAGAATCAAGAGGCTAATAGTTTAATAAGAAAGCATGATAACTAAGATAAGGAATGTCTCAGCACCTATCAGTTAAATAAGTACGAACAAAGGATGATGACGGATCAAAACAGTGCTGAGTATGTTGAACAAACATTCTTGAACAAGTAAACATTTCAATTCTCGATGATTGTTCAAGGAACCAACAAGTAAGTTGTACTTGAGGTGAAATGAAATTAAGAGATAAGAGATGATTAATTCAATATAAAATATGAGTGTCAAGATAATGAGTATATCTGCATGCAATAACCAAAGAAGTATAAATAAGAAAGGACAGTGCTGAGTATATTAAATGAGCAATTACAAGCAAAGTAATGGCTCAGGATTTAATAATAAAACAATAGGATTGACAAAGATCAACAAGACAATCAATGATGTACTTAGGTAAGGAGTACATCAAGCATGTGAGATTCGAATAAGTAAAATGGTATACCAACGGAGAGGTTACATTCAAATGAATAGTAATAGGATGAAATAAAATACTGAAACGAATGGCTAGTGATATAGAATGAAATATAGAAGTCTCAAACCTTAACTCCAATAAGCGACATTGCTATAAGAAGCAAATATGAATGTTAAGAATAGAAACAATGTCAAATAAGTATAGGATCCATTAATCCAATAAGCAAAACTTTCAAGAAATAATTGATATGCTAGAAAAGTGTAAC
This sequence comes from Ehretia macrophylla, assembly GCA_037974665.1. NCBI lineage: Eukaryota > Viridiplantae > Streptophyta > Magnoliopsida > Boraginales > Ehretiaceae > Ehretia > Ehretia macrophylla. Next base: position 27,938,902 of record CM075765.1, on the reverse strand, counting down.
TCTCTCTCAAATAAGTGAAAATAGAGTAGAAAAGAATAATAAGACCAATAGAATAGGAAGCACAAAGGGGGTGTCCCACCTACACATTTAAATACCAACAAGTCAAATCCTACAATCTATCTTCCTCCAAAACAAGACACTAAGGAGATCTAGAGAACCTAAGGAGTCATAACAATCACCTAACAAGATAAATCACTCCAAAATTTTACATTCCGTACTAGACTAATCTCCAAACAAGATAAATCACCGATTACCCAACAAGATTAACTAATGAAGACTCCAAAATCTGATAACACAATACAGATTCATACTAACCCATTATAACACAAGAGAATCCCAATCAACAATTTAGAAAGTCATACCACCTAGAACTCAAAAGCTTGATGTAGGCAAGTAAATGTTCAGTCACCAAAATGCATTCTTATTTCCTCAAATAATTCTATCTCCCAACAATTACATCTTCGAATAAAGTAACTTTAGTCAGGAATCTCTCCAATTGTCTCCAAGGTTTAAAGATCAAAACTCCAAAATATCCATTAATAATATAGCAATCCTAAATAGTAGAGATATTCACATGTTATACCACACTTCATTCCATTCACAAATATACATCACTAATTCCTCAAATAAATTCATTCTAAAATAACCTCAAGGAAGTACAGTCTGAGTTGAGACTCCAAAAGTGCATGATCACATCTTCAAAGGAATCTCTGCTTATGACTCAACTCCAAGTAATAACAAGTTAAACAGGGCAAGAAAAGTAATTCTAATCATCAAAATACATTGTTATTTCCTCGAACAACTTCACTCTCGCTAAAGGAACATCAAGATCAATCCACTAAGCCAAACCTAAATTCCATAAACATAACAATTAAAATCTCACTGATAAACTACTAGAATAATAATAATTCAAAATCACGGCTTACCTCTAGTTCCGAAAGCTCTTGCAGTCATCCTTACCTCAACCAAAAGAATCACCCATAGTTATAGTATATATACAATTATATCTCATGAAAACAAGTACCAACATATTACATGATTATCATATATTACAACATTATCACATAACACACAATTCAACACATAGAAAGCCAATATCACATAAACAGGTTATATTACGGAAGTAAGTTATAAACAATTAAAGTCACATAAGCAACAAACTTCACATAAGACAAATTGATCACGTAACTCAGATTGGTCACTTAAAGTACATTGGGCACCTAAAGCATGTTGTTTCACATAAGCTAGTTATAAACAATTAAAACCACATAAACAACTAACTTCACACAGACACTTCAATCACATAAAACACATTTGTCACGTAATACACATTAATCACAAAATGCATATTAACTACAACACATTGAGTACGTAAGACATGTTATCACATAAAACATATTGACCACATTAGTCCACTTAACACATAAAGCATATTGATCACATAGAAAGTCAGACACATAAGTAAATTAATCACATAACCATGTTAACATATGTTTCACTTTTCTTTCACTTAATACATACTTGCATGCTTAGACCAATAGCCACACTCCGAGGATACCCCGGCTGACAGCTAAACATACGCTCTGATACCACTTAATGTCACGCCCCAACTCGACACCCCTTAAGATCAGTCAGGACACAATGGAATTTCGGCAGTATAACAAATATAACCCATATATTGAGGCTCTAAACCAACCTCTTCGCAACTCATACATCCAACTCCACAAAAAATTCAACAATTAAACAACACAACCACAATATTTATCAAACATTCTTTTACCATTGCATCCATAGGTTATATGCCTCCGTTCCAACATCATACATTTACTATATAACATACATTTCCAAAATATATTATAACCAATTCAGCAACCTCACCATGTTCCAAAACAAGACTACTAAATTAGCAATATACATAAGTCGTATAATTGAGTAAGTTATACAATATAACATATTACAACAACTAAGACAAATTCATGGCAACGACTCCGGCACACAAGACTCGTCCACATAAAGCACATTCTCAGCTTCCTAAGGCACGTATCCATAATCTTGATCAATAACACCTGTATGCGTGCAATAATTGAGAGTGAGCTTATATAAAACCGGCCCAGTGAGGATTCGATAGATCTCTAACAGTATTTACTATACTCCTTGGAAATCATCCTTTGAGCAGTAAACACACAATAAACATTAATAACAATATAAACACATAAACTATAATGACCATTCAATAAAGGATACTCTAGTTGGCGTAGCTCCAAATGCCATCACGATCTCAACCAACTTCTTATCACCCCCATGACACACATACCCGAGGTACTTCACTAGCCCTGCCTTCTATGGCATCTCCGCCCATGCGAGATAAGGGTAGCCTCTAATAGCCATGTCGTTTTCAACCCGACGGCCTGATACCGCCCTAGATGTGGCACACGCATATCAAGACTCAATCAATAACAATAATCAATCATTCATAGGAGGACAATATAGAAGAATTGCCTATCTCCCGGTTCATCAATAATCAATATTCAATAATCAATAATCAATAATCAATTAATAAAATTACAACAACACAACATAAATTTCTCAATTAACAACTAAACAACTAAGTTAGATGACAAAGTAGGCCACCTAACTTAACATGCATTAGACACACAACCAAACCCTAATCTAACCATCAACAACTCACAATTCAATCACTCAAACACCACACGATCATCTAAAGGCATATATCAACACTTTAAAGAAAGACAATCTAAACTTCTAATAATCATAACTTACATTCTACTAATCCAAACAACTCCAAACCAGCTCCTATCACTCACTCGCTCAATTAACTACATTAGCCCCCTCGGAAACCAACCAAAATACATCCAAATCAAGCCCAACAACCCTAAAACCTCAATGCACCTAGGCTGAAAATTTTGGACTTTCACACAGACATCACAATCAAAATTTTGGCATTACAACGGTACTACCCTGTATTTAACAAACTTTTACAAATCAACGGCAATCGATTCCAACCACTACAACTCAAAATATTCAACAAATAGCCAACAACATAACTTTTAATACCCGAAAATAAAAATTCATGCTACAACAGTTCAAATCCTATATAAACGCATATAAACGATCCTTAGAATGCACTGAGCAATAATATAACTTCAATTCAACTTTCTAACGGTTCAAAATTCAATTATACGCAAAAATATAAAAGATGACATTTGAGATCTAGAATTTTTCTCTCACCTTTGATGTGTTTTCATGAAAGAAAGAAGTAGAATGGATGCCCAACAAGTGAATTCAAGGTTTCAATGACTCAATTTGGCTTTGAAATGCAAAATCTATGTGAAAAATGCTTTGAAAAACTTTGAAAATTCCTTCTTTCTTCTCCCTCATGGATTTTCGGTAATGTGTGTGTAAAATGAGTATGTTATGTTAGCTTTTAATGTGTGTTGATGATATATTAAACAAAGGTCAAGCAAATAAAAGAAAGTCAAAGTTGACACTTAGTTATTTTTAGTGTTTTCTTGTCTTTTAATTCCATGTTAGACTATTTCTTGCTCAAAACATTAATTTAACAATTAGACTATTTTAAGTAGTTTATTTTTAGGTGACAAGAGTTTTCGCATGCAAAGACTTTCACTCGACTCGGCTAAAAATGCGATTTCTGCAAAAGAATGTGAAAAGTCATATTATTTGTTTTCAAATGTCTTTTGAATGCACAATTAATCTAAAATCATTTAATACCACATATAAATACATTTATATTAATATATACTAGATCAATGAAAGTCAATGCAAGAATCGGGTTTAGAAGAAATTACTATTTGGCTAAAAAATGCTACTTTTTGCCCGAAAAGTCTTTTTAAATTACTATTCTATTTCAGAATCAATTTTTATCAAACATTGGTCTATTAATAATAGAGGACTAGGTTTTAAGACGTTTAAAACACCCGTGTAAAAATTTTAGCGGACATGTGTTCAAAATACTATTCACAAAAACTGACTATAAAATTTTCAATGCCGTTTTCTATGAAAATTTCATGAACGCACACATAGCATGTATTAGGAATATAAATCACATATTTAGCACATTCTAACTCATAGTAAACTTAAACAGGTCAAATCATGCAATTCGAGGCAAAGACACGCAAATTGAGATGAAGACAAAAATTGGGGTTTCACTAGCCTGACAGATAGCGTGTTGTGCACGTGAACCGAAAGTGAATCGGGTTAAAATTCCTAAACCGGGACGTGGCGGTTGACGGCAACGTTAGGGAGTCCGGAGACGTCGGTGGGGGCCTTAGGAAGAGTTATCTTTTATGTTTAACAGCCTGCCCACCCTGGAAACAGCTCAGCCGGAGGTATGGTCTAGCAGCTGGAAGAGCACCGCACGTCACGCAGTGTCCGGTGTGCCCCCGGCGACCCTTGAAAATCTGGTGGACCGAGTACCGTCCACGCCCGGTCGTACTCATAACCCCATCAGGTCTCCAAGGTGAACAACCTCTGGTTGATGGAATAATATAGGCAAGGGAAGTCGACAAAATGGATCCGTAACTTTGGGAAAAGGATTGGATCTGAGGGCTAGGCACGAGGGTCCCAGTCTCGAACCCGTCGGCTGTTGGCGGATTGCTCAAGCTGCTCCTGCGACCAGAGCGGGTGGTCGTGTGTTGGCCGGGGGACGGACTGGGAACGGCTCCCTCGGGGCCCTTCCTCGAACATCGAATAGCCAGCTCAGAACTGGTACAAACAAGGGGAATTTGACTATTTAATTAAAACAAAGCATTGCGATGGTCCCTGCAGATGCTCACACAATGTGATTTTTGCCCAATGCTCTGAATGTCAAAGTGAAGAAATTCAACCAAGCGCGGGTAAACGGCGGGAGTAACTATGACTCTCTTAAGGTAGCCAAATGCCTCGTCATCTAATTAGTGATACGTCTGAATGGATTAACGAGATTCCCGCTGTCCTTGTCTACTATCCAGCGAAACCATAGCCAAGGGAACGGGCTTGGCAGTATCAGCGGGGAAAGAAGACCCTGTTGAGCTTGACTCTAGTCCGACTTTGTGAAATGACTTGAGAGGTGTAGGATAAGTAGGAGCCGAAAGGCGAAAGTGAAATACCACTACTTTTAACGTTATTTTACTTATTTAGTGAATCGCAGGCGGGGCACTGCCCCTCTTTTTGGACCCAAGGCCCGCTCTGGGGGCGATCCAAGTGGAAGACATTCTCAGGTGGGGAGTTTGGCTGGGGCAGCACATCTATTAAAAGATAACGCAGGTGTCCTAAGATGAGCTCAATGAGAACAGAAATCTCGTGTGGAATAGAAGGGTAAAAGCTCGTCTGATTCTGATTTTCAGTACGAATACGAACTATGAAAGCGTAGCCTAACGATCCTTTAGACCTTCGGAATTTGAAGCTAGAGGTATCAGAAAAGTTACTATAGGGATAACTGGCTTATGGCAGCCAAGCGTTCATAGCGACGTTTCTTTTTTATCCTTCGATGTCGGCTCTTCCTATCATTATGAAGCAGAATTCACCATGTGTTGAATTGTTCACCCACCAATAGGGAACGTGAGCTGGGTTTAGACTATCGTTAGCCAGGTTAGTTTTACCCTACTGAGGATAGTGTCGCAATAGTAATTCAAAATAGTACGAGAGGAACCATTGATTCGTACAATTTGTCATCGCCCGTTCACCGACCCGTAGTAGGGAAATTACCGTGCACTGGATTATGACGGAATACCTCTAAGTCAGAATCCGGGCTAGAAGCGACGCGCTCGCCCGCCGCCTGTTCACCGATCGGTAGTAAGGCCCTTCAGTCCCCAAGGGCACCTGTCGTTGGCCAAGCCGTTGTGATGGAAGCGTCGCGCCGGCCGCCTGGAAGTACAATTCCCATCGAGCGGCGGGCAGAATCCTTTGCGGATGACGTAAATACGCGATGGGGTATTGTAAGTGGCAGAGTGGCCTTGCAGTCATGATCTACTAAGATTCGGCCCTTTGTCGCTCCGATTCGTCGCTTCCCCCTCCTCGCCTATCTCCGCCCCATTCGATGGTACGCTATTGTGGCCCGCATGTGGCACGATGGTGTGCGCTTGTGGCCCGCATGCCACACCATGGTGCACTCATGGGGCGCCCATGCCACATGATAGTGCGTGCATGCAGCAAGAAGGTACGCGTATGGGGCGCCCATACCGCATGATGGTACGAACATCGGGTGTGTATGCCACACAATGGTGCATGCATGTGGGCTGTATGCCGTACGAAGGTACGCGCATGGGGTGCCCATGTTGCATGATAATGTGCACATACCGCACGAAGGTGCGCGCATGGGACGCCCATGCCGCACGATGGTCCCGCATGTGTCCCGTATGCTGCACGAAAGTGCACGCATGGGGCACCCTTGCCACACGACGGTGTGCTCATCGTACGCACATGCCGCACAATGGTGTGCGCATGTGGTTCGTATGCGGCACAAAGGTGCGCACATGGGGTGCTTGTGCCGCACGATTGCGCTTGCAAGTGGTGCGCGCGGGGTGCTCAAGGGTCGTTGTTGGGGCACTGTTGGGGCACGGCTGGGGCACTGTTGGGGCACGGCTGGGGCACTATAGGTGTACGCTTGGGGGATGATGGGGGATGTTGAGGGACGACTTTGGCACTACTTGGGGACGTTGGGCATAATGGGCAATGTTAAGCATTCGGAGGTATTGGGTATGCAGAATGTATTATGACACAAATGTGGACATTGATATCCTTTTACAAGTGGTTTTCGAATCTATGAAGTAGTCTTAACCTTTGCCTTGTCCGACAAACAATTCATCACATTTGTGAGGCGAAATAGATTAATCGGTTTCCCAATCGATCCAAAAAAAATTTTAACGCCAAATATCATGTAAACCAATTAATTTATGAATTAATATAAATTTTCCTGAATTTTCTACTACTTTTTCTGGTTTTTCCCTATTTTTTGTAATTTTTAAATATTAAAAATTAGTTTTCCAAAAAAAATATTTTTGAATATTATTTAACAAATTAATGTATGAATTAATATAAATGGTTCTGAATTTTCTACTATTTTTTCTAATTTTCCTTGTTTCTCACAATTATTAAATATTAAAAATTATTTTAAAAAAAATAATAATTTTGAAGCATTTGGATATCATATGCTATCAATAAGGAGCAAGTTGGGTACGAAGATCATGCCATATGGGGGCTTTTATAGTGTAAAACACCCATTATGAATCTCTGGCAAAATGTACACTACTGTTGTCACTTGGGTTTTTGCATCTAAATGTACTATAGGGGGGTATGTGGTATCAAGCCCCGTGGTCGAGGTCCACATGGGGGAACTTTATGGGCACTTCGTGGCACATTGTGGGCTATATCGTGGGCTATATTGTGGGCGAGAATGCCTACTGAGTGAATCACGCCGAGGTATTGCATTGCATACTCGTGCGTTGGGGCCGTACCACCCCCACCCTGCGTCTCCCAACATGTCTCTCGGCACGGCACCAGGATGGCTAATGAGGAACGTGGTGGCTTCCCTAGCCCCTCATTATCCATCTTGGTGCCATATCACCGTCGACGTCATTGGGATGGCTAATGAGGAGGCGAATGCTTGCCCAAGCACAAAACTAGCCATCCCCGTGCCGCTTTCTAGGTACACGTTGGGGGATATTCCCGTCCCCTGACGTGTCGTTGGGCCTGCGCGATGCGCGAATCGCCTAACACACGAAGCCATGGTCGTTGCCGAGTGGATGAGCGCGGCCATGGTCTAGTGTCGTGGCGATCCAAGCACCGCGTGGGCTTGGGTGGCTCTTGGGGGACGGTGGGGGCAAACATGATGCACAAATCGCCTAGCACATGTGGCGTTGGCTTTCGTTAAGCAACGACGCAAGCGTTGTGATAAGACGATTGCTGATGCTTCAATGTTGTGGCGATCCAAGCACTATGCGACCTTGAAGCCGTCCCTCAGTTGGTTCAGACGGGCCTGTGCGATGCGCGAATCGCCTAGCACACGACGCCATGGTTCTTGCTGAGTCATAATGCGATGGACGTGGTCTATTGTCATGGCAATCCAAGCACTGCGTGGGCGGGAATGTAGTTTGCTTGTCTCGTTCCTTGCATACGGGTGCACACAGGGGGACGGTGAGGGGCATGCGTGATGCGCGAATCACTTAGCACATGTGGCTTTGGCTTTTGTTAAGCAACGACGCGAGCATTGCAATGAGATGATTACTGATGCTTCAATGTCGTGGCGATCCAAGCACCATGCCGCCTTGAAGCCGTCCCTCAGTTGTTTTCGACGGGCCTGTGCGATGCGCGAATTGCCTTGCACACAATGCCATGGTCCTCGCTGAGTCATAATGCGACGGACGTGGTCTAGTGTTGTGGAGATCCAAGCACTGCATGGGCAGGAAGGTAGTTTTCTTGTCTCGTTACATGCATACGGGTGCATATAGAGGGACGGTGGGGGGCATGCGTGATGCACGAATCGCCTAGCACATGTAGCATTAGCTTTCGTTGAGCAACGACGCGAGCGTTACGATAAGATGATTATTGATGCTTCAATGTCGTGGCGATCCAAGCATCGTTCTGCCTCAAAGTCGACCCCCGGTGTGTTCCTATGGGCCTGCGCAATGCACGAATCGCCTAGCACACGATGTCATGCTCCCCGCTGAGTTGTAATGCGACGGATGTGGTCAAGTATCGTGGAGATCCAAGCACCACGTGGGCAGGAAGTTTGCTTGTCCCGTTCTGTGCATGTGGTTGAATATAGGGGGACAGTGGGGGACTGCGCGATGTGCGAATCGCCTAGCACACGGCCCTGGCTTTCGTTAAGTGACGATGTGAGCGTTGCGATGAGACGATGGCTAGAGCTTTAATGTTGTGGCGATCCAAGCACCGTGCTGCCTCGAAGCCATCCCACGGTATGTTCCAACTGCCCTGCGCAATGAGCGGATCACCTAGCACATGACGCCATGGTCCTTGCTGAGTCGTAATGCGACGAACGTAGTCCAGTGTCATGGCAATCCAAGCCCCGCGTGGGTAGGAAGTCCATTTTCTGTTGGTACCTCAGTTGCGTGCAATTGGTGCATGGTCAAGCACAACGAAGTAGGCCCTGAAGCTTGCGACGTGCGGCCTGGTCATATACCTCGTGCCGTTCCCGTCCTGTGTCCTTAAAAAATTGTTCGTGCCTAGCGGTGCATGCTCGGGCCATCTCGCCGGTTCCGTTCGCCTAAAGGGCTTCGTTTGCCTAGACGGTGGGGCAATTACCAGCTTGGTGGTTTGGGCATAGCGAACGTGATAGCGCGTGAGTGGTGCTCGGCTTGTATGGGTCGGTTGGATACCTGCTTGAGCAGCAATATGTGCCCCTGCTTGCCTCTTCATTCGCAGGCCGAGTACTTACGTTGCCTCGGTCAGTAGGTCGGTTTCCTGTGTTGCGTACCTACAAAGAAGGCAGTCTAAAGTCACATCGTCCATCTTTTTCCTTGTGTCTGCCTCCATGGACGACGTGGGGCGAACCCCTATGCACGTCCCGTGTTCCACGCTGCTCACTCCAACAAGTGCGGCACACGTGGCCCGTGGGGCGTCGCTCGATCTCTCGAATGTGGCATACCATGATGGTATGGGGTCCTTGGCCCCTCTTTGCCCGAAATCAGCGATCGTTGCTAAACGCGTACGACGATCGTACGCTCGTCGTGAGCCGTCGACCCTTAGGGGACGATATGCCTTGTGCGACGCCGGCGTTGGTAAAGAATGCTACCTCGTTGATCCTGCCAGTAGTCATATACTTGTCTCAAAGATTAAGCCATGCATGTGTAAATATGAACTAATTTAGACCGCGAAACTGCGAATGGCTCATTAAATCAATTATAGTTTGTTTAATGGTATCTACTACTTGGATAACCGTAGTAAATCTAGAGCTAATACGTGCAACAAACCCCGACTTCTGGAAGGGATGCATTAATTAGATAAAAGGTCAACGCGGGCTCTGCCCGTTGCTGCGATGATTCATGATAACTTAACGGATCGCACGGCCCTCGTGCTGGACACGCATCATTCAAATTTATGCCCTATCAACTTTCGATGGTAGGATAGTGGCCTACCATGGTGTTGACGGGTGACAGAGAATTAGGGTTCGATTCCGGAGAGGGAGCTTGAGAAACGGCTACCACATCCAAGGAAGGCAGCAGGCGCGTAAATTTTTCAATCTTGACATGGGGAGGTAGTGACAATAAATAACAATACCGGGCTCAAAGAGTCTGGTAATTGGAATGAGTACAATCTAAATCCCTTAACGAGGGCAAGTCTAGTGCCAGCAGCAGTGGTAATTCCAGCTCCAATCACGTATATTTAAGTTATTGCAGTTAAAAAGCTTGTAGTTGGACTTTGGGTTGGGTCGGCCGGTCCGCAAAAGGTGTACACTAGTCATCTCGTCCCTTCTATCGACGATGTGCTCCTGGCCTTAACTGGCCGGGTCGTTCCTCCGGCGCTGTTAATTTGAAGAAATTAGAGTGCTCAAAGCAAGCCTACGCTCTGTATACATTAGCATGGGATAACATTATAAGATTTCGATCCTATTGAGTTGGCCTTCGGGATTGGAGTAATGATTAATAGGGACAGTCGGGGGCATTCGTATTTCATAGTCAAAGGTGAAATTCTTGAATTTATGAAAGATGAACAACTGCAAAAGCATTTTCCAAGGATGTTTCCATTAATCAAGAACGAAAGTTGGGGGCTCGAAGATGATCAGATACCGTCCTAGTCTCAACCATAAATGATGCTAACCAGGGATCGGCGGATGTTGCTTTTAGGACTCCGCCGGCACCTTATGAGAAATCAAAGTTTTTGGGTTCCGGGGGGAGTATAGTCGCAAGGCTAAAACTTAAATGAATTGACAGAAGGGCACTACCAAGAGTGGAGCCTGCGGCTTAATTTGACTCAACACGGGGAAACTTGCCAGGTCCAGACATAGTAAGGATTGACAAACTGAGAGCTCTTTCTTGATTCTACGGGTGGTGGTGCATGGCCTTTCTTAGTTGGTGGAGTGATTTGTCTGGTTAATTCTGTTAACGAACGAGACCTCAGCCTGCTAACTAACTATGCGAAGGTATCCCTCCGCAGCTAGCTTCTTAGAGGGACTACAACCTTTTAGGCCGCGGAAGTTTGAGGGAATAACAGTTTTGTGATGCCCTTAGATGTTCTGGGCCATACGTACGCTACACTGATGTATTCAACGAGTCTATAGCCTTGGCCGATAGGCCCGAGTAATCTTTGAAATTTCATCGTGATGGGGATAGATCATTGCAATTGTTGGTCTTGAACGATGAATTCCTAGTAAGCACGAGTCATCAGCTCTCGTTGACTATGTCCCTGCCCTTTGTACATACCACCCGTCGCTCCTACCGATTGAATGATCCGGTGAAGTGTTCGGATCGTGGCAACGTGGGCGGTTCGCTGCCCGCGATGTTGTGAGAAGTCCACTGAACCTTATCATTTAGAGGAATGAGAAGTCGTAAAAAGGTTTCTGTAGGTGAACCTGTGGAAGGATCATTGTCGAACCCTTCAAAGGCAGAACACCTGCGAACCCGTTTAAACAATACGGGGTCGACGTGGGGGAGGGCGCTCGTCCCCAACCTACGCGTTGGTCCCAAGTCGGGGCAAACGCCCCGCAAACAACGAACCTCGGCATGGAATGCGCCATGGCAAATGAAATATGGGGGATTGCCTATCCTTGCCCCGTCTGCGGTGTGTTGGGTTAAGCCTCAGTCCCTTACAAAATGAAAATGACTCTCGACAACGGATATCTCAGCTCTCGTATCGATGAAGAACATAGCGAAATGCGATACTTGGTGTGAATTGCAGAATCCTATGAACCATCAAGTCTTTGAACGGAAGTTACGCCCGAAGCCCTCAAGCTAAGGGCACGCCTGCCTGGGCGTCATGCATCGTGTAGCCCCTCCCACCCTATGTCCCAACGCTGGAATACTGAGTCTATTTGCAAATCTTGTGATATATGTATTGAGAACCGTAAATTTCCTGCTGATTTAATTATATTACCATTCCGTGACTTTCAAATCATTTTGGGAATGGACTGGTTCGGAAAGTATTATGCTCAGTTGGATTGTAGAACAAAGGTCGTTTATCTTAAGGTTCCTGACCTACCGGTACTAGAGATTGTTGGGAACTGCAGGGCTGCCCGCATTCCACTTTTATCAGCGATCAAGACTTCTAAGTTGTTGAATAGGGGTTGTGAAGCTTACTTAGCCTATTTGATCAATCAGCCTGCTGATAAGTTGAGTCTGAATGAGGTTCCGACTGTTAGAGACTTCCCTAGTGTATTTCCCGAGGAATTACCGGGTTTACCACCGGATAGGGAGATTGAGTTCGTGATTGATCTTGTGCCAGGCACTGCGCCAATTTCTAGGAGTCCTTATAGAATGGCATCGGCCGAACTTCAGGAGTTAAAAATTCAGCTTCAGAACTTGCTTGAGAAAGGGTTTATACGACCTAGTTCTTCGCCGTGGGGCGCACCTGTGTTGTTTGTGAGAAAGAAAGACGGCACGCTACGGTTATGTATTGATTACAGGGGACTTAATCAAGTAACGATTAAGAATAAATACCCCTTGCGGTTGATTGAAGAATTGTTTGACCAGTTGCAGGGTGCGAGTGTTTACTCCAAATTTGACTTGAGGCAGGGTTACTATCAACTTAGAATTCGGAGTGACGATATACCAAAGACGGCATTCAGGACTAGATATGGCCACTATGAGTTTGTTGTGTTGCCGTTTGGATTGACGAATGCACCAGCCGCATTCATGGACTTGATGCAGAGAGTTTTCGGCATTACCTTGATCAGTTTGTCGTGATCTTTATTGACGACATTTTAGTGTATTCGAAGAACGAGGCTGAACATGAGCAACACTTGAGGATTGTGCTTCAGACTTTGCAGGAAAACAAGCTTTTTGCTAAATTCAGCAAGTGTGAGTTCTGGTTGAACCAGATATCTTTTCTAGGCCATATCATTTCAGATCGAGGAATTTCAGTGGACCCAGCTAAGATTGAAGTTGTTTCATCTTGGAAGAGACCTGAGACAGTGGCAGAGATTCGGAGTTTTCTTGGATTGGCAGGTTACTACCGGAGATTTGTTAAAGACTTTTCTAAAATTTCTGGACCTTTGAGCCAGTTGACTCGGAAGAAAGTTGCTTACAACTGGGATGCCAAATGTGAATCCAGTTTCCAAGAATTGAAGAAGAGACTAACTACAGCTCCTATACTAGCTTTACCTGAGGGAACAGAGAACTTCGTTGTCTACAGTGATGCATCTAAAGAAGGATTGGGCTGTGTCTTAATGCAGAATGGTAAGGTGATTGCCTATGCTTCTAGGAAATTGAAACCTTATGAAGTCAATTACCCTACACATGATCTTGAGTTAGCTGCAGTTGTGTTTGCATTGAAGAAGTGGCGTCATTACTTGTGGGGTTACAGATTTGAAATATTTACTGACCACAAGAGTCTCAAGTATTTGTTTTCACAGAAGGATCTAAATATGAGGCAGCGGAGATGGCTAGAGCTATTGGGTGGTTATAACTGTTCTATTAACTATGTGCCAGGTAAGGCAAATGTTATTGCTGATGCTTTGAGCCGAAAGGCTACTGTTGCAAGCTTGATTATCAAGGACTGGGAGACTTTGGAATAAATTTGTTCATGGAAACCAGAAGCTACTGAGGTAGGGATTCGGTTTGCTAGTTTACAGATTCAGTCAGGATTGCTAGCACAGATCAGAGAGGCTCAGAAGATTGATCCTCACATCTTGAAGATCCAAGAGAAAGTTAAAGGGGGAGAGTCGGAGTTTAAATTACATGGAGATGGCATTTTCAGATTCAGGGATAGAGTATGTGTTCCTGATGATCCGACTTTGAAGAATGAGATCCTGTCTGAGGCACATAATTCAAGGTATACGATTCACCCGGGCAGTACAAAAATGTATAGAGATTTGAAGCAACACTTCTGGTGGAACAATATGAAGAGGGAGATTGCTGGGTATGTATCCAGATGTTTGACTTGTCAGAGGGTTAAAGTTGAGCATCAGAGGCCAGCCGGACTTCTATAGCCATTGTCGATTCCGCAGTGGAAGTGGGTACATATTACAATGGACCTTGTGACTGATCTTCCTAGATCTCCGAGAGGATGTGATTCTGTTTGGGTTGTTATGGACCGCTTGACTAAAGTTACACATTTTATTCCCGTGAACAAACAGGATAGCCTTGATAAGTTAGCTGAACTTTATGTTGCTAATATTGTGAGATTGCATGGTGTGCCACAGAGTATAGTGTTAGATAGGGATCCCATATTCAGATCTGGTTTTTGGCAGAAGTTGCAAGAGGCCATGGGAACTAAGTTGAGCTTCAGTACTGCATATCATCCGCAAATTGATGGCCAGTCTGAGAGAACCATTAGGATCTTGGAAGACATGCTTCGGGCATGTGTGCTTGACTTTGGGAAGAATTGGGAGAAGTTTTTGCCTTTAGCGGAGTTCGCCTACAACAATAGTTATCAATCTACTATAGGTATGGCTCCCTACGAGGTGTTGTATGGTCGTAAATGCAGATCCCCATTATATTGGGAAGAGGTTGGAGAGATGAGAACAGTTGATCCGACTGTGTTACCTTAGACGATTAAGATGGTAGATAATGTTCACCTTATTCGCCAGCGTATGCTTACAGCTCAGAGTCGTCAGAAAAGTTATGCAGATAAGCACCGTCAGGATCTTAAGTTTGATTTGGGAGATTGGGTGTTTCTTAAGATTTCTCCACGGAAGGGATTGATTCGGCACGGTAAGAGCGGGAAGCTTAGTCCCAGGTATGTGGGTCCGTATGAGATCACCGAAAAGGTAGGTCCTTTGGCTTATCGATTAGCTTTGCCTCTGAGCTTGTCGAGACTGCACGATGTGTTCCACGTGTCTATGTTGAAGAAGTATCATCCAGACCCTTCGCATGTACTTGAACCAGAGCCTTTGCAGATTGAAGAGAAGTTGTCTTATGAAGAGAAACCGATTAGAATTGTGGATCGAAAAGTTCAGGAGCTTCACAGAAAGAGTATTCCGTTAGTAAAGGTTCTGTGGAATCATCATGGGTTTGAGGAAGCGACTTGGGAAAGAGAGGACCAAGTTCGGGATCAGTATCCGAAGTTGTTTATTGGCCAGGTAAGAATTGCGTGGGCGCAATTGTTTTAAGGGGGAGAGGGTGTAATACCCGAGCCCGGAATATGAATTTTCTTTGTTTATTATTTTAAAAATTTTATTTCCTTAAATTCTTTGTGAATTAATTGTTACATTCTCGCCGACGCAACGTGCATTGCATTTAAGGAGCGATAGCTAGATAACGATTTCTAGTCCTCAGTAAATAGTGAAACTAATATTTAGATGACTTAAATTTTATATTTTAAATTTTGCTAGCTTTAATTTATCTTACCTTAGCTGAAACGGCTTTAAAACGCTCAAAATAGGGGCCTTTGACCAAGTTTTTTTTAAGTTGTTGACCTTGACCTTTGACCTTTGACCATTTGTTACTTAAATAAGCTAAAACTAAGCAAAATAAAAAAAAAGGACAGCAGCAAAACAGCAAAACAGCAGCAGGCCGTGAGCTTCCATAAAGAAAAAAAAAAACCTTTCACCTACCAAACGATCAATCTTGGCGTGTGCTCGTGCGGGGTGATTTCTGAGGCAACCAACGTTGTTTTCCTAGCAACTAGGAGTACCTAAGGTGAGGGAAGCATGTTATTTGCGCATTTATACGTTGTGTATGTTAACTTTGTCAATTTTTAGATTTATCCGTAGATCGTTATTTAAAGCGATTTGATGCTTCTAGAATGTTCCTTAGCATTTGTAGAACATGTATTTATAGCTTTGTAACATTTTCTGCAGTTAAATGTTGTGATTGCAACTTGAATTGTGAAATGAATAGTGTTTTGTGAATAGTAAAACCTTGAAACGTTGAAGTTGCGCTGTTATGCTTTCCGTTGATGTAGAAACGTGCTAGGTATGCTAGAATACAAAAATGTGTGGTTTATTTGGGTTGCGTAGAAGAAAAAATGAGAATTAAGCCTTTGGGAAAGTCGGGGTCGTTTAGGTCGACTTTGGCATTTTCTCGTTTTGCGTGTTGGCATTGCTTCGGGAAGCCATGGAAGCACTTTTGGTGCAATTATGGCATTGGTTGGGTGTTTGGTTGATGTAGTTGTAGTTCAAACGAGAAAGGGTGAAATCGGGGCTATGCGCGAGTTTTAGGGTAAAGTAAGGTTTCGGGGTCTTTAGACGTGCCTTATGGTGACCTAGGAGGGTTGGCGAAGTCGGTTTCCAGAACCCGTGGCTCGTTTGGAAATGGTAGTGTTTTGATAGTTGGGGCCGATTTGTGGTTTTGTGTGTTTTCTTGTCTTTATGCTTATAGAATGCTTAGGATTACTTGAATTACTTGTTTGAGTTGTTTTGGATTGAATTTCTTATCAAATTGCTGCTATCGCTTGCGAGAGTAACCTACTTTGTTATTCTCCCACGTGTGGCTTTTTCGCTTGTTTATCGCCTTGTATCGAGTTTTGCATTGCATAGTGTCTCGCGCGTGAGTGATGGGCCTCTCTGGGTAGCCTTGGGTTGCCAGTGTTGGTTGCTCTAGCTCCGCTGCTATTCCCTTTGTCGCTTGGGTTGCCTCCCAGGGAGATTTGGGTCGTAGAATTGATGGATACTTCCGGGGTATTCCAAACTGGTGTTATAAGGTGGTTTGGGCCGGCGCGTCGTCATCGAATTCGTGTTTGAAAGTTACTCGTGAAAAGAGTATCGTATCCTTTGAATGAGTGTTTGCAGCTTTAAATACTTGCCTTGCTTTATTGTTGGCTTTGGTTGTATCTTTATATGATTTGTATGTATTGCGTGGCTAATTGCATTGCATACTCCTCTCATCTCCGTCCTTGAGACCAATTGCCCTCGCTGAGCAATAGTTTTTGCTCATTCCTCTCTATACTATGTTTTTACGGGAGTAGTTGAGGCAGACCCTCTCGAGGTAATTGAGGAGGAGGAGCAGGTGGAGGTGTTTCTGTGATAGCACTTCTCTGCTTTGCTGGTGGTTGGTTACCAGTTTTGTGCAAACCTTGTTTGTTATGTATATTGCGTGAAGGACGCTTAATTTTGAGGCTTGTAGCCTTGTATGTATTTTCCTATTTTGAGACCTTTAATGGTCTTTTGTTGTAATGGATTAAAGTTTGTAATGTTGTAACTTGTACTCTGATGACTAGTGAAGAAATGCATGCTAATGGCTAATGGTTTAGTGGCATAAGTACTTGTGTAGTATGCATAGCATTTTTGGTTTGGAAAGTTGGATAATAAGGAATGTATGTTTTATAGAAAGTTGGCTTGTTTTGATTATTTTATGGCTTTCGCAAGTATTATATTGTTTTTAGGGTTTTCGGATCGTCCGCGGTACAGAGGAGACTCCGTCCGTGTGTCGGGTCCGGGCTTGGCCTTTTGCGGGGTCGGGTCGGGGCGTGACAATTGGCCAACCCCGCGCATCGCCTCGAGTGGCCAAGTGTTAGACAACCTATGCTTGTTTCATAAGAGATGGCAAAAGAATTGAATCCGACCTTGTGTAATGTCGGCCCGTCAAGGTACCTAACGTTCTTCCCTTAGCATTAACGGTGACTGAGGTTATGTTGCTCCTATCTTCGGCATGATTGGGCACGTTGGTTAACGGTTGCGGCACGACTGCCCATGGTGTTGCACGACGACGCATGATTGGGCCTCGGATGGGGCACGTACATAGGGCCTCGGATGAGCCATAGCTTGGCACACGGTTGGGGCACGACTTGGCAAGCATTTGGGTTGCGCATGGGGCACAATGGGAAAAGCAGTTAGGCCACGTGGGGCGCGCGCATGGGGCATCCATGCCGCAAGAAGGTGCGCACATAGGGCGCCCGTGCGGCACGATGGTGTGCGCATATTGCCCGCATGCCACACGAAGGTGTGCCCATGCCGTACGGAGGTGTGCGCATACGGCACGATGGTGAACGCATGCAGTCCACATGCTGCACGAATGTGTGCGCATGGGGCACCTATACCGCATGAGGGTGCACGCTTGCCGCACGAAGGTGCGCGCATAGGGTGCCCATGCTGCACAATAGTGCGCGCAGGTAGCCCGCATGCCGTATGAAGGTGCGCGCATGGGGCGCCTATATCGTGCGATGGTGCACGCATACCGCACGAAGGTGCGTGCATAGGACGCCCATGCCGCACGATGGTGCACGCATCAAACGCGAATGCCGTACGATGGTGCGCACATGTGGCCCATATGCCACACGATGGTGCGCTCATGGGGCGCCCATGCTGCACGATGATGCACTCATGCCGCATGAAGGTGCGCGCATGTGGCGCCCATACCACACGATGGTACGCGCATCGAGCGTGTATGCCGCACGATGGTGCCCGCATGTGGCCCGCATGCCACACGATGGTGCGCGCATAGGGCACCCATGCCAGCACCATAGTTCACGCATTCCACACGAAGGTGTGCGCATAGGGTGCCCATGCAGCACGATGGTGCGGACATTGGGCGCGTGCCGCATGATAGTACGCGCTTGTGGGTTGCATGCCGTACGAAGGTGCGTGCATGCGGCGCCCATTCCGCACCATTGTGCACGCATGCTGCACAAAGATATGTGCGTGGGGTACCCATGCCGCACGATGGTGCGAGTATCGGGCGCGCATGCCACATGAAGGTGCGCACATGGGGTGTCCATGTCGTACGATAGTGTGCGCATCGTGCCCGCATGCCGCACAATGGTGCGCGCATGTGGCCCGCATGCGGCACGAATGTGCGCGCATGCAGCGCCCGTGCCGTACGATTGTACTTACAAGTGGCGCGCGCGGGGCGCTGTTGGGGCACGACTGGGGCACTGTTGGGGCATGGTTGGGGCACTATAGGGGTACGCTTAGGGGACGATGGGGGATGTTGGGGGACGGCTTTGGCACAACTAGGGGACGTTAGGCACGACGGGCAATGTTTAGCATTCGGGAGTATTGGGCATGCGGAATGTATAATGACACGAATGTGGACATTGATATTCTTTTACAAGTGGTTTCCGAATCTATGAAGTAGTCTTAACATTTTCCTTGTCCGACAAACAGTTCGTCACATTTGTGAAGCGAAATAGATTAATCGGTTTCCCAATCCATCCAAAAAAATTTTTAACGCCAACTATCATTTAAACAAATTAATTTATGAATTAATATAAATTTTCCTGAATTTTCTAGTATTTTTTTTCTGATTTTTCCCTATTTTTCGTAATTTTCAAATATTAAAAATTAATTTTCCAAAAAAAATATTTTTGAATATCATTTAACAAATTAATGTATGAATTAATATAAATTTTTCTGAATTTTCTACAATTTTTTTTTATTTTCCCTATTTTTCGCAATTATTAAATATTAAAAAATATTTTTTAAAAAAAAATAATTTTGAAGCATTTAGATATCATATGCTATCAATAAGGAGCAAGTTGGGTACGAAGATCATGTCATATAAGGCCTTTTATAGTGTAAAACACCTATTATGAATCTCTGGCAAAATGTACGCTACTGCTGTCACTTAGGTTTTTGCATCTAAATGTACTATAGGGGGTATGTGGTGTCAAGCCCCTTAGTCGAGGTCCATGAGAGGGGACAATGTGGGCACTCCGTGGCACATTATGGGCTATATTATGGGCTATATTGTGGGCGGGAATGCCTACCGAGTGAATCACGTCGAGGTATTGCATTGCATACCCGTGCGTTGGGGCCGTACCACCCCCGCCCCGCTTCTCCCGGTATGTCCCTCGGCACGGCACCATGATGGCTAATGAGGAACGTTGTGGCTTCCCTAGCCCCTCATTATCCATCTTGGTGCCGCAACACCGTTAACGTCATTGCGATGGCTAATGAGGGGGCGAGTGGTTGCCCAAGCACAAAACTAGCCATCCTCGTGCTGCCAACTAGGTACACGTTAAGGGACATTCCCGTCCCCCGACATGTCATTGGGCTTGCATGATGCGCGAATCGCCTAGCACACGAAGCCATGGCCGTTGCCGAGTGGATGCGCGTGGCCATGGTCTAGTGTTGTGGCGATCCAAGCACCGCGTGGGCTTGGGTGGCTCTTGGGGGACGGTGGGGGCAAGCGTGTTGCACGAATCACCTAGCACACGTGGTATTGGCTTTCGTTAAGGAACGACGTGAGCGTTGCGAAGAGACGATTACGGATGCTTTAATGTCGTGGCGATCCAAGTACCATGCGGCCTTGAAGCCGTCGCACGGTGGGTTCTGACATGCCTGTGCGATGCGCGAATCGCCTAGCACAAGACGCTATGGTCCTCGCTGAGTCGTAATGCGATAGACGTGGTCTAGTGTCGTGGCAATCCAAGCACCGCGTGGGTAGGAATGTAGTTTGCTTGTCCCGTTACGTGCATACGAGTGCATACAGGGGGATGGTGGAGGGCATGCATGATGCGCGAATCGCCTAGCACATGTGGCATTGGCTTTCGTTAAGCAACGACGTGAGCATTGCGATGAGATGATTGCTGATGCTTCAATGTCGTGGCGATCCAACCACCATGCGGCCTTGAAGCCGTCCCCTGGTTGGTTCCGACGGGCTTGTGCAATGCACGAATCGCCTAGCACACGACGCCATGGTCCTCGTTGGGTCGTAATGCGACGGACGTGGTCTAGTGTCGTGGCGATCCAAGCACCGCGTGGGAAGGAAGGCAGTTTGCTTGTCTCGTTCCGTTCATACGGGTGCATACAAGGGGACGGTGGGGGGTATGCGTGATGCGCGATGTAAGGCCCGCCCCCGAATAATGTGTCTTATCTCGATTTATGTGCCTTAGACTCAGAATTATATGACCGACCTTGGATTACGTGCCTTGTCTTGGTTTTCATGCATGCCTCGTCGTACGTGCCTTGCCCTAGAATTATGTGCCCTAATTATCGACTTATATGCAATACCTAGATATACGTGCCCTGACCTAGATTTATATGCGTTACCTCGTTTCATGTGCCTTAACCTAGGTTTAAGAGGCGTGTCTTGATTTACATGTCTTGCATTGATTTACATGCATTCATTTAGGGATGCGTGCAATTACTTGGAATATGTGCGTCTGTCTCGTAGTTCGTGCCCTATCTCGTAGTGCGTGCTCTAGACCTAGGAAAGCGTGCCCGGATGCTTTTCAATAAATAATCTTACACGAAATACTAGACTATAGAATAATCTTACAAACTCCACTAACTATTAATTTAATCCTAATACAATTCACTAAAAGACAAAACACTAAACACTAAACATTCTTTATTCCTATTTCTTTTTGCAAAACCCATGCATATGCAATAAAATAAAGCTTAAAACATGACAAAAATTCACAATTTTACATGCCTTGGCTGACCATACCTTGCACTTGGTCAAACATTGCACAATTAAATTATGCTAGACAAACTATGACACAAGCTCAAGACACCATGTCACGCCCCAACCCGACCCCGTAAAAGGCCAAGCCCGGACCCGACACACGGACGGAGTCTCCTCTGTACCGTGGACGATCTGAAAACCTTACATTCAATATAATACCTGCAAATTCCATAATAGACATTTGAAACAAGCCAACTTTCTTTTAAAAACTATACATCTTCTCATTAACAACTTTGCAAACCAAAAATGTCATGCATACTACACAAGTATTCGTGCCACTAAATAGTTAAACCATTAGTATGCAAATCTTTACTAGTCATAAGAGTATAACTTTACAACTTTACAATCTTTAAACCTTTACAACAAAAGACCATAAAGGCCTTGAAATAGAACTACATACAAGGCTACAAGCCGCAAAATGAAGCGACAACCAAGCATTAACACATCAAGCATTGCTCGCACAAAAGTCTGGCAACCAATCACCAACTAAGCAAAGAAGTGCTATCAAGGAAACACCTCCACTTGCTCTTCCTCCTCAATTACCTCAATAGTGTCTGCTTCAACTACTCCTGTAAAATATAGTATAGAAAGGAATGAGCAAAAACTATTGCTCAGCGAGGGCAATTGGTCTCAAGGACGAAGATGAGAGGAGAATGCAATGCAAATAGCCAAGCAATTCATTCAATTATCATATAGAGATACAAACAAAGCCAACAATAAAACAAGACAAGCATTAAAACTATAAACACTCATTCAAAGGATACGATTCACTTTCCACGAGCAACTTTCAATCACGAATTCGATGATGACGTGCCGGCCCAAACCACCTTATAACTTCCGTTTGGAATACCCCGGAAGTATCCATCAATTCTACGACCCAAATCTCCCTAGGAGGCAACCCAAGCGAGAAAGGGAATAGGACACGGAGCTAGGGCAACCAACACTGGCAACCCGAGGCTACCTAGAGAGGCCCATCACACCACCCTGACTCTATTAATGCAATACAATATACAATACAACAATCGAGTAATAAAGCCACACGTGGGAGAATAACAAAGTAGGTTATTCTCGCACGCAATAGCAACAGTTGATAACCATTCCAATCAAAATCAACTCTAACAAGCATATCAAGCTATTTTAAACATTCTATAGGCATAATATCAAGATAACAAGTAAAATCACAAATCGACCCCAACTATCAAAATGCTACTATTTCCAAAAGAGCCACGAGTTCTGGAAACCGACTTCACCAATCCTCCTAGGTCACCATAAGGCACGTCTAAAGACCCCGAAACCCTATTTTACCCTAGAATTCACTCAAAGACCCGATTTCCCCCTTTGCTCATTTGAACTACAACTACCCTAACCAAACACCCAACCAACACCATAATCGCACCAAAAGTGCTTCCATGGCCTACCAAGACAATGCCATCATGCAAAACGAGGAAACACTAACCTCGACCTAAACGTCCCCAACTTTTACCAAGGCATTTCTTCGTATTTTTCCACTACGCAACCCAAACAAATCATGCATTTAGGCATTCTAGCATATCTAACATCTTTTCACATCAACAGAAGGCATAACAACGCAACTTCTACGTTTTGAGGGTTTACTATTCATGCTTTACTATTCAATTGACATTTTAAATTACAATCTCAACATTCAACCACATAAAATGTTAAAAAGCTATAAATACATGTTCTACAATTGTCAAGGAACATTCTTTAAGCATTAAAATGATCAAAACAACAAACTACGGATAAAATTCAAAAATCATAAAGTTGAGACATATAACATTAAAATGCGCAAATAACGTGCTTCCCTCACCTTAGGCACTCCTAGTCGCTAGAAAAACTACGCTGGATGCCTCGGTAACAACCCCGCACGAGCTCATGCGAAGATTGGAAGTTTGGAAGGTTGAATTTTTTTTTTCTTTTCCCTCTTGGTTTCGGCCTGTTCTTGTTTTGTTTTTCAGCTTTTGATTTTTTTATTTTGCATTGTTTTAAGCTAATTAAGGTGACAAGCTTGGTCAACTAGTCAAAGCCTTGGTCAACTAACTTAAAATTGGTCAAATTGCCTATTTTTATGCATTTTTAAGCTAAAATAAACATCACCAATTTAATTCTAACTAACAACAAATAAAATATAAAATGTAAGGCACCAAAATACTAGTTTCACTATTTGCTGAGGACTAGAAAACACTCTCTAGATATCGCTCCCGAAATGCAATGCACTTAGCGACAACAAAGAAGTATCAATTAAATCTCAAATAACCTAAGAAAATATAATTTTCAGAAAGATAATCAAGAAAATTCCACATTCCGGACTCGGGTATTACACACCATGCATAAACTATTCCTATACACATCTACCAAGCTTCACCTTCTCGACCAAATCACCCCATGCTACCTCACATTTTAAGAATGCACAATGACTAAGGAAATTTCAGAATTTGTAGATCCTTAGGCCGACACATGCATTCAAAACATCCTCAAAGCATCTTCAACTTCATTTGCTCTCAAACACTCTCTCTCAACTCCCATTCTCTCTCTCCCTCTCAGCTATGACCATCTCTTGAACATCCAAGGCTGAAAACATTGCTCTCCATATCACTCAAGCTCGACCATAGCAGCCCAAGCAAGCAAGAAGCAAGAAAAACGCATGCAAGCTCACGAAACTCCTCATTCTCGGCCTTAGGTATGTTTTGATAGTTTTTCTTTCATTACCTTTTATTCTACACACATGCACACCATTATCACATGCTAACTAAGTTAGAAATTAAGGGGAATCAAGCTATATCTCGGCCAAAGCAAGGAAGAAGCCATTTGTGCATTTTGAAGACCATTTGTGCATCTTTGACCATCAATAGGCTAAGGTGAGGGTTAAACTCTTTTAAAAGCTTTCAAAACTCACATGCATGCTTTCATATGGCTAGCTTTACCTCTTTAATTATTGAATATGTGTGTATATGAGCTTATCTTCGCATGCATGGCTTGGTAATGGCTAGGAACTTGAAGATAGGTAAAAACGTTTTTTTGCGGGCAGTTTTCTGACTTTGTAGAGCAAAATGAATGTGGCTTAGTAAACCTTGATAAAAATGTGTGAAAATTGGTAGGTCACTATTTTTTCCAGTTCGGAACATTTTTTGTAGAAATAGGCCAAGGCCAATTCTGACTCAAAGACCTTCAAAATGGCAAAATAACGAAAGGTGTCAAAATCTGGAAAATTTGAAAAATTTGGAAATTTGAAGTGGGATCTGGCAGCCTTCTGACCTCGTAGAACGAAACCGTTTTAGCCTAGAAAATAATATCCAAAATGTATGAAAATTGGTCGATTGCTAGATTTTGCAGTTTTGGACAGTTTTGTCAGAAATAGACCAAAGCCAAATCTGACTCTAAGACCCTTAAAATTGGAAAAACTTGTAATGTGTCTAAAACTAGACAGTTTTGCGTAGTCTCACGGTTTTGGCCATAACTCCTAAGTCCGAACTCCAAATGATACAAGGTTTGTTCCTAGATTTAAATCACTCATTAAGATTTGATTTGACATTTTGTTCACTGAAATTGGAGATTGGTTTCTTGTCTAATAGAATGTGGGAAAACAGACCATTGCAGTGAGGTTTCTGTTTAGTGATATGCTTAGAATCATGTTGAGACCTTGCTTAAGGTATTGAATGCTTGGAATTGTGGCACTTAGATGTTGAATGGACTGTTGTGGTTGGTTGAGGTTGCTTGATTTGATTGATGTATGGCTTGGGATCATTAATTGATGAATGGTTTGCTTAATCGCATGTTTAAGCACGGGATTGAGACCCTAACGCTTATGACTATTTGCTAAGAGATGGCCTATTGGTTAAATGTGTTAAATTGTGTGGTTAATAAGCTGCCCGTAATTGTCCTTATAACTCTAAATATGATTCTGATGATTGCATGTTTATAAGTGAGCTATCTTTGCACCCGGTCTCGTGTGAGCGTCGTTGCATGCTTGTATAATGTTAATACTTGATACGTGAACCCCGAAATGAGTTATATGACTTGATTTATATGTGTACCTTGGCTGCCTGTTTAATGTTCATATAACTCTATGTGTTTTACAAAGTGAAAATTTGTGTTAAGCACGCCTCATTTGTTTACTTGGCAATATGTGATCTTGAAATTGTTCGGAGGCAACCTACTTTGTTGACCTCCTAATGTGAATTGTTAAAAGACATCCTATGGCTTATTTGAACATGGTTACTTGGCTGCCCGTAAAAGTTTAATTGCTTTCAAATTGATATATGAAATGATTACATGTTCTTACAATGCCTTATATGCCAATATGTCAAAATGTGATCATATACTTGCTCGGAGGAAACCTACTTTGTTGACCTCCCAATGTGAAGTGTTAAATGGCATACATGTGCACTATATACAAGGTTACAACCTTTCATTCTAGCATGGTAGTGTTTCACGCACGCCGGGCGGCATTGGGCTTGCCGGTGCTACCGTGACTACCATGGTCCAATTCCCTCCCTCGCTTGGGGGCTAGACTTCCTCAGAGAGTTGGGTCGTAGGATTTTGGGGTACATCTGGAGTACACCCATTTGGAGTGATAAGTGGATGATTGAAGCCGACCACAACAACTGTTATCAGAAATGATCTTGAGAGCAAATGTTCACCGATTGATTTTGAGAGCGAAAGCTCACCGTATCCTTTTCACTATGTGTTTAAGTACTCTCGCTTGGTTCCTAGAGGACCTCGGGGAGGAAAGACGGGTAAATGTGTTCATTTATATTTATGTTATGTTATGAACTTGCTTATTTCATATGACATGTTTTCAAAAGGGTTTTTCATAAGATTAACCGGAAAAGAGTTTTTTAAAAACGTTATATCTCGTTCCTCTTTACTGAGTTCATAAGGACTCACCCTCTTTTATCATCACAGGTGAAGAAGATTTGGAATAGGTACCCGAAGAGAATGTGTCTGTCGATGATTCATTGGAGTGATTACGTGCTTTATGTGCCTTGCTTGACAGTGGCTGTTTTGTGAACGTTGTGTTTGCTTTGAAGAATATTTATTTTGTTGATGTAAATGACCCCATTGTAATTTGGGTCTAATTTTGGGATTGTACTATCTATAACCGGACGAACTCTTTATTTGGTTATTTGCTTTGATTATCTCGTATAGTAGTTATCATAGGTGTTTAAACCCCTAGGTGAAGAAACATATAATGAAACTCTATCTAATCTCACTTAGGTGCTTATGCGTAAGCTGAGGGATAATAAGTACTTGCAAGATAGGAACTGTCAAATAAACGGGACATAGTTATCATGTTAGGCTTGTCAATCAAACAAGACTATCGAGATAAATTAGTAGGCATATCTATTGATAACAAAATAGGAAATTTTCGTTGGAATTGAATCAATGATTAAAGGTTTTGAGGTGTTTTAGAAAATTAGGTCAAACCAAAGGTCCTAAATATAGCCGTCATGCTGTCGAATTTTCAGAAAATGATTTTGAAGTTCTAAATCAACGTTAAGTATTAATCATAAGAAATGACCAAGTCGTACAAATAGCGTAAAAGAATTAGGCCATACCCTAGTCTAGCCTCCTTAGGTTGGGTTGGTGCATGACATGTGAATCGCCTAGCACATGTGGCATTGGCTTTCGTTAAACAACGACGTAAGCGTTGCGATGATACGATTACTGATGATTCAATGTCGTGGTGATCCAAGCACCATGCGGCCTTGAAGCTGTCCCCCGGTTGGTTCCGACGGGCCTGTGCAATGCGCAAATCGCCTAGCACACGACGCCATGGTCCTCGCTGAGTCCTAATGCGACGGACGTGGTCTAGTGTCATGGCAATCCAAGCATCGCGTGGGCAGGAAGGTAGTTTGCTTGTCCCGTTCCGTGCATACGGGTGCATGCTGGGGGACGGTGGGGGGCATGCGTGATGCGCGAATCGCTTAGCACATGTGGCATTGGCTTTTGTTAAGCAACGAAGCGAGCGTTGTGATGAGAAGATTGCTGATGATTCAATGTCGTGGTGATCCAAGCACCATGCTACCTCGAAGTCGTCCCCCGGTGTGTTCCTATGGGCCTGCGCGATGCACGAATCGCCTAGTACACAATGCCATGGTCCTCGCTGAGTCGTAATGCGACATACGTGGTCTAGTGTCGTGGCGATCCAAGCACCGCTTGGGCAAGAAGTTTGCTTGTCCCGTTCCATGCATGTGGGTGCATATAGGGGGATGGTGGGGGACTGCGCGATGCGCGAATCGCCTAGCACACGACCTTGGCTTTTGTTAAGTGACGACGCGAGCGTTGCGATGAGACGATGGCTAGAGCTTCAATGTTGTGGTGATCCAAGCACCGTGCTACCTCGAAACCGTCCCACGGTATGTGCCCACTGGCCTACGCGATGCGCAAATCACCTAGCACACGACGCCATGGTCCTCGCTGAGTCGTAATGCGACAGACGTGGTCTAGTGTCATGGCGATCCAAGCACCGCGTAGGCAGGAAGTCCGCTTTCTGTTGGTACCTCAGTTGCGTGCAATCGGTGCATGGTCGGGCACCACGAAGTAGGCCCTTAAGCTTGCGACCTGCGACCTGGTCATGCATCTCGTGCCGTTCCCGTCCCGCGTCCCTCAGAAATTCTTCGTGCCTAGCGGTGCGTGCTCGGGCCATCTCACCGGTTCCATTCGCCTGAAGGGCTTCGTTTGCCTAGACGGTGGGGCGGTTACCGGCTTGGTGGTCTGGGCATAGTGAACGTGATAGCGCGTGAGTAGTGGTCAGCTTGTATGGGTCGGTTGGATCCCTGCTTGAGCAGCAACGTCTATCCCTGCTTGCCTCTTCATTCGCGGGCCGAGTGCTTATGTTGCCTCGGTCGGTAGGTCGGTTTCCTGTGTTGCGTACCTACAAAGAAGGTAGTCTAAAGTCATATCATCCATCTTTTGCCTTGCGTTTGCCTCCGTGGATGACGTGGGGCAAACCCCTAAGCACGTCTCGTGTTCCATGCTGCCCTGTCACGCCCCAACCTGACCTATAGAGGTTAGACTAGGGTGTGATCTAATCATTCACGTTCTTTTACGACTATAACCGGTTGACGAAGGTTAAGCTTATCCGTTAGACTAGAACTCCAAAAAAAATTTTGGAAAACCGACATCATAAAGGCTCTAATTGGGCTTTTTAGTTTGACCTAATTTTCTAAATGCCTCAAAACTTTCAATCTCATATTCGATTCCAAATAAGATTACTATCTATCACCAATCGATATGCCTACTAGTTATCTCGAAAGTCTCGTTTAATTAACAAACCTAGCATGATAACTATGTCCCGTTTATTTGTTAATTCATGTTACACAAGTACCTGTTGATCTTTAGCATACTATTAAGAACCTAGGTGAAATTAGATAGAGTTACAACATTTGATTCTTCACCTAGTGATTGAGTTACCTACGATAGTTACTAAATCAAAATAGTGGAAGCAACCTACAAGATAGCGTATCGTCTAGTCATAGTCAGTACAAGCCAAAATTTGACCCCAAATTACAACCGGGGTCATTTATAACAACAACAAACAACATAAGAAATAGTCTTCAAAACAACATAGCGTTCACAAAATAGCCACAGTCAAGCAAGGCACGTAAGACAAACAATCACTCCAAAGAGTCATCAACAGGCACGGTCTCCTCGGGTACCTGTTCCAGATCTTCTTCACCTATGATGATAAAAGAGGGTGAGTCCTTATGAACTCAGCGAGGGGGAACGAGAGATAATGTTTTGAAATTCTTTTCTGGTTAATCTCGTAGAAATCTCGTTTTGAAAACATGTCATGTATTACGAATAATAAAGTACTCAAGGTATAAGAATCAGATTGAACAACCTATACAATTACCAATCATTTCAAGGATACGGTGAGCTTTTGCTCTCATGTTCAATCAATGAGCATTTCTTCTCAAGTTCATTTTTTATAACAATTATTGCGGCTGGCTTTAATCATCCACTTATCGCTCCTAATTGGGTGTACTCCGGATGTACCCCAAAATCCTACGACCCAACTCTCCGATGGTGGAATGCCAAGCGAGATAGGGAATTGGACCATGGTAGTCACGGGAGCACTGGCAAGCCCTATGCCGCCCGGCATTTGTGAAACGCTACCATGCCACAATGAAAGGTTGCAACCTTGTATACTATGTACATTTAAACCATTTAACAATTCACATTAGGAGGACAACAAAATAGGTTGCCTCCAAGCAATTTCAAGATCACATATTTCCAAGTAAACGAACGAGGCATACTTGACATGAAGTTTCACTTTGTAGAACACGTAGAGTTATATGAATATTAATGGGCAGCCAAGTAACACATATAAATCAAGTCATATAACTCATTTTGGGGTTCACCTATCAAGTATTAACATTATACAAGCATGCAACGACATTTATACGAGACCGGATGCAAGAATAGCTCACTTAGCAACATGCAATCATCGGAAATCACATTTAGAGCTATAAGGAAAATTATGGGCAGCCTATTAATCAAATAATTTAACATATTTAGCCATAAGTTCATTTCTTAACAAATAGTCATAAGCGTTAGGACCTCAATTTCGTGCTTAAACATGCGATTAAGCAAACCATTCATCAATTAATGATTTCAAGCCATACAACAATCAAATTAAACAACCTCAACCAACCATAACAGTCCATACAACATCTACGTGCCATAATTCCAAGCATTCAATACCTCAAGCAAGGTCTCAACATGATTCTAAGCATATCACTAAACAAAAACCTCACTGCAATGGTCTGTTTTCTCACATTCGATTAGACAAGCAAATAATCTCCAATTTCAGTGAACCAAATGTCAAATTGAATATTAATGAGTGATTTAAATCTAGGAACAAGCCTCGCATCATTTGGATTTCGGACATAGGAGTTATGGCCAAAACCGTGAGACTACACAAAATTGTCCAGTTTTAGACACATTACGATTTTGGCCAATTGTGAGGATCTTAGAGTCAGAATTAGCTTTGGTCTATTTCTGACAAACATGTCCAGAATTGCAAAATATAGAAAACTTCCAATTTTCATGTATTTTCATCAACATTTACTAGGTCAAAAACACTTCATTCCACAAAGTCAATAATCTGCCAGGAAAATGAGTTTGCACATCTCTAAGTTTCTAGCCAAAACCAAGCCATGCATGAGAAGATAAGCTCATATACACATATAAATCAACTACAGAGGTAATTATAGCCATATGAGAGAATGCATGTGAGTTTTGAAAGCATTTAAAAGAGTTTAACCCTCACCTTAGCCTATTGATGGTTAAAGATGCACAAATGCTCTTCAAAATGCACAAAGGGAGCTTCTTCCTTGCTTTGGCCAAGAGATGGCTTGTCTTCCCTTAATTTCTAACTTAGTTAACATGTGAGGAAGGTGTGCATGTGGGTGATACCAAAAGAAATGGAAGAAAACTATCAAGACTTACCTTAGGCCGAAAATGAAGAGTTTGTGAGCTTCGGGTGAGGTTTCTTACTTCTTGCTTGCTTGGGCTGCTATGGCCGAGCTTGAGTGATATGGAGAGCAATTTTTTTCATCCTTGGATGTTCAAGAGATTGTCATAGCCGAGAGGGAAAGAGAGAATGGGAGTTGAGAGAGTGTTTGAGAGCAAATGATGTTGAAGATGCTTTGAGGTTTTTTTTTTTTTGAGTGCATGTGTCAGCCTAGAGCTCTACAAAGCTGAAATTTTTTTATTCTTTGAGCAATTTTGAATTGTGAGGAGACACAAGGTGAGGAGGCTAAGACAAACATGCTTGGTAGGGTGCTTTGGTTTTATTTTTTTATGCATTGTGTCATACGTTTGTCTATGCTTAATTTAATTGTGCAATGTTTGACCAAGTGCAAGGTATGGTCGGCCAAGGCATGTGAAATTCTGAATTTTTTTGTTTGTTCAAAGCTTATTTTATTGTAGGTTAGATTGTGGTATTTGAGGTGCATGGATTTTGCAAAAAGGAATAAAGAATAAAGAATGTTTAGTGTTTAGTGTTTTGTCTTTTAGTGCATTGACATAGGATTAATTTATTAGTTAGTGGAGTTTGTAGGATTATTTAATAGTCTAGTGTTTTGTGTAGGATGCTTTCTCGATTAGCGTGCTGGTACACTTTCCTAGGTCTAGGGCACGTACTACGAGAAAAATGCACGTATTCCAAGTTAATGCATAAAACCCTAAATGAATGCATGTAAATCAATGCAAGGCACGTAAATCAAGATATGACTCCTAAACCTAGGTTAAGGCACACAATTCAAGGTTAAGGCATACAAATCAAGGTATCGCATGCAAATCGAGGTCAGGCCTCACATGCTCACTCCAACAAGTACGGCACACATGGCCCGTGGGGCGTCGATCGATCTCTCAGATGTGGCATACCATGACGGTATGGGGTCCTTGGCCTCTCTTTGCCCGAAATCAGCGTTCATCGCTAATCGCGTACGACGGTCGTGCGCTCGTCTCGAGCCGTCAAACCTTAGGGGATGATGTGCCTCTTGTGATGCCGGCGTTAGTGAGGAATACTACCTGGTTGATCCTGCCAGTAGTCATATGCTTGTCTCAAAGATTAAGCCATGCATGTGTACGTATGAAGTAATTCAGACTGTGAAACTGTGAATGGCTCATTAAATCAGTTATAGTTTGTTTGATGGTATCTATTACTCGGATAACCGTAGAAATTCTAGAGCTAATACGTGCAACAAACCCCGACTTTTGGAAGGGATACATTTATTAGATAAAAGGTCGACGCGAGCTTTGCCCGTTGCTGCGATGATTCATGATAACTCGACGGATCGAACGGTTCTCGTGCTAGCGACACATCATTCAAATTTCTGCCCTATCAACTTTTGATGGTAGGATAGTAGCCTACCATGGTGGTGATGGGTGACGGAGAATTAGGGTTCGATTTTGACAAGGAGCCTAAGAAACGACTACCACATCCAAGGAAGGCAGCAGGCGCACAAATTACCCAATCTTGACACGGGGAGGTAGTGACAATAAATAACAATACCAGGCTCAAAGAGTCTGGTAATTGGAATGAGTACAATCTAAATCCCTTAACAAGGATCCATTAGAGGGCAAGTCTAGTGCCAGCAGCTGCGGTAATTCTAGCTCCAATAGCGTATATTTAAGTTGTTGTAGTTAAAAAGCTCGTAGTTGGACTTTGGGATGGGTCGACCGGTCCGCCTCAGGTGTACACCGGTCGTCTCATCCTTTCTACCGGCGATGCGCTCCTGGCCTTAACTGGCTGGGTCGTGCCTCCAGCGCTGTTACTTTGAAGAAATTAGAGTACTCAAAGCAAGCCTACGCTCTGTATACATTAGCATGGGATAACATTATAGGATTTTGATCCAATTGAGTTGGCCTTTGGGATCGGAGTAATGATTAACAGGGATAGTCGAGGGCATTCGTATTTCATAGTCAGAGGTGAAATTCTTGGATTTATGAAAGACGAACAACTGCGAAAGCATTTGCCAAGGATGTTTTCATTAATCAAGAACGAAAGTTAGGGGCTCGAAGGTGATCAGATACCATCCTAGTCTCAACCATAAACGATGTCGACCAGGGATCGGCGGATGTTGTTTTTAGGACTCTGCCGGCACCTTATGAGAAATCAAAGTTTTTGGGTTCCGGGCGGAGTATGGTTGCAAGGCTGAAACTTAAAGGAATTGACGAAAGGGCACCACCAGGAGTGGAGCCTGCGACTTAATTTGACTCAACATGAGAAAATTTACCAGGTCTAGACATAGTAAGGATTGACAGACTGAGAGCTCTTTCTTGATTCTATGGGTGGTGGTGCATGGTCGTTCTTAGTTGGTAGAGCAATTTGGCTAGTTAATTCCGTTAACGAACGAGACCTCAGCCTGTTAACTAGCTATGCGAAGGTATCCCTCCACAGCTAGCTTCTTAGAGGGACTACGGCCTTTTAGGCCGCAGAAGTTTGAGGCAATAACAGGTCTGTGATGCCCTTAGATGTTCTAGGCTGCACGCACGCTACACTGATGTATTCAACGAGTCTATAGCCTTGGTCGACAAGCTTGGGTAATCTTTGAAATTTCATTGTGATGGGGATATATCATTGCAATTGTTGGTCTTGAACGAGGAATTCCAAGTAAGCGCCAATTATCAGCTCGCGTTGACTACGTCCTTGCCCTTTGTGCACACCACCCGTCACTCCTACCGGTTGAATGATCGGGTGAAGTGTTCGGATCGCGGTGACGTGGGCGGTTCGCTGCTCGCGTT
>CM075765.1:27887647-27900147 GCA_037974665.1 Ehretia macrophylla | reverse complement strand
GTACACGTACAAGGGCCACGTACTTGAGGCCTCGGATAAGCCATAGCTTGGCACGCAGTTGGGGCACGGCTTGGCAAGCAGTTGGGTCGCGCATGGGGCACGATGGGGCAAGCAGTTGGGCCACGTGGTGAGCGAGCATAGGGCACCTATGCCGCACGAAGGTGCATGCATGGGGCACCCGTACCGCATGATGGTGCACGCATGTGGCCCGCATGCCGCATGAAAGTACGCACATGGGGCGCCCATGCCGCACGATGGTGCGCGCATACCACGGGAAGGTGCGCACATGCGGTGCCCGTGCCGCACGATGGTGGGTGCATCGGGCGTGCATGCCGCACGATGGTATGCACATGTGGCCCACATGCCGCACGATGGTGCGCACATGTGGCCCGCATGCCGCACGATGGTGCGAGCATGGGGCACCCATGCCGCTGTTACAGATATGCCCTAATGCAGTATAGTTAGATGACCTATGTAGGGCATTTTGATGTAAATATATGTTTTATTAATGGCATTTTGAATTGACATTCATATTCTCTGTGTTATATTGAATGAATATGTCCTTATGTTTTTCTTAGAAGAAATATATTCTAATAGTTGTTTAGAATATCTTGGCGTATTTCTTTAATATGATTAGCATTAAAAGTTATTCATAGTCCTTAGATTATTCAACCGGGACTAGAATAATCAATTATGGATTATCATATGTAGTTACTTTTGATTAATATATAATATTAATGATAAAGTATGGTGAGCCTCGAACCATAATAGCATGGGATGCGATTAACTTACATATGAATGATTATTAGTGGAATAGATCATTGAATGTGGCATGAGTAATAAACTACATGACTTTGGATTAATAGTTTTATTACTCGTTGTGATTTTGCAAGTAATCCTCTGACTTGAGAAATTACGGCTATCTGATATATCAGTGTTTAGATTTTAGCATTAGGACAATACTTGTCTTTGTTTATCAAGATGAGTTACGGCCTTTTTGCAGTTTACTCATTTGGTATAGAGATTGACAGGTAATTGTCAAGATAGGATCTGTTAACTTCCGATAGGAAGCGATGTCCTATGCGATCTAATTTCGGTAGTTGAATGAGAAAGTCCTTGGCCAAGGCGTGATGATGGAAATGAGTATTTCCATGAATGTCATCTCTCATTCTACCGTTTAGATCTAAGCATAGAATCGAACCAATGGACTTAATCATATCATGGTCCTTATTCGATTGGGACATATTAACGGAAGGATCGGACTGCACGTTAATTTGCAACTGTAAATAGATTCACAAGAGATTGACTTCATTACCGTATATATTGTCTTGATATGTTACTAGACGTCACTCTAGAATGTGAGGGTGTTTCGAGAATGACGGGGACATTTTTGGAATAGATTAAAAGGGTTTAATAGTCCCTTATCGCTATACAGTGGTGAATCTAGAGAGTCACACACATTCGAGTATCATGAATAGAGTTTCTATAATGAGCTTACAAAAGGTTTGGAAACGTTAAGGAGTTAACGTTATTGTATTTGGTCATTAAATAGTAATGGGCCAAAAATGTAATTATTAAAAGTATTGGGGCCAAAGTATAAATATAAAAAGTTAGTTTCCAATAAATTAATCTAATATACATATGATTAATATATATAAATAATTAACAAAAGATGATGACATCCAAAGACCAAGATTTGATCTTGATTAGAATCTATGGCTAGGATTAATACTTGGCAAGTTAGTGGAAAAATACATATTTTTCCACTATAATATTCAGCCCAATAAATAAATAAATATATATATATATATATATATATATATATATATATATATAATAATAACAATTACACAAGACACAAAGTTGCATAGGAGACATAAATGCATAGAAGGCTACAATTTCATGAGACAAGGTTGTCTTGAAAGCTTGAATGAATGGAAGACTTCAAATGCACAAGACACAAGTATGCATAGATAACATATATGCATAGAAAGCAAGAATAAAAAAATCAGAATTTTAAAGGTGAACACACAAGAGCAAAAATCTGAATTTTTTCTCTTTCTCTTTTTCTCTCCATTTTCGTCCATTGCTTGCAAAGCTTGGGCCAATTTTTCTCTTGCTTTCAACCCTTGTGTAAGCTCTTATTTCCATCCAAATAGCTAGTACATACATTT
Source organism: Ehretia macrophylla (assembly GCA_037974665.1). Lineage (NCBI taxonomy): Eukaryota > Viridiplantae > Streptophyta > Magnoliopsida > Boraginales > Ehretiaceae > Ehretia > Ehretia macrophylla. The sequence goes on along the minus strand of CM075765.1, from coordinate 27,897,973 downwards.
GGTTTGTGGAGGAGAAGCTCTTGGATGCTTGTGTGGACAAACTAGTGCTTTTGCAAGGTGTCAAAGGCTTGTCATCATTCTTGTGGTGCTTCTTCATCTTCTTGGCTGAATCTTCAAGAGGTATACCTTGATAACTCTTGTTCATTCATATATATAGTTATATATGTAGTAGATATGTTGATTATATGGACTAGACATAAGCTATTATGGTGAATACAAATGTTATGATGTTGAAATTTTTTTGAAATCATGGTTTTGCTTCCACCTGGCTCATTATGTATGTTCTAATTCACCTATTACAATGGTCCTCTCAACCGTACGATGATGCGCGCATACCGCACGAAGGTGCGCGCGTGGGGCACCCATGCCGCACGATGGTGCGCGCAAGGGGCACGCATGGGGCACCCGTGCCGTATTATTTTACTTGGAAGCGGCACGCGGGGGGCACTCAAGGGGCGTTGTTGGGGTACTGTTGGGGCATGGCTGGGGCACTGCTGGGACACGACTGGGGCACTATGGGGGTACGCTTGGGGGACGATAAGGGATGTTGGGGGACGACTTTGGCACTACTAGGGGACGTTTGGCACGACGGGCAATGTTAAGCATTCGGGGGTATTGGGCATGCGGAATGTATTATGACACGAATGTGGACATTGATATCCTTTTACAAGTGGTTTCCGAATCTATGAAGTAGTCTTAACCTTTGCCATGTTCGACAAACAGTTTGTCACATTTGTGAGACGAAATAGATTAATCGGTTTCCCAATCCATTCAAAAAAAAATTTTAATGCCAAATATCATGTAAACAAATTAATTTATGAATTAATATAAATTTTCCTGAATTTTCTAGTATTTTTTCTGATTTTTCCCTATTTTTTGTAATTTTTAAATATTAAAAATTAATTTTTCGAAAAAAATATTTTTGAATATCATTTAACAAATTAATGTATGAATTAATATAAATTTTTCTGAATTTTCTACTATTTTTCCTGATTTTTCTCTATTTTTTGCAATTATTAAATATTAAAAAATATTTTTTCAAAAAAAATTTTTTTGAAGCATTTGGATATCATATGTTATCAATAAGGAGCAAGTTAGGTACGAAGATCATGTCATATGGGGCCTTTTATAGTGTAAAACACCCATTATGAATCTCTGGCAAAATGTACGCTACTGTTGTCACTTGGGTTTTTGCATCTAAATGTACTATAGTGGGGTATGTGGTGTCAAGCCACCTGGTCTAGGTCCATGCGGGGGGACGTTATGGGCACTTCGTGGCACATTATGGGCTATATCGTGGGCTATATTATGGGCGGGAATGCCTACTAAGTTAATCACGCCGAGGTATTGCATTGCATACCCGTTCGTTGGAGCCGTGCCACCCCTAACCCGCATCCCCCGGCATGTCCCCCGGCGCGCCACCAGGATGGCAAATGAGGAATGCGGTGGCTTCCCTAGCCCCTCATTATCCATCTTGGTGCCGCAACACCGTCGACGTCATTGGGATGGCTAATGAGGGGGCGAGTAGTTGCCCAAGCACAAAACTAGCCATCCCCGTGCCGCCGACTAGGTATACGTTGGGGGACATTCTCGTTCCCCAACATGTCGTTGGGCTTGCGCGATGCGCGAATCGCCTAGCACACGAAGCCATGGTCGTTGCCAAGTGGATGTGTGCGGCCATGGTCTAGTGTCGTGGCGATCCAAGTACTGCATGGGCTTGGGTGGCTCTTGAGGGACGGTGAGGGCAAGCGTGATGCGCGAATCGCCTAGCACACGTGGCATTGGCTTTCGTTAAACAACGATGCGAGCGTTGCGATGAGGCGATTGCTGATGCTTCAATGTCCTGGCAATCCAAGCACCATGCGGCCTTGAAGTCGTCCCGCGGTGGGTTATGTCGTGCCTGTGCGATGCGTGAATTACCTAGTACTTGACACCATTGTCCTCGCTGAGTCGTAATACGACGGATGTAGTCTAGTGTCGTGGCGATCCAAGTACCGTATGGGTAGGTAGGTAGTTTTCTTGTCCCGTTCCGTGCATATAGAGGGGCGATGGGGGCAAGCGTGATGCGCGAATCGCCTAGCACATGTGGCATTGTCTTTCGTTAAGCAACAACGCGGGCGTTGTGATGAGGCGATTGCTGATGCTTCAATGTTGTGGCGATCCAAGCACCATGCAGCCTTGAAGCCGTCCCTCAGTAGGTTCTGACGTGCTTGTGCGATGCGCGAATCGCCTAACACACAACGCCATGGTCATCTCTGAGTTGTAATGCGATGAACGTAGTCTAAAGTCGTGCTGATCCAAGCACTGCGTGGGCAGGAAGGTAGTTTACTTGTCCCGTTCCGTGCATACAGGTGCATACTGTGATAACCCGAACCCGGCATGCATTTAAAGGCATTTAACTGCATTTAAATTAAGTGACATCTTAAATGCTAGCATTGAATTTGTGTTTATTTTTAGTTAAACATTTATATGTAGCTTTATTTCATATTTCTTTTAGAAGTAACTAAAATAATACTCGAGCATATTATTTTAACGGAATATCAACTACTTTTCATAATTATGTTAATCGGTTTTATTTTTCTTGCACCTTAAAGCTCGGATTTCAATTAAATGAAAAGAAGCTCCGAGCCGGAGTAAATTTAAAACTAAGATGCTTTCCAAAAATGATATCTTTCTTAAATTCTTTGAGATTTAATTGTTATTCTTTTATTGTTGCAAAGTGCATAGCATTTCTCGAGCGATAGTTAGGAAATCAATTCTAGTCCTCAGCAAATAGTGAAAACTAGTATTTGGTGTTTTAATTTTAGTGTTTTAAGTTGTATTTAACTAGAATTAGATTTGGGTTGGTTGTTTTAGCTTTAAAATGCATTAAACAAGCTTATTTGACCAAATTTTAAGTGCTTTGACCAAGGCTTTGACCCTTGACTTGCTTGTCATCTTTTATATGCATGTAATAAAAAATAAATAAATAAAACAAAGCTGGAAAAAACAGTAGGGAGCTGGCCGAAAATAGAAGAGAGAAAAAAAAGAAATTTCAATCTTCAAAACTTCAATTCTTCGCGTGAGCTTGCACGGGGTGGTTTCCGAGGCACCCAACGAGGTTTTCCTATCGTCTAGGAGCGTCTAAGGTGAGGGTTTCATGTTTATTTGCGCATTTGAAAGTTTTATGTGTTAACTTTGATTTTTGGGATTTACCCATATATTGTTATTTTAATCATTTTAAGGCTTAAAGAATGTTCCCTAGCATTTGTAGAACATGTATTTATAGCTATTTAACATTTTCTGTGGTTGAATATCGAAATTGAAATATAAATTGTTAGTTGAATAGTAATTTGTGAATAGTAAACCCTTGAAACGATGAAGTTGCGTTGTTATACTGTCTGTTGATGTGAAAAGGTGCTAGGTATGCTAGAATGCCTAAATGCATGATTTGTTTAGGTGGCATAATGGAAAAAATGAGCAAAATGCATTGATGAAAGTCGAGGTCGTTCAGGTCGAGTTTAGCATTTTCTCGTATTGCGTGATGGCATTATCTCGGGAAGCCAAGGAAGCACTTTTGGTGTAGTTATGGCGTTGGTTGGGTGTTTGGTTAGGGTAGCGGTAGTTCAAACGAGCAAAGGGGAAAATCGGGGCTTTGCGTGAATTCTAGGGTTAAGTCGGGTTTCGGGGTCTTTAGACGTGCCTTATAGTGACCTAGGAGGATTGGTGAAGTCGGTTTCCAAAACTCGTAGCTCATTTGAAAGTACTAGCGTTTTGAAAGTTGGGGTCATTTTTGTGATTTTGTGTGTTTTCATAGTATATTACCTATAGAATGCTTATATTGCCTATAGAATGTTTATAATGCTTATAGAATGTTTATAATGCCTACAGAATGTTTATAATGCCTATAGAATGTTTATAATGCCTATAGAATGTTTATAATGCTTATAGAATGTTTATAATTCTTATAGAATGTTTATAATGCCTATAGAATGCTTATAATGTCTATAGAATACTTATTATTGCTTGATAATGTTTGTTGGTGTTGTTCTTGTTACATATTTGATTGTAAATGCTTGTTATCTTGTCTATCGTCTCTAATTTGTATTGTTGTGTTATCGCTCGTTTATCGCCTTGTATTGAGTCTTGCATTGCATAGTGTCAGGGCGTGAGTGATGGGCCTCTCCGGGTAGCCTCGGGTTGCTGGTGTTGGTTGCCCTAGCTCCGTGTCCTATTCCCTTTTCTCGCTTGGGTTGCCTCCAAGGGAGATTTGGGTCGTAGAATTGATGGATACTCCCGGGGTATTCCAAACTGAAGTTATAAGGTGGTTGCGCGCTTATTGTCATCGTTGTCAACATCAAGCTCGAGATTGATGTATCGCTCGTAAAATGGTATATTGCTCGTAAGAGTGAACCATAGCCTTCAGAGTGTGGTATAGCTTTAAATGGTTGTGTTAATGCTTTCTTGAATGTTTGTTATATTGTCGTTTGCATTGAATGCTTTCTTATTAACTTTATTGCTTAATTGTATCTATTTGCATTGCATGACTTTCTTTCTCTCTACCTCGATATCTGTCTCGCCCTCGCTGAGTATACGTGTTATGTATACTCACTCCTCACCACCACATTTCAGGAAATGTCATGTTAGTTGGAAAGTTCGTGATTTCGTGAAAGCTCGTGCTTGAAGAGTTTTCTTGCGTGCCTATGTGGCTTGAGTTGGTGAAGTTGTAAAGATGTATGCTTTTATGTATTGTATGTATTTATTGTTAAAAGAAATGTAATCTAAATTAGCTAAATAGTTTAGGTAGATTGATAAGCTAGTTATGTATTCAGTAATATAGTTTAACTTCGATGCATGTTTGTAAATGTCCAAAAAGAAAAGAGTTAGAAAGGTATGATGGTCTAACTTATACAATAGGTTGGTATAGTTTAATTGCTAAGCGTGAATGTACTTGTCAAAAATGAAAAGAGATAGGTTAGCTTGCAAATTGGAAATATATGTATACTTGCTGAGTTTAAATGTTAAGAACCAAGGCTCGGATGGCCTTGAGGTGTTTGTATGGTTGGACATGGTGTTGGTCCACTTATATGCTCTCGCAGGTTTTACATTTCGCCTAGAAACAGGGGAGACTCCGTCCGTTTTCCCTGAAAATTTTGCCCGGGTTTGGAATTGGGTTGTGAATAGATTGATTGATAGAACTTCCGGTCTCGAGAGGGATCGGGGTGTTACAGGTGGTATCAGAGCTAGGTTTAGCTCATAAGCCGGGACAGGGTCCTCGGTCTGGTAGGTAGTGATCCTTGAATGTGTGCTTGTTAAGTGTGTCCTGAAATTGTATACTTGTTTGTGAGATTGTGTGTCTTAAATTGAATGTGTGCTCATATGTGATATAGTTATGTGTTATGTGTTAATTGTGTGCTAAGACAAGTGAAATGTCTAGTTGTGCATTGAATTGACCTATCGAATTGGCATCGTGAATCGAATTGATCTCGTGGATTGTTATTTGCTTGGAGTATTGCTTGTGATGTGTGCATTAGAATGTCTTGAATTAGCTATGCCGTGATTTGAATTGATTATGTTGTGTTTGACTTGATTGTCGTGCTTGAGAGACTTTGTTGAATAAACTATTTTGTAAACTTGCTGGCATAATAGCTTAAGGCATATGTATAACTGTGATATATTGGCATTCATACATATCCTATTGAAATGGTAAGTAAGTCCTCTTTCTCCCCTGATGAAAGTGGTTCACAGTTGGCCTTTCAAGGTGTATGGATTGGCAGGAAATGAATGGCATTTGACTAGCCTTTATTTGGAAATTGGTGTTTGCTTTTGGAGCTCGGTTATTGGCAAATCTCTATGGTCCTCCTCTGTGCTTAACAGTTGTGAAAGAGTAGCTTTCTCTGGGGGTTTTATTTGGTTATTCTTTGGAGCATTCTTTGGTTTTCTTAATGGGTATTCTTTGGAGACTTCTGTTGGCATTTCTCGGTGGATTTGGCTATTGGGATTTTAATCGACCTTACTACACAGTATTATCTATGGTATATGTGTCTCGGTCTTTATTGGTGTGATACTGGCATCCCTGATTGGAAATTCTTCAATGGTATTTTCTAGAAATCTCAGTGGCCAATTATTTAATATTTACTTATTAGGCAAACTTGGCTACTTTCGTATTGGAGCATTGTTTCGGATATCTTCTTCAGTGTTCCTCAGTAGGTTTGGTATTTGGAATTCCTATCAGACTTATTGTATAGTACTACTTATGGTATTCTTTGAAATTCTTATTGGGCGTTCTATTGGTATTTTCCTTATTGGCAAGGTTGTATGAAGTTCTCACTTGGCAAACAGTGAAGAGGCCTCAGAGTTTGGTTTTGGTATATTGTTCACCAGTTCGGTGTTTATCCTTGGAGTTTTCGTCCATCTGGGAAACTATGTTTGTTATTCAACTTGGTTGTCTTATTGGGCACATTGTATTTTCTCTGCTATTTCCTTTGACATTCCTCTCAGCATTTGATAGCAAAACTCGTAATCTAATTGGTTGTCCCATGGGGTTATTATTTGGAAGGCTTCTTTGGAACTTTGGAAGTATATTTGATTGGGTTTCTTAGTATTTTCTTCAGCACTCTTAACAGGGAATTCTTCTATGAAATTCATGACCAGCGGGGTAATTCTTTGGACCTCTAGATAGAACCTTTGATTCAGCCTTTATTTGGCTTTTTGCTTGGGGATTCTCGGGTAGTAATAATTGAACTTCTACTAGAGATTCGTGTATGGGTATTCATTCGGTATTCCTCCTATCATTAATATGTGATGTGATTTTATCTACAGTATCTTTGCTTTAGTCTTTGTTGGTATTATCTCGGCGTTTTTGGTTGGAATTTATTCTTCTTCGGTATTCGTGTCAACGGGATTCTTGTACAGTATCTACATTTGAGCCTTTATTTGGCGTTACCAATTGGCATTTCTACTTGAACTTTCCTATTGGTCATCTTGATTAAATACTTGTTCAGTAGCTAATGAAGACGAGTCAGAGTTGGATTTCAGTGGATGCAGAGTTCTATTGGAAGAAGATTTGCGAGGACGCAATTGTTTTAACGGGGGAAGGATGTGATAACCCGAACCCGGCATGCATTTAAAGGCATTTAACTGCATTTAAATTAAGTGACATCTTAAATGCTAGCATTGGATTTGTGTTTATTTTTAGTTAAACATTTATATGTAGCTTTATTTCATATTTCTTTTAAGTAACTAGAATAATACTCGAGCATATTATTTTAACGGAATATCAACTACTTTTCGTAATTATGTTAATCGGTTTTATTTTTCTTGCACCTTAAAGCTCGGATTTCAATTAAATGAAAAGAAGCTCCGAGCCGGAGTAAATTTTAAACTAAGATGCTTTCCAAAAATGATATCTTTCTTAAATTCTTTGAGATTTAATTGTTATTCTTTTATTGTCGCAAAGTGCATAGCATTTCTCGAGCGATAGTTAGGAAATGAATTCTAGTCCTCAGCAAATAGTGAAAACTAGTATTTGGTGTTTTAATTTTAGTGTTTTAAGTTGTATTTAACTAGAATTAGATTTGGGTTGGTTGTTTTAGCTTTAAAATGCATAAAACAAGCTTATTTGACCAAATTTTATGTTCTTTGACCAAGGCTTTGACCCTTGACTTGCTTGTCATCTTTTATATGCATGTAATAACAAAAAATAAAATAAAACAAAGTTGGAAAAAACAGTAGGGAGTTGGCCGAAAATAGAAGAGATAAAAAAAAAAAAATTTCAATCTTCAAAACTTCAATTCTTCGCGTGAGCTTGCACGGGGTGGTTTCCGAGGCACCCAACGAGGTTTTCCTAGCGTCTAGGAGCGTCTAAGGTGAGGGTTTCATGTTTATTTGCACATTTGAAAGTTTTATGTGTTAACTTTGATTTTTGGGATTTAACCGTATATTGTTATTTTAATCGTTTTGACGCTTACATAATGTTCCTAGCATTTGTAGAACATGTATTTATAGCTATTTAACATTTTCTGTGGTTGAATATCGAAATTGAAATATAAATTGTTAGTTGAACAATAATCTATGAATAGTAAACCTTGAAACGATGAAGTTGCGTTGTTATGCTATCTGTTGATGTGAACAGGAGCTAGGCATGCTAGAATGCCTAAATGCAAGATTTGTTTAGGTTGCGTAATGGAAAAAACGAGAAAAATGCATTGATGAAAGTCGGGGTCATTTAGGTCGAGTTTAGCATTTTCTCGTATTGCGTGATGGCATTGTCTTGGGAGGCCATGGAAGCACTTTTGGTGTAGTTATGGCGTTGGTTGGGTGTTTGGTTAGGGTAGTAGTAGTTCAAACGAGCAAAGGGGGAAATCGGGGCTTTGCGTGAATTCTAGGGTTAAGTAGGGTTTCGGGGTCTTTAGACGTGCCTTATAGTGACCTAGGAGGATTGGTGAAGTCGGTTTCCAAAACTCGTGGCTCGTTTGAAAGTAGTAGCGTTTTGAAAGTTGGGGTCATTTTTGTGATTTTGTGTGTTTTCATAGTATATTACCTATAGAATGCTTATATTGCCTATAGAATGTTTATAATGCTTATAGAATGTTTATAATGCCTATAGAATGTTTATAATGCCTATAGAATGTTTATAATGCTTATAGAATGTTTATAATGCCTATAGAATATTATTGCTTGATAATGTTTGTTGGTGTTGTTCTTGTTACATATTTGATTGTAAATGCTTGTTATCTTGTCTATCATCTCTAATTTGTATTGTTGTGTTATAGCTCGTTTATCGCCTTGTATCGAGTCTTGCATTGCATAGTGTCAGGGCGTGAGTGATGGGACTCTCCGGGTAACCTCGGGTTACCGGTGTTGGTTGCCCTAGCTCCCTGTCCTATTCCCTTTTCTTGCTTGGGTTGCCTCACAGGGAGATTTGGGTCGTAGAATTGATGGATACTCCCGGGTATTCGAAACTGAAGTTATAAGGTGGTTGCGCGCTTATTGTCATCATTGTCAACATCAAGCTCGAGATTGATGTATCGCTCGTAAAATGGTATATTGCTCGTAAGAGTGAACCATAGCCTTCAGAGTGTGGTATAGCTTTGAATGGTTGTGTTAATGCTTTCTTGAATGTTTGTTATATTGTCGTTTGTATTGAATGCTTTCTTATTGACTTTATTGCTTAATTGTGTCTATTTGCATTGCCTGACTTTCTTTCTCTCCACCTCGATATCTATCTCGCCCTCACTGAGTATACGTGTTGTGTATACTCACTCCTCACCACCACATTTCAGGAAATGTCATGTTAGCTGGAAAGTTCATGATTTCGTGAAAACTCGTGCTTGAAGAGTTGTCTTGCGTGCCTATGTGGCTTGAGTTGTTGAAGTTGTAAAGATGTATGCTTTTATGTATTGTATGTATTTATTGTTAAAAGAAATGTAATCTAAATTAGCTAAATAGTTGAGGTAGATTGATAAGCTAGTTATGTATTCAGTAATATAGTTTAACTTCGATGCATGTTTGTAAATGTCCAAAAAGAAAAGAGTAAGAAAGGTATGATGGTCTAACTTATGCAATAGGTTGGTATAGTTTAATTGCTAAGCGTGAATGTACTTGTCAAAAATGAAAAGAGATTGGTTAGCTTGCAAATTGGAAATGTATGTATACTTGCTGAGTTTAATTGTTGAGAACCAAGGCTCGGATGGCCTTGAGGTGTTTGTATGGTTGGACACGGTGTTGGTCCACTTATATGCTGTCGCAGGTTTTACATTTTGCCTAGAAACAGGGGAGACTCCGTTCGTTTTCCCTGAAAATTTTGCCCGGGTTTGGAATTGGGTTGTGAATAGATTGATTGATAGAACTTCCGGTCTCGAGAGGGATCGGGGTGTTACATATACAGGGGGACGGTGGAGGCATGCGTGATGAGCGAATCGCCTAGCACATGTGGCATTGGCTTTCGTTAAGCAATGACGCGTGCGTTATGATGAGATGATTACTGATGCTTCAATGTCGTGGCGATCCAAGCACCGTGCTGCCTCAAAGCCGTTCCCCAGTGTGTTCCCACTGGCCTACGCGATGCGTGAATCGCCTAGCAAATGACGCCATGGTCCTCACTGAGTCGTAATATGACGGACGTGGTCTAGTGCCGTGGCGATTCAAGCACCGCGTAGGCAGGAAGTTCGCTGGTTGGTACCTTAGTTGCGTGCAATCGGTGCATGGTCGGGCACCACGAAGTAGGCCCTTAAGCTTGTGACGTGCGGCCTAGTCATGCACCTCGTGCTGTTCCCGTCCCGTGTCCCTCAGAAATTCTTCATGCCTAGCAGTGCGTGCTCGGACCATCTCACCAGTTCCGTTTGC
>CM075765.1:27852647-27882647 GCA_037974665.1 Ehretia macrophylla | reverse complement strand
CAGTTCAGAACTAGTACGGACAAGGGGAATCTGACTGTTTAATTAAAACAAAGCATTGCGATGGTCCCTGCGGATGCTCATGCAATGTGATTTATGCCTAGTGCTCTAAATGTCAAAGTGAAGAAATTCAACCAAGCGCGGGTAAACGGTAGGAGTAACTATGACTCTCTTAAGGTAGCCAAATGCCTTGCCATCTAATTAGTGACGCGCATGAATGGATTAACGAGATTCCCACTGTCGCTGTCTACTATCTAGCGAAACCACAGCTAAGGGAACAGGCATGGCAGAATCAATGGGGAAAGAAGACCCTATTGAGCTTGACTCTAGTCTGAGTTTGTGAAACGACTTGAGAGGTATAGGATAAGGGGTAGCCGAACTGCGAAAGTGAAATACCACTACTTTTAACATTATTTTACTTATTTCGTGAATTAGTGGCGGGGCACTGCCCCTCTTTTTGGACCCAAGGCTCGCTCTGTGGGCCGATCCAGGTGGAAGACATTGGCAGGTAGGGAGTTTGGCTGGGGCGGCACATCTGTTAAAAGATAACGCAGGTGTCCTAAAATGAGCTCAACGAGAACAGAAATCTCGTTTGAAACAGAAGGGTAAAAGCTCGTTTGATTCTGATTTCCAGTACGAATATGAACCGTGGAAGCGTGGCCTAACGATCCTTTAGACCTTTAGAATTTGAAGCTAGAGGTGCCAGAAAAGTTACCACAAGGATAACTGGCTTGTGATAGCCAAGGGTTCATAGTGACTTCGTTTTTTGATCCTTCGATGTCGGCTCTTCCTATTATTGTGAAGCAGAATTCACCAAGTGTTAGATTGTTCACCCACCAATAGAAAACGTGTGAGGCCTGACCTCGATTTACGTGTGATACCTCATTTCATGTGCCCTAATCTAGATTTGCGTGCCTTGACCTAGGTTTAAGAATTGTGTTCATTTTGTGTGCCATGCATTGAATTACGTGCATTCATTTAGGGTTGCGTGTATTTACTTGGAAAACGTGCGTTCGTCTCATAGTTCGTGTCCTACCTCGTAGTGCATGCCCTAGACCTAGGAAAGCATGCCCTCACGCTAAACAAGAAAGAATCTTACACGAAGCACTAGGTCATTAATTAATCCTACAAAATCCACTAACTAATATTAAATTACTAATTCAACTCACTAGAAGACAAAATTTCACTAAACACTAAACATTCTTCATTCTTTATTCCTTATTCTTTTTGCACTTCCAACACCCAATTAAATAATACTCCAATAGATGACAAAAAAAAAATCAGATTTTCTATAGCCTTGGCCGACCACTAGGTGGTATTTGTGCATGCTTGCTCAATTCAAATTAACTCTAGACAACTTATGACAACTCTATGACACAAATGCATAAAAATTAGCTCAAAAACCTTTGCAAAAGCTTCCCATACTCGACCAACTCCTCTTTGCCCATACTAGGAATTTCAAATTGCATCTTGAAGACACAAAAAAGCTGAATTACTAAGCCCTAGGCCGACCACTTGCATCAAGAATTGCAAAAGCCTTCATTCTTTGTCATTTCTCTCATTGTTCCTCTCAATCTTCTCTCTCTCCCTCTCATTCTTTTTTCTCTCTCTTGGCCTTGGCTGAGTTTCTTACCTTCATAGCTCATCTTCATCATACCATAGTTAATCAAGGCAAGCCACAAGCAAAGGAACTCAACCAAGCTAGCTAGGTTGCAAGAAAACTCACATGCAAGCTTTTGACTCACCATTTTCGGCCTAGGTAAGTTTCCTAGCTTCCATTTCTTTTCTTCTTGTTCTAACCACATGCATGTACTAAGAGCTTGGCCACTAAGCTAGGAAAAATAGAGAAAATTGAGTTGGAATCTCGGCTAAGCAAGGAAGAAGAAGAATTTGAGCTTCATCAAAGTTTTGTGCATCTTCTTGTTGATTTGCTAAGGTGAGGGCTAAAACCTTTTGAAAATCCTTTAAAAATCCACATGCATGCTCTTAAATGTATGTCTTTGCTTCTGCATTTCAGATATATGTGTGTTCATAAGCTTCCTCAACCATGCATGGCAAGGTTTTGGCTTGAAAATGATGATAGGTGAAATCGGATTGTGTGACAGCTCTCTGACTTGTTGTTTCGAGGTGAGTTTAGCTAGGAAAATGATGTTTAAAATACATGAAAATTGGTAGGTGACTATTTTTGCCAATTTTGAACATTTTTCACAGAAATAGGCCAAATCTAATTTCGATTCTAAGGTCCTCAAAATGGCAAATCATTAAAATGTGTCCAAATCTGGAAATCTGGAAAAATGAAGCAGGTTTTGGCAGATGCACTGACCTTGTAGAACGAACCAGATTTGACTTAGTAAATGATGTCCAAAATGCATGAAATTTGGTGTGCTGCTAGATGTTTGAGTTCTGGACATTTTTTTCACAAATGGACTAAGGCTAAATCTGACCTAAGGACCTCAAAAACGTCAATTCTTGAAATGTGTGCAAATCTGGACAGTTTTGTGCTATCCCACTGTTTTGGCTATAACTATTGATCCCGAACTCCAAATGATGCAAGGTTTGTTTCTGATTTTAGTTCACTTCTTAAACTTTAATTTTAAATCTTATTCACTGGAATTGGAGATTGTTTGCCTGTCATAATTATTGTGGGAAAACAGCCTATTGCAGTGAGGGTTTCACTTGGTTATATGCTTAGAAAATTTGTTGTAACTTCTCTTGTGGTATTAAATGCTTGGGTTTGTGGTGTTGGGATGTTGTGTGGACTATTTTGAGTACTTGAGGATGTTTGAATTAAATGATGCATGACTTGACATTGATTTTGAGTTGACTTAGGGTTTAATCACACGGGTAAGCACGAAATGGAAACCCCAATGACTAGGTAGGCTTGCTAAGTGTTGATCATTCGGATATTGTGTGGAATTATATGCTTAGTAGGCTGCCCGTAGATTCCCTTATAGCTCTAAATGTGATTTTGATCATTGCATGTTGACAAATAGGCCTTTCTTGCATCCGAGCCCACGTAGATGTTGTTGCATGTGAATTATCTTGATATTTGATTACGTGGACTTTGAAATGAGTTATACGACTTGATTTACATGTGTTACATGGCTGCCCGTTTAATGTTCATATAACTCTATATGCTTTTCAAGTGAAATTACTTGTCTATTCGTGCCTCGCTTGTTTACTTGTCAATGTGCAATCCCATGACTGTCCGGAGGCAACCTACTTTTTTGTCCTCCTAAAGTGATATATTAAATGTCATAAATGTGCATTGCATACAAGGTTGCAACCTTTCATTCTGGCATGGTAGCATTCACGCACACCGGGCGACATCGGGCTTGCCGGTGCAACCGTGACTACCATGGTACCAATTCCCTCTCTCGCTTGGGGGCTAGACTTCCTCGGAGAGTTGGGTCGTAGGTTTCAGGGTACATCCGAAGTACACCCACTTGGCGTGTTAAGGGGATGATTTGAAGTCGGCCGCAATAACTGAGAGCAAAAGCTCACCGTATCCTTTTACTATGTGTATAAGTACTCTCGCTTGGTTCCTAGAGGACCTCGGGGAGGAAATACGGGTAATTGTGTTCCTTTACTTTTGTATTATTATTCTGTATTTAATTGTGTTATATTCATGCTTGCAAAAAGGATTTTCATAAGTTGAACCAGAAAATGAGTTTCAAAACCTATTTCTCATTCCCCCTCGCTGAGTTCATAAGGACTCACCCTCTTTTATCATCTCAGGTGAAGAATATCAAGAATAGGTACCCGAGGACGACGTGCTTAACAATGATTCCTTGGAGTGATTGCCTGTCTTATATGCTTTACGTGATTATGGCTACTTGTGAACTCCATGCTACTTGAAGACTATTTCTTTTATGTTGCTTGTTGTTTGTAATGTAAAAGACCCCCGTTGTAATTTGGGGTCTAATTTTGATTTATACTGATATGAACTAGACGGACACTAGACACTACTATGGTTATTTTGCTATTATTACTGCTAGTATCTATAATAGGATCGTGTAGTATTAGGTAAGGGTTAAGTAAAATGAACCAATCAAATCTTAAGCAGGTACTCGTTGTTAAGCAAAGATCAATAGGCACTTTCATAATGAGAATAAACAAACAAACGAGACATAGTATTATGCTAGGTTATTAATCAACGTGTCATCGAGATAGTTAGTAGTCGTTTCAATTGATGGTAAATAGTAATCCTAGTTGGAAATGAAATTGAGATTGGAAAAAATTTGAGGCGTTTAGAGAATTAGGCCAAACCAAATAGCCCAATTACAGCCGTTATACTGCCGATTTTCTAGAAAATTTTGGAGTTTAGACTAAAACATTAAGTGCTAAATCTTCATAAACGATTAAGTGTGTGATGTGACCTGAATGTTTAGATTACACCTTAGTCTAATCTTGTAGGCCGGGTTGGGGCGTGACAGAACGTGTGCTGGGTTTAGACTATCATGAGACAGGTTAGTTATACCCTACTGATGACAGTGTCGCAATTGTAATTCTACCTAGTACGAGAGGAAGTGTTGATTTGCACAATTGGTCATCGTGCTTGGTTGAAAAGCCAGTGGCGCGAAGCTACCATGCGCTGGATTATGACTGAACGCCTCTAAGTTAGAATCCAGGCTAGAAGTGACACGCTCGCCCGCTGCCCGTTCACCGACCCGCAATACGGGCCTTCGGTCCCCAAGGGCACGTGTCGTTGGCCAAGCCGTCACGACGGAAGCGTCACACCGGCCGCCTTGAAGTAAATTCCCATCAAGCGGCGGGCAGAATCCTTTGCAGATGACTTAGATACGCGACGGGGTATTGTAAGTGGCAAAGTGGCCTTGCTGCCACGATCCATTGAGATTCAGCCCTTTGTCGCTCCGATTCGTCCCTCCCTCATCCTCGCCTATCTCCGCCCCATCCGCAATCCAATCCCATCCCATCCCATCAACCAACACTATTTCCTCCAAACGGGCCAAGAGGTTCGACGCCCTATGCCGCTCCCCAAGTGTGTCTCCAATTGCCTAAGTAAGTCATAAGTTATAACCCAAGTGTCGACGCGCAAATGCCCAAGTGTTGCCAAGTGCTCTGCGCCCAAGTCCGAATAACATTAGCCCAAGTTAGTTTGACACGCTCGCTGCCTGATATAGTGCCGCCGCAAGTGTCGTAGGGTTTCGAGACAACGATGATGCCCAATTATGCCCAAGTGCTAAGTGCTATAGCCAAGGATGCCCAAATACTATGTGTTATGCCCAAGGATGCCTAAGTGCTAAACCCAAGTGCTATGCCCAATGATGCCCAAGTGTCGACGTCATAAGTTTTAAGTGTCGACGTGCAAATGCCCAAAGTGCTATACCCAAGTTCTATGTGCTATCCCCAATGATGCCCAACTACTATATGGTATGCCCATTGATGCCCAAGTGCTATGTGCACCCAAGCTCTATGTGCACCCAAGATCTATGCTCAATAATGCCTAAGTGCTAACGGGCCCACTGCCGGCCGACCCCACGCATCTCCTTAAGTGCCCAAGTGTTAGACAACCTATGCTTGCTTCGTAAGAGATGGCAAAAAAATTGAATCCGACCTTGTGTACTGCTGGCTCGCCGAGGTGCCTAACATTCTACCCTTAGCATTAACGCTGATTAAGGTTATGTTGCCCCTATCTTCAGCATGGCTGGGCACGTTGCTGAACGGTTGCGGCATGACTACCCATGGTGTGAGGCCCTACCTCGATTTGCTTACGATACCTCGTTTCGTGTGCCCTAACCTAGATTTGCGTGCCTTGACCTAGGTTTAAGAATTGTGTTTCGTTTTATGTGCCTTGCATTGAATTACGTGCATTTATTTAGGGTTGCGTGCATTTACTTGGAAAAATGTGCATTCGTCTCGTAGTTTGTGCCCTATCTTGTAGTACGTGCCATAGACCTAGGAAAGTGTGCCCTCACGCTAATCAAGAAAGCATCTTACATGAAGTACTAGGTCAATAATTAATCCTACAAATTCCACTAATTAATATTAAATTACTAATTCAACCTACTAGAAGAAAAAATCTCACAAAAAGCTAGACATTCCTTATTTTTTATTCTTTATTCTTTTGCACTTTCAAACATACAATTAATTAATGCTCAAAAGATGACAAAAAAATCAGATTTTTACATGCCTTGGCCGACCACTTGTGAGCTTTGTGATTGCTTTGCATAATTCAAATTATTCCCCAAACATTCTATGACAATTCTATGACACAAATGCATAAAAAATTAGCTCAAAGACCTGCTCAAAGCTCCCAATCTCCACATAAGCTCCTTGCCCATGCTAGATAATTCAAAAATTGTACTTCTTGAAGACAGAAATCTGAAATTGCAAGTCTCAAGGCCGACACATGCTTCAAATTGGCAAAAGCCTTCATTTTTCTTTCATTTCTCTCATTTCCTCACATTTCTCTCTCTCTCCCTCTCATTCTTCTCTCTCTCTCTCGGCCTTGGCTGAGTTGCTTCACACCATAGCTCATCTTCATCACTCCATGGTTAATCAAGGCATGCAAGAAGGTAGGGAACTCGACTAAGCAAGCTAGGTTGCAAGAAAACTCACATGCAAGCTCTTTGAACAACCATTTCGGCTTAGGTGAGTTTGCTAGCTTCCATTTCTTTTCTTCTTGTTCTAACCACATGCACCTACTAAGAACATGGTCACTAAGCTAGGAAAAATAGAGAAAATTCGAGTGGTGTCTCGGCTAAGCAAGGAAGAAGATCAACTTTGTGCTTCACCAAGACTCTTGTGCATCTTCTTGTTATTTGCTAAGGTGAGGGATAAAACTTCTTGAAAATCCTTCAAAAAAACCACATGCATGCTCTTAAATGTTTGTCTTTGCTTCTGTACTTGAGATATATGTGTGTTTATAAGCTTTTATAACCATGCATGGCAAGATTTTGGGCTAGAAGGTGATGATAGATGAAATCGGGTTTGTGACAGCTTTCTGTCTTGTTGGTGCAAGTTGATTTTGACTAGGAAAATGATGTTGAAAATGCGTGCAAATTGGTGTATAACTATTTTTGCCAGTTCTGAATATTTTTCCCAGAAATATGCCAAAGCTAATTTTGATTCTAAGGTCCACAAATTGGTAAATCATTAAAATGTGTCCAAATCTGGAAAATCTGAAAAAATGAAGCAGGTTTTGGCAGATTCACTGACTTTGTGGAACGAACCCGTTTTGACTTAGTAAATGATATCCAAAATGCATGAAATTTCGTCTGCTGCTATATTTTTCAGTTCTGGACATTTTTTTCAGAAATGGACTAAGGCTAAATCTGACCCGAAAGACCTCAAAAACGACAAGTATTGAAATATGTGCAAATCTGGACAGTTTTGTGCTATCTCACTGTTTTGGCTATAACTATTGAACCCGAACTCCAAATGATGCGAGGTTTGTTTCTGAATTTAGTTCACCTCTAAGCTTTAATTTGAAATCTTATTCACTGGAATTGGAGATTGTTTGCTTGTCTTAATGATTGTGAGAAAACAGCCCATTGCAGTGAGGGCTTCACTTAGTGATATGCTTAGAAAAATTATTGTAGCTTCTCTTGTTGAATTAAATGCTTAGGATTGTGGCATTGGGATGTTGTGTGGAATTTTTTGAATACTTGAGGATATTTGAATTAATCGATGCATGGCTTGAGATTGATTTTCAGTTGACTTGGGGCTTAATCGCACAGGTAAGAACGAAATGGAAACCCTAGTGACTAGGTAAATTCACTAAGTGTTGATCCTATGAATATCGTGTTTAATTATATGTTTAGTAGGCTGCCCATAGTTTCCATTGTAGCCCTAAATGCAATCTTGACGATTACATGTTGACAAGTAGGTTTTTCTTGCACCCGAACCGACGTAGATGTCGTTGCATGTTGAATAATCTTATTATTTGATTACGTGAACTTTGAAATGAGTTATATGGCTTGATTTACATGCGTTACATGGCTGCCCGTTTAATGTTCATATAACTCCATGTGCCTTTCAAGTGAAATTACTTGTCTTATCATGCCTCGCTTGTTTACTTGTCAATGTGCAATCTTATGACTACTCGGAGGCGACCTACTTTGTTGTCCTCCTAATGTGATATATTAAATGTCATAAATGTGCATTGCATACAAGGTTGCAACCTTTCATTTTGGCGTGGTAGCGTTCACGCACACCGGGCGGCATCGGACTTGCCAGTGCAACCGTGACTACCATTGTCCAATTCCCTCTCTTGCTTGGGGGCTAGACTTCCTCGGAGAGTTAGGTTGTAGGATTTCGGGGTACATCCGGAGTACACCCATTTGGCGTGATAAGGGGATGATTTGAAGTCGGCCGCAACAACTAATACTGGAAATGAACTGAGAGGAAAAGCTCATTGTATCCTTTTCACTCTGTGTATAAGTACTCTCGCTTGGTTCCTAGAAGACCTCGGGGAGGAAAGACGGGTAATTGTGTTCCTTTACTTTTATATTGTTATTATGTACTTAATTGTGATATATTCATGCTTGCAAAAAGGGTTTTCATAAGTTGAACTGAAAAATGAGTTTCAAAACCTATTTCTCGTTCCCCCTCGCTGAGTTCATAAGGACTCACCCTCTTTTATCATCTCAGGTGAAGAAGATCAAGAACAGGTACTCGAGGACGACGTGCCTAATGATGATTCCTTGGAATGATTGCGTCTCCTATGTGCTTTGCTTGATTATGGCTGTTTGTGAACACTATGCTACTTGAAGACTATTTCTTTTCATGTTGCTTGATGTTTGTAATGTAAAAGACCCCCAATGTAATTTGAGGTCTAATTTTGGTTTGTACCTATAATAACTAGACAGATACTACTATGGTCGTTTTGCTATTATCATTGGCTAGTATCTATCATAGGATTATGAGGTATCAGGTAAGGACTAAGTAAAATGAACCTATCCAATCTTAAGAAGGTACTCACTATTAAGCTAAGATCAACAGCTACTTTTGTAACGAGGATTAACAAACAGACGAGACATAGTATCATACTAGGTTATTAATCAAACGAGACTTCAGGATAACCAATAGGCATTTCAATTGATGGTAAATAGTAATCTTAGTTGGAATGAAATTGAGATTGGAAAATTTGAGGCGTTTAGAGAATTAGGTCGAACCAAAAAGCCCAATTACAACCGTTATGTTGCCGATTTTTCGAAAAATTTTACAGTTTAGGCTAAAACGTTAAGTATTAAATTTCCATGAACAGTTAAGTACGAGATAGACTGGAATGTTTAGATCACACCCTAATCTAATCTTTATAGGCCGGGTTGGGGCATGACACCCTATAGATAGGAATGGTATCAGAGCTTAGATTGCTTAAGCCGGGTTTAACTCTTGGACCATGGGTAGAGCCCTAAGATAATTAGGATGACTTGTCTATACGTTATTGTGTAATAATTGTGCCTTCTATGTTCTATGTGCTTAAGTGATTAACATGTCTTAATTATTTCTAGAATTATGTATCGATATTACGTTGCATATCTTATGCATTAAATTCCTGTTTGTCGTATTTTAATAAATTGTGCATCGTAATCTATGCCTATAGATGGCTGACCCTAGTACCCGCACTACTAATAGGAGCGGTGAACCCCAAGAGACCGTAGATGTTTATCAAACTAATCCCTGGATAGCTATGTTTAACATGATGGCAAATGCCATGGATCGCGTGTCACGAGTGATGGAACGTCAAGATGCACGTGAAGCTAACAACAACAACAACAACAGGAATGATGGTAACCATTGGAGGCATAGCAGAATGAAGGATTTCCTTGACTTTCGCCCGTCCAAATTCCACGGGGAAGCTGATGATGTGAAAGCGGAGGCTTGGCTGTCCGAGATCGAGAGGATTTTCAGGCCACTTGATTATACTGATGAAGAAAAGGTGGAGTTTGCTGTGTTTTTGTTGCACGGAGATGCCGAGCATTGGTGGAACACTGTGGATGCACTTTGGGAAACTGATCAGACACCTCGCTTGTGGTGTAATTTCGTTAAGGTATTCAAGGAGAAATATGTACCTGTAGTTTTCAGGCAGAGGCGGATTGAGGAGTTCATGCACTTGACCCAAGGTAACATGACGGTGGCCCAGTACGAGGCTCATTTTGACCGACTGTCCCGCTATGCTCAATACATGGTTAGTACTCCGGAGGCGAAGATGTGGAAATTTATGACTGGATTGAGGCCAGAGATTCTGGACCAGTTGGCTTTGCATGACTTCGATACCTATTCTGCTTTCTTTGCTGCTACTTCCCAAGTTGAGAAGAGGAAACTTGATAGTGCCGGTTCGAGTCAGCCGAATAAGAAGCCATACCAACCTTCAGGTCAACAGAAGAAATTCCAGAGCCAGAGTCGTAGTCAGGGCCAGAGCCAGAATAGACCAGTGAATAACCGTGGCCTGACTAAAGCACCATCAGCCTCTTCGACCCGCGGATCCACAGGTAGTTCACCTGCTACTCAATCTGTCAATTGTTCTTACTGTGACAAGAAGGGGCATACCGAGGCCTAGTGCTGGAAGAAGTCAGGACGATATATGCGGTGTGGCAGTGATCAGCATCAGAACAAGGATTGCCCTAAATGGCAAGTAGGCAAGGCTCCAGTTCCTAGAGTTCAGGCTCGAGCTTATGCTATTGAGTGCGAGGAGCTTCCAGAGAAGACCGTTGTTGTTGAAGGTACATTCTTCATACTGAATCAACCTGTTAGGGTGCTAATTGATTTAGGTGCTACTCATTCATTTATTACTCCCTTGTGTGTGCAATGTGTGAAACTGAAAGTTGTATGTTTGCCTTACGAAGTAGAAGTTGGTACTCCGATGGGTTCTAAACTTGTTACTAGCTCAGCTTGTAAAGCATGTAAAATCCAAATTAAGGATATGGAATTCTCAGCCAATCTTATTGTATTACTTTTCCGAGACTATAAGGTCATTTTAGGGATGGACTGGTTGGCAAAGCATCATGTCCAACTAGATTGCCAGATGAAGATTGTAACGTTTCGGGTACCTAGTCAACCAATACTGGAGGTAATGGGTCGAAGAGATTTCACTGGGAGTTCCATCATTTCTTCTACCAAAGCAATGAAGTCCTTGAGAAAAGGGTATAGTGCATACTTAGCCTACCTCATCAACAAGCCGTCGGACATAGCTAAGTTGGAGGAGATGCTTGGGATCAAAGATTATGCGGATGTGTTTCCAGAAGAATTGCCTGGTTAACCCCCAAATCGGGATATCGAGTTCATTATAGTGTTACTACCTGGTACCCAGCCGATATTTAAAGCCCCCTATCGTATGGCACCAGCCGAGCTACAAGAATTGAAGGACCAATTGCAAGGATTGTTGAAGAAAGGGTCTGTTCAACCAAGTTCTTCTCCTTGGGGTGCACCAGTTCTATTTGTAAAGAAGAAAGACGGAACGCTGAGGCTATGCATCGATTACCGAGGATTGAACCAAGTGACTGTCAAGAAAAAATACCCACTTCCACTGATCAACGAGCTATTTGATCAACTTCAAGGAGCTAAAGTGTATTCGAAACTCAACTTGAGGCAAGGGTACTATCAGTTGCGGATCAAAAAGGAGAATGTCCCTAAAACGGATTTCAGGACAAGATATGGGCATTATGAATACGTGGTGATGCCATTTGGACTAACTAATGCGCCTGCAGCTTGTATGGACTTGATGCACAAGGTGTTTCAATCCTACTTGGACCAATTTGTGGTGATCTTCATTGATGATATTTTGCTATACTCGAAATCCGAGGCTGAGCATGAACAACATCTACGGTTGGTACTGCAGAAACTTCGAGAGCATCAATTGTATGCAAAATTTAACAAGTACAAATTTTGGTTGCAGCTGATTGCATTTTTGGGGCATATCATATCCCAAGAGGGAATAGCAGTGGATCCAGCAAAGATAGAAGCAGTGATGTCTTGGAAGAAGCCGGAAAATGTTACGGAGGTTCGGAGTTTTCTTGGTCTAGCTGGCTATTATCGGAGATTCGTTAAGGATTTCTCAAAGATTGCAGGACCGCTTATAAAGCTCACTCAAAAGAAAACAAAGTTCGTGTGGGATGACAAGTGTGAGAACATGTTCCAAGAATTGAAGAAAAGATTGACTACCGCACCTGTTCTTGTATTGCCTGAAGGGAGTCAAGGTTTTGTAATCTATAGCGATGCTTCGAAGGAAGGATTGGGTTGTGTGTTGATGCAAAATGGTAGAGTGATTGCATATGCCTCTAGGAAATCAAAGATTTATGAATTGAACTACCCAACGCATGATTTGGAATTAGCGGCTATTGTGTTTGCACTCAAGAAATGGAGGCATTACCTGTGGGGTAACAAGTTTGAGGTGTTTACTAATCACAAGAGCTTGAAATACATGTTCTCACAAAAAGAGTTGAATATGAGGCAAAGGCAGTGGATGGAGCTTTTGGATGATTATAATTGCACAATCAATTATGTGCCCGGTAAAGCAAATGTAGTTGCAGATGCCTTAAGTAGGAAAGCGAGCATGGCAAAACTAGAAGTCATGGCGCATGAGCTGTTGGAGGAAGCATTTTTGTAAAAACCACAATTGACTAGGAAAGGGTTACTTTTTGCCACAACACAAGTTCAATCGACCTTGTTGTCTGAATTACGAGAGGCTCAATAGAAGGACCAACAATTCCAGAAGATTAAAGAAAGCAACACAGATTTCAAGTTTCACGATGATGGTATTTGGACGTTTAGGAATCGGATTTGTGTTCCTAATGAACTAGAGCTGAAAAAGAAGATTCTTGAAGAAGACCATAATTCAAGATACACTATTCACCCCAGCGGAACAAAGATGTACTGGAATTTGAAGCAACACTATTGGTGGAGTAACATGAAGAGAGAGATTGCGGAGTTTGTAGCACGGTGTTTGACTTGCCAGAGAGTCAAAGCAGAACATCAACGACCCGTAGGTTTACTTCAGCTGTTGGAGATTCCTCAATGGAAATGGGAACATATAACTATGGACTTTGTTATGGACCTGCCCATGTCACAAAAGGGTCATGACACCATTTGGGTCATAGTGGATAGATTGACTAAGTCAGCGCACTTCTTACCGATGAAGAAGGAGGATATTCCTGAGAGGTTGGGAGATATGTATGTGGCGGAGATTGTAAGATTGCACGGGATGCTTGTGAGTATCGTATCAGATAGGGATCCTCGTTTTACTTCCCGATTTTGGAAGAGATTGCAAGAAGCTTTGGGAACAAAGTTGAGTTTCAGCATGCCTTATCACCCTCAGACTGATGGACAATCGGAGATAACTATTCAGATTCTGGAGGATATGCTGAGGGTGTGTGTTTTAGATTTCAAGAAAGGTTGGGAGAAATATCTGTCTCTAGCGGAGTTCACTTATAATAATAGTTATCAGGCCATTATCGGGATGGCCCCATTTGAGGCATTGTATGGACGTAAGTGTCGATCCCCAGTTTACTGGGAAGAAGTAGGTGAGACGAAGACTTTTGACCCGACCCTTCTACCTGAACTTACGAAGACTGTTGATAATATCCACCTCATCCGGAAACGGATGTTTACCGCCCAAAGTAGGCAGAAGAGTTATGCAGACCGACGGAGACGGAGTCTAGAGTTTGAGGCTGGCGACAAGGTGTTCCTGAAGATATTACCTCGGAGGGGACTGATTAAACACGGCAAGGGTAGAAAGTTGAGCCTGAGATTTGTAGGACCATTTCAGATAATTGTGAAAGTTGGCAAGTTGGCGTATCGCCTGGCACTACCCCAAAACCTCTCCAATATTCACAACGTCTTTCATGTTTCTATGCTGCGGAAGTATCACCCTGATCAATCGCAAATCTTGGAGCCAGAGCCGTTGCAGCTTCGGGAGAACTTGTCTTATTAAGAGAAGCCCATTTGGATCCTAGACCAGCAAGATCGGGAGTTGCGCAACAAATCTATACCGATGGTGAAAGTATTGTGGGATCATCATGGAGTTGAAGAAGCAACGTGGAAAAGGCGAGACTAGATAAAGCAACATTATCCAGCTTTATTTCAAAGGTAATATTGAATTTCAGGACGAAATTCTTTTAATGAGGGGAGGATGTGAGGCCCTACCTCGATTTGCGTACGATGCCTCGTTTCGTGTGCTCTAACCTAGATTTGTGTGCCTTGACCTAGGTTTAAGAATTGTGTTTCGTTTTATGTGCCTTGCATTGAATTACGTGCATTCATTTAGGGTTGCGTGCATTTACTTGGAAAAATGTGCATTCGTCTCGTAGTTTGTGCTTTACCTCATAGTGCGTGCCCTAGACCTAGGAAAGCGTGTCCTCACGCTAATCAAAAAAGAATCTTACACGAAGCACTAGGTCATTAATTAATCCTGCAAATTCCACTAACTAATATTAAATTACTAATTCAACCCACTAGAAGACAAAATCGCACAAAAAGCTAGACATTACTTATTCTCTATTCTTTATTCTTTATTCTTTTGCACTTTCAAACATACAATTAATTAATGCTCAAAAGATGACAAAAAATCATATTTTTACATGCCTTGGCCGACCACTTGTGAGCTTTGTGATTGCTTTGCATAATTCAAATTATTCCCCAAACATTCTATGACAATTCTATGACACAAATGCATAAAAAATTAGCTCAAAGACCTCCTCAAAGCTCCCAATCTCCACATAAGCTCCTTGCCCATGCTAGGTGATTCAAAAATTGTGCTTCTTGAAGACACAAATCTGAAATTGCAAGTCTCAAGGCCGACACATGCTTCAAATTTGCAAAAGCCTTCATTTTTCTTTCATTTCTCTCATTTCCTCACATTTCTCTCTCCCTCTCATTCTTCTCTCTCTCTCTCGGCCTTGGCTGAGTTGCTTCACACCATAGCTCATCTTCATTACTCCATGGTTAATCAAGGCAAGCAAGAAGGTAGGGAACTCGACTAAGCAAGCTAGGTTGCAAGAAAACTTACATGCAAGCTCTTTGAACAACCATTTCGGCTTAGGTGAGTTTGCTAGCTTCCATTTCTTTTCTTCTTGTTCTAACCACATGCACCTACTAAGAACTTGGTCACTAAGCTAGGAAAAATAGAGAAAATTTGAGTGGTGTCTCGGCTAAGCAAGGAAGAAAATCAACTTTGTGCTTCACCAAGACTCTTGTGCATCTTCTTGTTGTTTGCTAAGGTGAGGGCTAAAACTTCTTGAAAATCCTTCAAAAAAACCACATGCATGCTCTTAAATATTTGTCTTTGCTTCTGTACTTGAGATATATGTGTGTTTATAAGCTTTTATAACCACGCATGGCAAGATTTTGGGCTGGAAGGTGATGATAGACGAAATCGGGTTTGTGAGAGCTTTCTGTCTTGTTGGTAAAAGATTGTTTTAGCTAGGAAAATGATGTTGAAAATGCGTGAAAATTGGTGGGTAACTAGTTTTGCCAGTTCTGAACATTTGTTCCAGAAATATGCCAAAGCTAATTTTGAATCTAAGGTCTTCAAAATGGTAAATCATTAAAATGTGTCCAAATCTGGAAAATCTGGAAAAAAGATGCAGGTTTTGGCAGATTCACTGACTTTGTGGAACGAACCAGTTTTGACTTAGTGAATAATATAAAAAATGCATGCCATTTGGTGTGCTGCTATATTTTTCAGTTCTGGACATTTTTGTCAGAACGTACTAAGGCTAAATCTGACCCTAAGGACGTCAAAAACGACAAGTATTGAAATGTGTGCAAATCTGGACAGTTTTGTGCAATCTCACTATTTTGGTTATAACTATTGAACCCGAACTCCAAATGATGCGAGGTTTGTTTCTGAATTTAGTTCACTTCTTAAGCTTTAATTTGAAATTTTATTCGCTGAAATTGGAGATTGTTTGCTAGTCTTAATGATTGTTAGAAAACAGCCCATTGCAGTGAGGGTTTCACTTAGTGATATGCTTAGAAAAATTATTGTAGCTTCTCTTGTTGAATTAAATGCTTAGGATTGTGGCATTAGGATGTTGTGTGGACTGTTTTAAATACTTGAGGATATTTGAATTAATCGATGCATGGTTTGAGATTAATTTTGAGTTGACTCGGGGCTTAATCGCACGGGTAAGCACGAAATGGAAACCCTAGTGACTAGGTAAATTCACTAAGTGTTGATCCTATGAATATCGTGTTTAATTATATGTTTAGTAGGCTGCCCGTAGTTGCCATTGTAGCCCTAAATGCGATTTTGATGATTACATGTTGACAAGTAGGTTTTTCTTGCACCCGAACTGACGTAGATGTCGTTGCATGTCGAATAATCTTAATATTTGATTACATGAACTTCGAAATGAGTTATGTGGCTTGATTTACATGCGTTACATGGCTGCCCATTTAATGTTCATATAACTCCATGTGTCTTTCAAGTGAAATTACTTGTCTTATCATGCCTCGCTTGTTTACTTGTCAATGTACAATCTTATGACTACTTGGAGGCGACCTACTTTGTTGTCCTCCTAATGTGATATATTAAATGTCATAAATGTGCATTGCATACAAGGTTGCAACCTTTCATTCTGGCGTGGTAGCGTTCACGCACACCGGGCGGCATCGGCCTTGCCGGTGCAACCGTGACTACCATTGTCCAATTCCCTCTCTTGCTTGGGGGCTAGACTTCCTCAGAGAGTTGGGTCATAGGATTTCGCGGTACATCCGGAGTACACCCATTTGGCATGATAAGGGGATGATTTGAAGTCGGCCGCAGCAACTGATACTGGAAATGAACTGAGAGCAAAAGCTCACGGTATCCTTTTCACTATGTGTATAAGTACTCTCGCTTGGTTCTTAGAGGACCTCGGGGTGGAAAGACAGGTAATTGTGTTCCTTTACTTTTATATTGTTATTATGTACTTAATTGTAATATATTCATGCTTGCAAAAAGGGTTTTCATAAGTTGAACCGGAAAATGAGTTTCAAAACCTATTTCTCATTCCCCCTCGCTGAGTTCATAAGGACTCACCCTCTTTTATCATCTCAAGTGAAGAAGATCAAGAACAGGTACCCAAGGACAACATGCCTAACGATGATTCCTTGGAATGATTGTCTGTCCTATGTGCTTTGCTTGATTATGGCCATTTGTGAACACTATGGTACTTGAAGGCTATTTCTTTTCATGTTGCTTGATGTTTGTAATGTAAAAGACCCCCGTTGTAATTTGGGATCTAATTTTGGTTTGTACTGATAATAACTAGACAGATACTACTATGGTCATTTTGCTATTGTCATTGGCTAGTATCTATCATAGGATTATGAGGTATCAGGTAAGGACTAAGTAAAATGAACCTATCCAATCTTGAGCAGGTACTCACTATTAAGCTAAGACAACAAGTACTTTTGTAACGAGGATTAACCAACAGACGAGACATAGTATCATACTAGGTTATTAATCAAACGAGACTTCGGGATAACCAATAGGCATTTGAATTGATGGTAAATAGTAATCTTAGTTGGAAATGAAATTGAGATTGGAAAATTTGAGGCATTTAGGGAATTAGGTCAAACCAAAGAGCCCAATTACAGCCGTTATGCTGCCAGTTTTTCAAAAAATTTTGGAGTTTAGGCTAAAACATTAAGTATTAAATTTTCATGAACAGTTAAGTACGAGATAGACTGGAATGTTTAGATCACACCCTAATCTAATCTTCATAGGCCGAGTTTGGGCGTGACACCCTATAGATAGGAATGGTATCAGAGCTCTGATTGCTTAATCCGGGTTTAACTCTTGGACCATGGGTAAAGCCCTAAGATAATTAGGATGACTTGTCTATATGTTATTGTGTGATAATTGTGCCTTCTATGTTCTATGTGCTTAAGTGATTAACATGTCTTAATTATTTCTAGAATTATGTATCTATATTACATTGCATATGTTATGCATTAAATTCATGTTTGTCGTATTTCAATAAATTGTGCATCGTAATCTGTGCCTATAGATGGCTGGCCCTAGTACCCGCACTACTAATAGGAGCGGTGAACCCCAAGAGACCAGAGATGCTTATCAAACTAATCCCGGCATAGCTATGTTTAACATGATGGCAAATACTATGGATCGCGTGTCATGAGTGATGGAACGTCAAGATGCACGTGAAGCTAACAACAACAACAACAACAGGAATGATGGTAACCATGGGATACATAGCAGAAGGAGGGAGTTCCTTGACTTTCGTCCGTCCAAATTCCACGGGGAAGCTGATGATGAGAAAGCGGAGGCTTGGCTGTCCGAGATCGAGAGGATTTTCAGGCCACTTGATTATACTGATGAAGAAAAGGTAGAGTTTGCTGTGTTTCTGTTGCACGGGGATGCCGAGCATGGGTGGCACACTGTGGAGGCACTTTGGAAAACTGATCAGACACCTCGCTTGTGCAGTAATTTCGTTAAGGCATTCAAGGAGAAATATGTACCTGCAGTTTCCAGGCAGAAGCGATTGAGGAGTTCATGCACTTGACCCAAGGTAACATGATGGTGGCCCAGTACGAGGCTCGTTTTGACTGACTGTCCCGCTATGCTCAATACATGGTTAGTACTCCGGAGGTGAAGATGTGGAAATTTAGGACTGGATTGAGGCCAGAGATTTAGGACTAGTTGGCTTCGCATGACTTCGATACCTATTCTTCTTTCTTTGTTGCTGCTTCCCGAGTTGAGAAGAGGAAACTTGATAGAGCTGGTTCAAGTCAGCCGAACAAGAAACCATACCAGCCTTCAGGTCAGCAGAGGAAATTCCAAAGCCAGAGTCGTAGTCAGGGCCAGAGCCAGAACAGACCAGTGAATAATCGTGGCCCGACCAAAGCGCCATCAGCCTCTTCCACCCGCGGATCCACAGGTTGTTCACCTACTACTCAGTCTGTCAACTGTTCTTACTGTGATAAGAAGGGGCATACCGAGGCCCAATGCTGGAAGAAGTCAGGACAATGTGTGCGGTGTGGCAGTGATCAGTATCAGATCAAGGATTGCCCTAAATGGCAAGCAGGATAGAATCAAGTTAAACCAGCTGGTAGAGGCAAGGCTCTAGTTCCTAGAGTTTAGGCTCGAGCTTATGCTATTGAGTGCGAGGAGCTTCTAGAGGAGATCGTTGTTGTTGAAGGTACATTCTTCATACTGAATTAACCTGTTAGGGTGCTAATTGATCTGGGTGCTACTCATTCATTTATTACTCCCTTGTGTGTGCAACGTGTGAAACTGAAAGTTGTATGTTTGCCTTACGAAGTAGAACTTGGTACTCTAATGGGTTCTAAACTTGTTACTAGCTCAGCTTGTAAAGCATGTAAAATCCGAATTAAGGATAGGGAATTCTCAGCCAATCTTATTGTATTACCTTTTCGAGACTATGAGGTCATTTTAGGGATGGACTGGTTGGCAAAGCATCATGTCCAACTAGATTGCCGGACAAAGATTGTAACGTTCCGGGTAACTAGTCAACCAATACTGGAGGTAATGGGTCGAAGAGATTTCACCGAGAGTTCCATCATTTCTTCTACGAAAGTAGTGAAGTCCTTGAGAAAAGGGTGCAGTGGATACTTAGCTTACCTCATCAACAAGCCGTCGGACAAAGCTAAGTTGGAGGAGATGCCTGTGATCAAATATTATTCGGATGTGTTTCCAGAAGAATTGCCCAGTTTTCCCCCAAATCGGGAGATCGAGTTCATTATAGAGTTCCTACCTGGCACCCAGCCGATATCTAAAGCCCCCTATCATATGGCACTAGCCGAGCTACAAGAATTGAATGACCAATTGCAAGGATTGTTGAAGAAAGGGTTTGTTCAACCAAGTTCTTCTCCTTGGGGTGCACCCATTCTATTTGTAAAGAAGAAAGACAGAACACTGAGGCTATGCATCAATTACCGAGGATTGAACCAAGTGACTGTCAAGAATAAATACCCACTTCCACTGATCAACGAGCAATTTGATCAACTTCAAGGAGCTAAAGTGTATTCGAAACTCGACTTGAGGCAAGGGTACTATCAGTTGCGGATCAAAAACGAGGATGTGCCTAAAACGGCTTTCAAGGCAAGATATGGGCATTATGAATACGTGGTGATGCCATTTGGACTAACTAATGCCCCTGCAGCTTTTATGGACTTGATGCACAGGGTGTTTCAACCCTACTTGGACCAATTTGTGATGATCTTCATTGATGATATTTTGGTATACTCGAAATCCGAGGCTGAGCATGAACAACATCTGCGGTTGGTACTGCAAAAACTTTGAAAGCATCAATTGTATGCAAAGTTTAGCAAGTGCGAATTTTGGTTGCAGCAGATTGCATTTTTGGGGCATATCATATCCCAAGAGGGAATAGCAGTGGATCCAGCAGAGATAGAAGTAGTGATGTTTTAGAAGAAGCTGGAAAACGTTATGGAGGTTCGGAGTTTTCTTGGTCTAGCTGGCCATTATCAGAGATTCGTTAAGGATTTCTCAAAGATTGCAGGACCGCTTACAAAGCTCACTCAAAAGAAAACAAAGTTCGTGTGGGATGACAAGTGTGAGAACAGCTTCCAAGAATTGAAGAAAAGATTGACTACCATACCTGTTCTTGTATTGCCTGAAGGGAGTCAAGGTTTTGTAATCTATAGCGATGCTTCGAAGGAAGGATTGGGTTGTGTGTTGATGCAAAATGGTAGAGTGATTGCGTATGCCTCTAGGAAACCGAAGCAGTATGAATTGAACTACCTAACGCATGATTTAGAATTAGCGGCTATTGTGTTTGCACTCAAGAAATAGAGGCATTATCTGTGGGGTAACAAGTTTGAGGTGTTTACTGATCACAAGAGCTTGAAATGCCTATTCTCACAAAAAAAGTTGAATATGAGGCAAAGATGGTGGATAGAGCTTTTGGATGATTTTAATTGCACAATCAATTATGTGCCTGGTAAAGCAAATGTAGTTGCGGATGCCTTAAGTAGGAAAGCGAGCATGGCAAAACTGGAAGTCAAGGCGTAGGAGCTGTTGGAGGAAGCATTTTTGTGGAAACCACAATTGACTCGGAAATGGTTACTTTTTGCCACTACACAAGTTCAATCGACCTTGTTGTCTGAATTACGAGAGGCTCAACAGAAGGACCAACAATTCTAGAAGATTAAAGAAAGCAACACAGATTTCAAGTTTCACGATGATGGTATTTGGAGGTTTAGGAATCGGATTTGTGTTCCTAATGAACTAGAGCTGAAAAAGAAGATTCTTGAAGAAGACCATAATTCAAGATACACTATTCACCCCAGCGGAACAAAGATGTACTGGAATTTGAAGCAACACTATTGGTGGAGTAACATGAAGAGAGAGATTGCGGAGTTTGTAGCACGGTGTTTGACTTGCCAGAGAGTCAAAGCGGAACATCAACGACCCGTAGGTTTACTTCAGCTATTGGAGATTCCTTAATGGAAATGGGAACATATAACTATGGACTTTGTTATGGACCTGCCCATGTCACAAAAGGGTCATGACACCATTTGGGTCATAGTGGATAGATTGACTAAGTCAGCGCACTTCTTACCGATGAAGAAGGAGGATATTCCTGAGAGGTTGGGAGATATGTATGTAGCGGAGATTGTAAGATTGCACGGGATGCTTGTGAGTATCGTATCAGATAGGGATCCTCGTTTTACTTCCCGATTTTGGAAGAGATTGCAAGAAGCTTTGGGAACGAAGTTGAGTTTCATCATGCCTTATCACCCTCAGACTGATGGACAATCGGAGATAACTATTCAGATTCTGGAGGATATGCTGAGGGTGTGTGTTTTAGATTTTAGGAAAGGTTGGGAGAAACATCTGTCTCTAGCGGAGTTCACTTATAATAATAGTTATCAGGCCATTATCGAGATGGCCCCATTTGAGGCGTTGTATGGACGTAAGTATCGATCCCCAGTTTACTGGGATGAAGTAGGTGAGATGAAGACTTTTGACCCGACCCTTCTACAAGAACTTATAAAGACTGTTGATAATATCCACCTCGTCCGGAAACGGATGCTTACCACCCAAAGCAGGTAGAAGAGTTATGCAGACCGACGGAGACGGAGTCTAGAGTTTGAGGTCGGCGACAAGGTGTTCCTGAAGATATCACCTCGGAGGGGACTGATTAAACACGTCAAAGGTGGAAAGTTGAGCCCGAGATTTGTAGGACCATTTGAGATAATTGAGAAAGTTGGCAAGTTGGCGTATCGCCTGGCACTACCCCAAAACCTCTCCAATATTCACAACGTCTTTCATGTTTCTATGCTGTGGAAGTATCACCCTGATCCATCGCATATCTTGGAGCCAGAGTCGTTGCAGCTTCGGGAGAACTTGTCTTATGAAGAGAAACCCATTCGGATCCTAGACCAGCAAGATCGGGAGTTGCGCAACAAATCTATACCGATGGTGAAAATGTTGTGGGATCATCATGGAGTTGAAGAAGCAACGTGGGAAAGGCGAGACTATATGGAGCAACAGTATCCAGCTTTATTTCAAAGGTAATATTGAATTTCGGGACGAAATTCTTTTAATGAGGGAAGGATGTGAGGCCCTACCTCGATTTGCGTGCGATGCCTCGTTTCGTGTGCCCTAACTTAGATTTGCGTGCCTTGACCTAGGTTTAAGAATTGTGTTTCGTTTTATGTGCCTTGTATTGAATTGCATGCATTCATTTAGGGTTGCGTGCATTTACTTGGAAAAACGTGCATTCGTCTCAGTTTGTGCCCTATCTCGTAGTGCGTGCCCTAGACCTAAAAAAGCGTGCCCTCACGCTAATCAAGAAAGCATCTTACACGAAGCACTAGGTCATTAATTAATCCTACAAATTCCACTAACTAATATTAAATTACTAATTCAACCCACTAGAAGACAAAATCTCACAAAAAGCTAGACATTACTTATTCTTTATTATTTATTATTTTGCACTTTCAAACATACAATTAATTAATGCTCAAAAGATGACAAAAAAAATCAGATTTTTACATGCCTTGGCCGACCACTTGTCAACTTTGTGATTGCTTTGCATAATTCAAATTATTCCCCAAACATTCTATGACAATTCTATGACACAAATGCATAAAAAATTAGCTCAAAGACCTCCTCAAAGCTCTTAACCTCCACATAAGCTCCTTGCCCATGCTAGGTGATTCAAAAATTGTGCTTCTTGAAGACACAAATCTAAAATTGCAAGTCTCAAGGCCGACACATGCGTCAAATTTGCAAAAGCCTTCATTTTTCTTTCATTTCTCTCATTTCCTCACATTTCTCTCTCTCCCTCTCATTCTTCTGTCACTCTCTCGGCCTTGGCTGAGTTTCTTCACACCATAGCTCATCTTCATCACTCCATGGTTAATCAAGGCAAGCAAGAAGGTAGGGAACTCGACTAAGCAAGCTAGGTTGCAAGAAAACTCACATGCAATCTCTTTGAACAACCATTTTGGCTTAGGTGAGTTTGCCAGCTTCCATTTCTTTTCTTCTTGTTCTAACCACATGCACCTACTAAGAACTTGGTCACTAAGCTAGGAAAAATAGAGAAAATTTGAGTGGTGTCTCGGCTAAGCAAGGAAGAAGATCAACTTTGTGCTTCACCAAGACTCTTGTGCATCTTCTTGTTGTTTGCTAAAGTGAGGGCTAAAACTTCTTGAAAATCCTTCAAAAAAACCACATGCATGCTCTTAAATGTTTGTCTTTGCTTCTGTACTTGAGATATATGTGTGTTTATAAGCTTTTATAACCATGCATGGCAAGATTTTGGGCAAGAAGGTGATGATAGATGAAATCGGGTTTGTGAAAGCTTTCTGTCTTGTTGGTGCGAGATGATTTTGACTAGGCAAATGTTGTTGAAAATGAGTAAAAATTGGTGGGTAACTATTTTTTCCGGTTCTAAACATTTTTTCCCGAAATAGACCAAAGCTAATTTTCACTCTAAGGTCCTCAAAATGGTAAATCATTAAAATGTGTCCAAATCTGGAAAATCTGGAAAAATGAAGCAGGTTTTGGCAGATTCACTGACTTTGTGGAACGAACCAGTTTTGACTTAGTAAATGATATCCAAAATGCATGAAATTTGGTGTCCTGCTAGATTTTTCAGTTTTGGACATGTTTTTTAGAAATGGACTAAGGCTAAATCTGCCCCTATAGACCTCAAAACCGACAAGTATTGAAATGTGTGCAAATCTGGACAGTATTGTGCAGTCTTACTGTTTTGGCTATAACTATTGAACCCGAACTCCAAATGATGCGAGGTTTTTTTTTGAATTTAGTTCACTTAGTAAGCTTTAATTTTACATCTTATTAGCTGGAATTGGAGATTGTTTGCTTGTCTTAATTATTTTGAGAAAATAGTCCATTGCAGTAAGGGTTTCCCTTAGTGATATGCTTAGAAAAATTATTGTAGCTTCTCTTGTTGAATTGAATGCTTGGAATTGTGGCATTGGGATGTTGTGTGGACTATTTTGAATACTTGAGGATGTTTGAATTAATCGATGCATGGCTTGAGATTGATTTGGAGTTGACTTGGGGCTTAATCGCACGGGTAAGCACGAAATGGAAACCCTAGTGACTAGGTAAATTCACTAAGTGTTGATCCTATGAATATCGTGTTTAATTATATGTTTAGTAGGCTGCCCGTAGTTTCCATTGTAGCC
Source organism: Ehretia macrophylla (assembly GCA_037974665.1). Classification (NCBI taxonomy): domain Eukaryota; kingdom Viridiplantae; phylum Streptophyta; class Magnoliopsida; order Boraginales; family Ehretiaceae; genus Ehretia; species Ehretia macrophylla. The sequence continues at coordinate 27,858,032 of CM075765.1, read as the reverse complement.
CTAAATGCGATCTTGATGATTACATGTTGACAAGTAGGTTTTTCTGGCACCCGAAACGACGTAGATGTCGTTGCATGTTGAATAATCTTATTATTTGATTACGTGAACGTCGAAATGAGTTATATGTCTTGATTTACATGCGTTACATGGCTGCCCATTTAATGTTCATATAACTCCACGTGCCTTTCAAGTGAAATTACTTGTCTTATCATGCCTCGCTTGTTTACTTGTCAATGTGCAATCTTATGACTACTCGGAGGTAACCTACTTTGTTGTCCTCCTAATGTGATATATTAAATGTCATAAATGTGCATTGCATACAAGGTTGCAACCTTTCATTCTGGCGTGGTAGCGTACACGCACACCCGGCAGCATCGGGCTTGCCGGTGCAACCATGACTACCATTTTTCAATTCCCTTTCTCGCTTGGGGGCTAGACTTCATCGAAGAGTTGGGTCGTAGGATTTCGGGATACATCCGGAGTACACCCATTTGGCGTGGTAAGGGGATGATTTGAAGTCGGCCGCAAAAACTGATACTGGAAATGAACAGAGAGCAAAAGCTCACCATATCCTTTTCACTATGTTTATAAGTACTCTCGCTTGGTTCTTAGAGGACCTCGAGGAGGAAAGACGGGTAATTGTGTTCCTTTACTTTTATATTGTTATTATGTACTTAATTGTGATATATTCATGCTTGCAAAAAGAGTTTTCATAAGTTGAACCGGAAAATGAGTTTCAAAACCTATTTCTCGTTCCCCCTCGCTGAGTTCATAAGGACTCACCCTCTTTTATCATCTCAGGTGAAAAAGATCAAGAACAGGTACCCGAGGATGGCGTGCCTAAAGATGATTCCTTGGAATGATTGCTTGTCCTATGTGCTTTTCTTGATTATGGCTGTTTGTGAACACTATGCCACTTGAAGACTATTTCTTTTCATGTTGCTTGATGTTTGTAATGTAAAAGACCCTCGTTGTAAGTTGGGGTCTAATTTTGGTTTGTACCTATAATAACTAGACATATACTGCTATGGTCGTTTTGCTATTGTCATTGGCTAGTATCTATCATAGGATTATGAGGTATCAGGTAAGGACTAAGTAAAATGAACCTATCCAATCTTAAGCAGGTACTCACTATTAAGCTAAGATCAACAAGTACTTTTTTAACGAGGATTAACAAATAGACAAGACATAGTATCATACTAGGTTATTAATCAAACAAGACTTCGGGATAACCGATAGGCATTTCAATTGATGGTAAATAGTAATCTTAGTTGGAAATGAAATTGGGATTGGAAAATTTGAGGCGTTTAGAGAATTAGGTCAAACCAAAGAGCCCAATTACAGCCGTTATGCTACCGGTTTTCTTGAAAATTTTGGAGTTTAGGCTAAAATGTTAAGTATTAAATTTCCATGAACAGTTAATTACCAGATAGATTGGAATGTTTAGATCACATCCTAATCTAACCTTTATAGGCCGGGTTGGGGCATGACACCCGGTGTTGCACGACGGCACACGATTGGGCCTCGGATGGGGCACGTACATGGCGCACGTACTTGGGGCCTCGGATGAGCCATAGCTTGGTACGAAGTTGTGGCACGGCTTGGCAAGCAGTTGGGTCGCGCATGGGGCACGATAGGGCAAGCAGTTGGGCCACGTGAAGCGCGCGCATACCGCACGATAGTGCACGCATTGGGCAAGCAAGCTGCACGATGGTGCGAGCTTGTGGCCCGTATGCCGCACGATGGTGCGCATATGGCGTACCCATGCCGCACGATGATGCGCGCATGTGGGCTGCATGCTGTACGAAGGTGCGCGAATAGGGCGCCCATACCGAACGATGGTACACGCATGCCGCACTAAGGTGCGCGCTTGCCACAAGAAGGTGCACGCATGGGGTGGCCATGCCGCACGATGGTACACGCATCGGGTGCGCATGCCGCACGATGATGCGCGCATGTGGCTCGCATGCTGCACGAAAGTGCGCGCAAGGAGCGCCTATGCCGCATGATACTGTGCGCATCATGCACGCATGTAGCACAATGATGCGCTCATGTGGCCCGCATGCGGCACGAAGGTGCGTGCATGGGGTGCCCGTGCCACATGATTGTGCTTGCAAACGGCCTGCGCGGGGTGCTCAAGAGGCGTTGTAGGGGCGCTGTTGGGGCACTGTTAGGGCACGGCTGGGGCACTGTTAGGGCACAGTTGGGGCACTGTTAGGGCACGACTGGGGCAGTATAGGAACGGCTTTGGCACTACTAGGGGACGTTGGACACGACGGGCAATGTTAACCTGTCGGGGGCATTGGGCATGCAGAATGTATTATGACACGAATGTAGACATTGATATAATTTTACAAGTAGTTTCCGAATCTATTAAGTAATCTTAACCTTTGCCTTGTCCGACAAACAGTTCATCACATTTGTGAGGCGAAATTGATTAATCTGTTTCCCAATCCATCCAAAAAAAAAAAATTCAACGCCAAATATCATATAAACAAATTAATTAATGAATTAATATAAATTTTTCTAAATTTTCTATTATTTTTCTGATTTTTCCTTATTTTTTTGTAATTTTTAAATATTAAAAATTAATTTCAAAAAAAATATTTTTGAATACCATTTTATAAATTAATGTATGAATTATTATAATTTTTTCTGAATTTCCTACTATTTTTTTCTGATTTTTACCTATTTTTTGCAATTATTAATTATTAAAAAATATTTTAAAAAAAATAATAATTTTGAAGCATTTGGATATCATATGCTATCAATAAGGAGCAAGTTAGGTACGAAGATCATGCCATATGGGGCCTTTTATAGTGTCAAACACCCATTATGAATCTCTGGCAAAATGTACGCTACTGTTGTCACTTGGGTTTTTGCATCTAAATGCACTATAGGGGGTATGTGGTATCAAGCCCCCTAGTCGAGGTCCATGTGGGGGGACGTTGTGGGCACTTCGTGGCACATTGTGGGCTATATCGTGGGCTATATTTTGGGCTATATTGTGGGCGGGAATGCCTACCGAGTGAATCACGCCGAGGTATTATATTGCATACCCGTGCTTTGGGGTCGTGCCACCGCTACCCCGCGTCGCCCGGTATGTCCCTCGGCGTGGCACCAGGATGGCTAATGAGGAACGTGGTGGCTTCCCTAGCCCCTTATTATCCATCTTGGTGCTGCAACACCGTCGACGTCATTGGGATAGCTAATGAGGGGGCAAGTGGTTGCCCAAGCACAAAACTAGTCATCCCCGTGCAGCCGGCTAGGTACCCGTTGGGGGACATTCTCGTCCCCCGACGTGTCGTTGGGCCTGCGCGATGAGCGAATCGCCTAGCACACGAAGCCAAGGCTGTTGCCGAGTGGATGCGCGCGGCCATAGTCTAGTGTCGTGGCGATCCAAGCATCGCGTAGGCTTGGGTGGCTCTTGGGGGACGGTGGGGGCAAGCGTAATGCGCGAATCGCCTAGCACACCTGGCATTGGCTTTCATTAAGCAACGATGCGAATGTTGAGATGAGATGATTGCAAATGCTTCAATGTTGTGGCGATCCAAGCACCATGCGGCCTTGAATCCGTCCCCCGGTGGGTTCTGATGTGCCTGTACAATGCGCGAATCGCCTAGCACATGACGCCATGGTCCTCGCTGAGTCGTAATGTGATGGACGTGGTCTAGTGTCGTGGCGTTCGAAGCACCGCGTGGGAAGGAATGTAGTTTGCTTGTCCTGTTTTATGCATACGGGTGCATACAGGGGGACGGTGGTGGGCATGCATGATGCGTGAATCACCTAGCACATGTGGCATTGGCTTTTGTTAAGCAACGATGCGAGCATTGCGATGAGACGATTGTTGTTGCTTCAATGTCATGGCGATCCAAGCACCATGCGGCCTTGAAGCCATCCCCCGGTTGGTCTTGACGGGCCTGTACGATGCGTGAATCGCCTAGCACACGATGCCATGGTCCTCGCTGAGTCGTAATGGGACGGACGTGGTCTAGTGTCATGGCGATCCAAGCACTGCGTGGGCAGTAAGGTAGTTTGTTTGTCCCGTTTCGTGCATACGGGTGCATATAGAGGGACGGTGGGGGGCATAAGGGATGTGTGAATGGCCTAGCATATGTGGCATTGGCTTTCGTTAAGCAACGACGCGAGCATTATGATGAGATGATTACTAATGCTTCAATGTCGTGGCAATCTAACCATCGTGCGGCCTTGAAGTCGTCCCCCGATTGGTTCTGACAGGCATGTGCGATGCGTGAATCACCTAGCACACGATGCCATGGTCCTCACTGAGATATAATACGATGGACGTGGTCTATTGTCGTGGCGATCCAAGCACCACATGGGCAGAAAAGTAGTTTGCTTGTCCTGTTCCGTGTATACGGGTGCATACAGGGGGACAGTAAGGGGCATACGTGATGCGCAAATCACCTAGCCCATGTGGAATTGGATTTCGTTAAGCAACGCCGTGAGCGTTATGATGAGACGATTACTAATGCTTCAATGTTGTGGCGACGCAAGCACCGTGCTGCCTTGAAGCTATCCCCCAGTGTGTTCCTATAGGCCTGCGTGATGCGCGAATCGCCTAACACACGATGCCATGGTCCTCACTGAGTCGTAATGCAACAGACGTGGTCTAGTGTCGTGGCGATCCAAGCACTGCATGGGTAGGAAGTTTCCTTGTCCCATTCCGTGCATGTGAGTGTATATAGAGGATGGTGGAGGACTGCGCAATGCGCGAATCGCCTAGCACACGGCCTTGGCTTTTGTTAAGTGACGACGCGAGCGTTTCGATGAGACGATGGCTAGAGCTTCAATGCTGTGGCAATTGAAGCACCGTGCTGCCTCGAAGCCATCCCACGTTGTGCTCCCACTGGCCGACGTGATGCGTGAATTGCCTAGCACATGATACCATGGTCCTAGCTGAGTCGTAATGCGACGGACGTGGTCTAGTGTCGTGGCGATCCAACCACCGCGTGGGCAGTAAGTCCGCTTTCGGTTTGTACCTCAGTTGCGTGCAATCGGAGCATGGTCAGGCCCCACGAAGTATGCCCTTAAGCTTGTGATGTGCGGCCTGGTCATGCACCTCGTGCCGTTCCCGTCCCGTGTCCCTCAGAAATTCTTTATGCCTAGCGGTGCGTACGCGGGCCTTCTCGCCGGTTTTGTTTGCCTGAAGGGCTTCGTTTGCCTAGATGGTGGGGCGGTTACCGGCTTGGTGGTCTGGGCATAGCGAACGTGATAGTGCGTGGGTGGTGGTCGGCTTGGATGGGTTGGTTGGATCCCTGCTTGAGCAGCGACGTCCGCCCCTGCTTGCCTCTTCATTCACGGGCTGAGTGCTTACGTTGCCTCGGTCGGTAGGTCAGTTTCCTGTGTTGTGTTCCTACAAAG
>CM075765.1:27840147-27847647 GCA_037974665.1 Ehretia macrophylla | reverse complement strand
CCTCTAGGAACCAAGCGAGAGTACTTAAACATATAGTGAAAAGGATACGGTGAGCTTTCGCTCTCAAGATCAATCGGTAAGCATTTGCTCTCAAGATCATTTGCGATAACAGTTGTTGCGGCCAGCTTCAATCATCCACTTATCACTCCAAATGCGTGTACTCCGGATGTACCCCGAAATCCTATGGCCCAACTCTACGAGGAAGTCTAGCCCCCAAGCGAGAGAGGGAATTGGACCATGGTAGTCACGGTAGCACCGGCAAGCCCGATGCTGCCCGGCGTGCGTGAAACGCTACCATGCCAAAATGAAAGGTTGCAACCTTGTATGCAATGCACATGTATGCCATTTAACATTTCACATTGGGAGGTCAACAAAGTAGGTTGCCTCCGAGCAAATATATGATGACATTTTGACATATTGGCACATAAGGCATTGCAAGAACATATAATTATTTCATATATCAATTTGAGAGCAATTAAACTTTCACGGGCAGCCAAGTAATCATGTCCAAATAAGCCATTGAATATCTTTTAACAATTCACATTAGGAGGTCAACAAAGTAGGTTGCTTCCGAGCAATTATAAGATCACATATCGACAAGTAAACATACGAGGCATGCTTTGACATGTAAATTCACTTTGTAAAACACTTAGAATCATGTGACCATTTAACGGACAGCCAAGTAATCACCATATAACAATTCATATAGCTCATTTTAGTTCACATATCAAGTGTTGAGATAATACAAGTATGCAACGACACTTACACAAAACCGGGTGCAAGAATAGTTCATTTATCAACATGCAATAATCGAAAATCATGTCTAGAGCTATAAGGACAATTCCGGGCAGCCTATTAACCTTCCTCAACATCAGTTATAATACACACAAGAGTGGTTTATGACTCAGGAGTCTACGGGACCATTAGGGTTTACCAGGCCGTGCTCGGGGTTGGTTTCGTTGGATAAGTACCACAAGTAACACTTAAACCATTTCAAGCATACTTAACATTTATTAGGCAGCCTACTAATCGTGCAATTGAACACATTAAACGATAGGATCATCACTTAGCAAGTTTTTATAAGCAATAGGGCCTAAATTCGTGCTTACACATGCGATTAAGCCACAATTTGTCACGCAATTAAACCCAAGTCATGCATCAACCAAATTAAACAACCTCAACCAACCACAACAGTCCACACAACATCTACGTGCCACAATTCCAAGCATTCAATACCACAAGTGAAGTTACAACATGTTTCAAAGCATTTTACTAAGCAAAACCCTACTGCAATGGTCTGTTTTCCCACATTCAATTAGCCATGCAAATAATCTCCAAATTCAGTGAAAAAAATGTCAAATTAAATCTTAATGAGTGATTTAAATCTAGGAACAAACCTCGTTGCATTTGGAGTACGGACTTAGGAGTTATGGCCAAAACCGTGAGACAACGCAAAACTGTCCAGTTTTAGACACATTACGATTTTTGCCATTTTTGAGGGTCATAGATTCAGATTTAGCTTTAGCCTATTTCTGACACAAATGTCCAGAACTGCCAAATATATCAACCTACAAATTTCCATGCATTTTCAACATCATTTGCTAGGCTAAAACTGTTTCGTTCTACAAGGTCAGAAGGCTGCCAGATCCTACTTCAAATTTTCCAATTTTTCCAGATTTAGACATCTTTTGATATTTTTCCATTTTCGGCATTTTGGAGTCAACATTGGTCTTTCCCTATTTCTACGAAAAATGTTCAGAACTGGCAAAACTAGTGACCTACCAATTTTCATGCATTTTTACCAAATTTTACTAAGCCAAATGCACTTTGCTCTACAAAGTCAGAAAACTGCCAGCAAAAACGTTTTTATCTATCTTCAGGTTTCTAGCCATTATCAAGCCATGCATGCGAAGATAAGCTCATATACACACATATACAATAATTACAGAGGTAAAGCTAGCCATATGAAAGCATGCATGTGAGTTTTGAAAGCTTTTAAAAGAGTTTAACCCTCTTCTTAGCCTAGTGATAGATGAAAATGCACAAATGCTTTTTGAATCGCACAAGAGGTCTTCTTTCCTTGCTTTGGCCTAGAGATATCTTGCTTTACTTTAAATCCCAGCTTAGTTAGCTTATGCTTAGTGTGTGCATGTGACTAGAACAAAAAGAAATAGAAGAAAACTATCAAAACTTTACCTAAGCCGAAAATGATGAGCTTTTGAGCTTGTGTGAGACTTCTTTGCGAGTTTGTTTGCTATGGCTGAGCTTGGGAGAGTCTTAGAGAGTCCTTGAGAGTCGTTAGGAGTCTTGGGATCTCATGAGAATGCAAGGGTCGAAAATGAGAGAGGAAGAGAGAGTTTGTGAGAGAAAATGATATGCGAAGCATGTTGAATGTAAGTTGTGTGTGTGTGTCGGCCTTGAGCTTCACAATTCTGAATTTTGTGTCATCTTTAGCATAATTTGGAATTTTTTTAGTGTGTGAGTTGAGAGGGCCGAGATAGGGATGCTTGGTGTTAGCAAAAGGTGCTATGGAAAATGCATGACAATGTGTAAGGTATTGTCTAGGCATGCATCAATTAAATATCTTGTTCAAATTTTGTTCAAATGGCATAGGCATGGCCGAGTATTAGCTTGGAGAATCTGAATTTTCAGATTTATGTTAGCTTATTATAGATTATAATAAGTGTAGGATTTTGAGGTTCATTGAATTTGCAAATAGAATAAGGAATAAAGAATGTTTAGGTGTTTGTGTAGATAGAATTGTTTATTGTTAGTGGACTTTGTAGAGAATTTGAATTAGGAATATAATATTGGTTAGTGGATTGTGTATGATTATTTAATAGTCTTGTGCTTTGTGCAAGAATCTTTATTGATTAGCGTGCATGCACGCTTTCCTAGGTCTACGGCACGTACTACGAGGTAAGGCATGCACTACGAGACATGCACATAAATCAATACAGGGCACAAGTCACGAGGTAAACATAAACTACGAGGTAAGAAACGTTATTTGGGGTCGGGCCTTACATTATCCCTTCCTAAAAAGAAATTCGTCCCGAAATTCATTCTTACTTGTTGGGGTCATTTAGATGGGTTCTGGCTTTTGACATTTCTACTCCGGGCCGTTGCTCGCTCTGTGATCCCCTTTTCCAAAACTGATTCACTCATAAACTTTCTCCAATCGTTAATTCGGCGTGACCCCTACATTTATGATTCGTTCCTTTCAACGACTCTATTCTCCATTTGATCTTAAGGTCAAGTTCATTAACTAATGTTAGAATCTCCATACCTAGTCATCAAAGCTGCATCAGTATTCTAACTATTTAACTATTACTCCAAAATTGTAACTCACGTTGTATCAAACACGTATTCATACCTCAAAATGTGTGCGCATAAGGCACCCATGCCGTACGATGGTGCAAGCATGCGGCCTACATGCCGCATGAAGGTGCGCGCATGAGGCACCCATGCCGTACGATTGTGCGCGCATGCCGCACAAAGGTGCACGCATGGGGTGCCCATACTGCAGGATAGTGTGCGCATTTGGCGCCAATGCCACCCGATGGTGCACGGATGCCGAACGAAGGTACACGCAAGGGGCGCCCATGACACACAAAGACGAGCGCATGGGGTGCCCATGCTGCACTAGGGTGCGCGCATGGGGGGCCCATGTTGCTCGATGGTGCGCACATCGGGCGCGCATGCCGCATGATAGTGCGCGCATGTGGCCCGCACGCTGCACGAAGGTACGCACATGGGGCATCTATGCCACACGATAGTGTGCGTATGCAGCACGAAGGTGCGCGCATGGGATGCCCATGCTGACCGATGGTGCGTTCATGTGGCCTACATGCCACACAAAGGTGCGCACATGGGGCACTCATGCAGCACGATGGTGCGCGCATAGGGCACGCATGCCGCACGATGGTGCGCACATGTGGCCCGTATACCGCACAAAGGTGCGCGCATGGGGCACCCATGCTGCAAGATAGTGTGTGCATGGGGAGCGCATGCCACACGATGGTGCATGCATATGGCCCGCATGCGGCACGATGGTGCGCGTATTGGGTGCCCAAGCCGCACGAAGGTGCGCGCATAGGGTGCCCATGCTGCACGATGGTGGGCGCATCAGGCGCGCATACCGCACGATGGTGGGCGCATGTGGCCCGCATGCCGCATGATGGTGCGCGCATGGGGCGCCCATGCCGTATGATGTTGCGCGCATGCCGCACGATGGGGCATCCATGCCGCACGATGGTGGGGACATCAGGCGTGCATGCCGCATGATGGAGCGCGCATGTGGGCCGCATGTCGTACGAAGGTACACGCTTGGGGTGCCCATGCCGCACGATAGTACGATCATCGGGCGCGCATGCCGCACGGTGGTGTGCACATCGTGAGCACATGCCGCACAACGGTGCGTGCATGTGGCCCGTATGCCTTACGATGTTGCACACATAGGGCGCCCATGCTGGATGATGGTGTACGCATGGGGCGCCCACACTACACGATGGTACGCGCATGTGGGCCGCATGCCGTACGAAATTGCGCGCATGGGGCGCCCATGCCGTACGATGATGTGCGCATGCCGCACGAAGGTGCGAGTGTGGGGCGCCCATACTGCGTGATGGTGCGTGCATCGGGCGTGCATGCCGCACGATTGTGCTTGCAAGTGGTGCGCTCGGGGCGCTATTGGGGCACGACTGATGCACTATATGGGTATGCTTGGGGGACGATGGGGGATGTTAGGTGACGGCTTTGGTACTACTAGTGGACGTTGGGCATGATGGACAATATTAAGCATTTGGGGGTATTGGGCATGCAGAACGTATTATGACACGAATGTGGACATTGACAAGTGGTTTTCGAATCTATGAAGTAGTCTTAACCTTTGCCTTATCCGACAAACAGTTCGCCACATTTGTGAGGCAAAATAGATTAATCGGTTTCGCAATCCATCCAAAAAAAAATTTTAATTCCAAATATCATGTAAACAAATTAATTTATGAATTAATATAAATTTTTATGAATTTCTAGTATTTTTTTCTGATTTTTCCCTTTTTTCATTATTTTTAAATGATAAAAATTGATTTTTCGAAAAAAATATTTTTGAATATCATTTAACAAATTAATATATGAATTAATATATATTTTTCAGAATTTTTTACTATTTTTTCTGATTTTTCCCTATTACTCGCAATTATTAAATATTAAAAAAAATATATTTTTGAAAAAAATAATTTTGAAGCATTTGGATATCATATGCTATCAATAAGGAGCAAGTTGGGTACGAAGATCATGCCATATGGGGCCTTTTATAGTGTAAAACACCCATTATGAATCTTTGGCAAAATATACCCTACTACTGTCACTTGGGTTTTTGCATCTAAATGTACTATAGGGGGTATGTGGTGTCAAGCCCGCTGGTCGAGGTCTATGCGAGAGGACGTTGTGGGCACTTTGTGGCACATTGTGGGGTATATCGTGGGCTATATTGTGGGAGGGAAAGCCTACCAAGTGAATCACGCCGAGGTATTGTATTGTATACCCGTGCGTTGGGGCCGTGCCACCCCTGCCCCGCGTCCTCCTACATGTCCCTCGGCGCGACACCAGGATGGCTAATGAGGAACGTGATGGCTTCTCTAGCCCCTCATTATCCATCTTGGTGCCGCAACACCGTCGACATCATTGGGATGGCTAATGAGGGGGCAAGTGGTTGCCCAAGCACAAAACTAGCCATCCCCGTGCCGCTGGCTAGGTACACGTTTGGGGACATTTCTGTCCCCCGTCATGTCGTTGGGCCTGCACGATACGCGAATCGCCTAGCACCTAAAGCCATGCCCGTTGCTGAGTGGATGTGCGTGACCATGGTCTAGTGTCGTGGCGATCCAAGCACTGCGTGGGCTTGAGTGGCTCTTGGGGGATGGTGGGGGCAAGCGTGATGTGTGAATCGCCTAGCATACGTGGCATTGGCTTTCGTTAAGCAACAACGCAAGCGTTGCGATGAGATGATTGTTGATGCTTCAATGTCGTGGCAATCCAATCACTATGCGGCCTTGAAGCTATCCCCCGGTGGGTTCTGACGTGCCTGTGCGATGCACGAATCACCTAGCACACGACGCCATGGTCCTCGCTGAGTTGTAATGCGACGGACGTGGTCTATTGTTGTGGCGATCCAAGCACCGCGTTGGCAGGAAGGTAGTTTGCTAGGGCACGCCTGCCTGGGCGTCACGCATCGCGTCGCCCCCCCACCCCGTGTCCTAACACTGGAATGCTGTGTTCGTGCGTGGGGGAGGATTGTGGCCTCCCGTGTCTCAAGGCGTGGTTGGCCAAAATGCGAGTTCGGCGCGACGAACGTCAGGACAAGTGGTGGTTGGTCCATTCAACTCTCGAGTTGTCGTGTGTCGTCCCGTCACGCATACGGGACTGAAGAGAGACCCTCCGGCACCATGTGCTATGACCGCGACCCCAAGTCAGGCGGGATTACCTGCTGAGTTTAAGCATATCAATAAGTGGAGGAAAAAAAACTTACAACGATTCCCTTAGTAATGGCGAGCGAACCGGGAACAGCCCAGCTTGAGAATCGAGTGGCTCCGTCGTCTGAATTGTAGTCTGGAGAAGCGTCCTCAGCGGCGGACCGGGCCCAAGCCCCCTAGAAAAGGGTGCCAAAGAGGGTGAGAGCCCCGTCGTACCAAGACCCTATCACACCATGAAGCGCTGTCGGCGAGCCGAGTTGTTTGGGAATGCAGCCCTAAGCGGGCGGTAAATTCCGTCCAAGGCTAAATACGGGCGAGAGACCGATAGCGAACAAGTACCGCAAGGGAAAGATGAAAAGGACTTCAAAAAGAGAGTCAAAGAGTACTTGAAATTGTTGGGAGGGAAGCGAATGGGGGCCAGCGATGCGCCCCGGTCATATGCAGAACGGAGAGCGCCGGTCTCTCGGGGCGCGGACCAGCTCAAATTGAGGCGGCAGCCAAAGACCGGGCAGTAGATATGCCCGCGAAACACCGTCGCCTCGATCGTGGTGGGGCAGCGCGCTCCTTCAGCGTGCTTTGGCATCTGCGCGCTCCCGGTGTTGGCCTGCGGGCTCCCAATTCGACCCGTCTTGAAACTCGGACCAAGGTGTTTGACATGTATGCAAGTCAACGAGTGCATAAACCCGCAAGGCACAAGGAAGCTGATTGGCGGGATCATCCACGAGGGGTGCACCGCCGACCGACCTTGATCTTCTGAGAAGGGTTCGAGTGCGAGCATACCTATCGGGACCCGAAAGATAATGAATAATGCCTAAGCGAGGCGAAGCCAGAGGAAACTCTGGTGGAGGCCCGCAGAGATACTGACGAGCAAATCGTTCGTTTGACTTTGGTATAGGGGCGAAAGACTAATCGAACCATCAAGTAACTGGTTTCCTTTGAAGTTTCCTTCACGATAGCTGGAGCTTGCGTGCGAGTTCTATCGGGTAAAGCCAATGATTAGAGGTATCGGGGGCGCAACGCCCTCGAC
>CM075765.1:27812647-27835147 GCA_037974665.1 Ehretia macrophylla | reverse complement strand
ATGCACTTCGCTCTTCAAAGTTAGAAACCTGCCAGCAACATGCTTTTACCTATCTTCAAGTTCTAGCGAAAAATCTAGCCATGCATGGGTATATAAGCTCATATACACACATATACAATAACTACAGAGGTAAATATAGTCATATGAAGGCATTCATGTGATTTTTGAAAGCTTTTAAAATACTTTAACACTCACATTAGCCTATTGATGGTTAATGATGCTCAAATGCTCTTCAAAATGCACAAAGGCTTCTTCCTTGCTTTGGCCGAGAGAGATAGCTTGATTACCCTTAATTTCTAACTTAGTTAGCATGTGAGGATGGTGTGCATGTGTGTAGAACAAAAGAAAATGAAAGAAAACTATCAAAACATACCTAAGGCCAAAAATGATGAACTTTGTGAGCTTGCTTGCGATTTTCTTGCTTTACTTGCTAAGGCCGAGTCTCTTGGGATCTTTATGAGCCTAGGTGACTCTTAGAATGTGAGCTTGAGCTATGAAGACTCATGAAGCAGCCATGGCCGAGAGAGAGAGAGAAAATGGGAGAGAATGAGAAAGTTTGAGAAAGAATGAAATGTTTGTGTGTGTGTGTCGGCCCTATGCTTGCAAAAATCTGATTTTGTGTTGTCTTTTGAACATTATTTGATTGTTGGTATGCAATGGTGATGTGGCCGAGAATGGTGGCTTAGTAGTTAGCAAAATGTGGCTTTGGTGTATGCAAAAGGTATGATAATGTGAAGTTTTTGTCTAAGCATGCATGGATTAAAATAATTATTCAAACTTTTGCTCAAGGAGATAGGTATGGCCAGCCATCTCGGCTCAAAATTCTGAATTTTTTGTCATGTGTTAAGCCTTATTTTATTGTAGGTTGATGTGGTATTTTAGGTGTATTGAATTTGGAAATAGAATAAGGAATAAAAAATGTTTAGTGTTTAGTGAGCTTTCGTCCTTTTGTGAGTTGACTTAGGATTAAAATATTAGTTAGTGGAGTTTATAGGATTATGTATAATCTAGTGCTTTGTGTAGGATGCTTTATTGTTTAGCGTGCGGGCACGCTTTCCTAGGTCTAGGGCATGCACTACGAGTTAAGGCACGAACTACGAGACAAATGCACATATTCCAAGTAAATGCATGCAAATCAATGCAAGGCATATAAATCAAGTCACGATTCTTAAACCTAGGTTAAGGCACTCAGTTCAAGGTTAGGGCATAGGAATCGAGATTTTGCACGCATATCGATGACGGGCCTCACATCCTCCCCTCCTTAAAAGAATTTTGTCCCGAAATTCAATATTACCTTTGAAATAATGTCGGATACTGTTGCTCCATCTGGTCTCGCCTTTCTCACGTCGCTTCTTCAACTCCATGGTGATACCACAACACTTTCACCATCGGTATAGACTTGTTGCGCAACTCCCGATCTTGCTAGTCTAGGATCCGAATAGGCTTTTCTTCGTAAGACAAGTTCTCCCGAAGCTGCAACGGCTCTGGCTCCAAGATGTGCGATGGATCAGTGTGATACTGCCGCAACATTGAGACATGGAAGACATCATGAATATTGGAGAGGTTTTGGGGTAGTTCCAGGCAATATGCCAATTTGCCAACCTTTTAACTATCTCAAATGGTCCTACAAACCTCGGGCTCAACTTTCCACCCTTGCCATGTTTAATCAATCCCCTCCGAGGTGATAACTTCAAGAACACCTTGTCGCCGACCTCAAACTCCAAATTCCGTCTCCGTCGGTCTACATAACGTTTATGCCTGCTTTGGGCAGTAAGTATCCGTTTCCGGATGAGGTAGACATTTTCAACTGTCTTCTTATGTTCGGGTAGCAGGGTCGGGTCAAAAGTCTTCGTCTCACCTACTTCATCCCAGTATATTGGGGATCGACACTTACGTCCATACAATACCTCAAATGGGGCTATCCCGATAGTGGCCTGATAGCTGTTATTATAAGCAAACTCCGCTAGAGGCAGATACTTCTCCCAACCTTTTCCGAAGTCTAGAACACACGCCCTCAGCATATCCTCCAGAATCTGAATAGTTCTCTTAGATTGTCCGTCAGTCTGAGGGTGATAGGCTGTACTAAAACTCAACTTCGTCCCCAAAGCTTCTTGTAATCTCTTCCAAATTCGGGAAGTAAAATGAGGATCCCTATCCGAAACAATACTTACAGGCATCCCATGTAGCCTTACAATATCCGCCACATATATATCTCCCAGTTTCTCAGGACTATCCTCCTTGTTCAACGGTAAGAAGTGTACTGACTTAGTCAACCTATCCACTATGACCCAAACGGCATCATGACCCTTTTTTGACCTGGGCAGGTCCATAACAAAGACCATAGTTATATGTTCCTATTTCCATCGGGGAATTTCCAACGGCTGAAGTAAACCTGCCGGTCGTTGATGTTTTGCTTTGACCCTCTGACAAGTTAAACACCGTGCCACAAACTCTGCAATCTCTCTCTTCATGTTATTCCACCAATAGTATTGCTTCAAGTCCTAGTACATCTTTGTTCCACCGGGGTGAATGGTGTATCTTGAGTTATGGGCTTCTTCAATAATCTTCTTTTTCAACTCTAGGTCATTGGGAACACAAATTCGACTCCTGAACCTCCAAATACCATCATCAGGAAACTTGAAATCTGTGTTGTTTTCCTTAATCTTCTGAAACTGCTAGTCCTTCTATTGGGCCTCTCGAATCTTAGACAACAAGGTCGATTGAACTTGTGTAGTGGAAAATAGTAATCTTTTTTGAGTCAATTGTGGTTTCCACATAAATGCTTCTTCTAACAACTCCCACACCTTAACCTCCAGTTTTGCCATGCTCTCCTTCTGGCTTAGGGCATCAGCTACCATATTCGATTTACCAGGCACATAGTTGATTGTGTAGTTATAATCATCCAAAAGTTCCATCCACAGTCTTTGCCTCATATTCAATTCTTTCTGTGAGAACAAGTACTTCAAGCTCTTGTGATCCGTAAACACCTCAAACTTGTTGCCCCACAAATAATGCCTCCATTTCTTTAGTGCAAACACAATAGCCGCTAGCTCCAAATCATGCGTCGGATAATTCAATTCATATGGCTTTGGCTACCTAGAGGCATATGCAATTACTCTACCATTTTGCATCAATACACAACCCTGTCCTTCGTTCGAAGTATCGCTATAGATTACAAAGCCTTGACTTCCTTCAGGTAGTGCTAGAACTGGTGCAGTTGTCAATCTTGTCTTCAACTCCTGAAAGTTGTTCTCACACTTGTCATCCCACACAAACTTTGTTTTCTTCTGAGTGAGCTTTGTAAGCGGTCCTGCAATCTTTGAGAAATCCTTCACGAACCTCCTATAATAGCCGGTTAGACCGAGAAAACTTCGAACCTCCGTAACATTTTTCGGCTTCTTCCAAGACATTACTGCTTCTATCTTTGCTGGATCCACCGCTATTCCCTCTTGGGATATGATGTGCCCCAAGAATGCAATCTACCGCAACCAAAATTCACATTTGCTAAACTTTGCATACAATTGATGTTCCCAAAGTTTCTGCAATACCAATCGCAAATGTCGTTCATGCTCACCCTCGGATTTCGAGTATACCAAAATATCATCAATAAAGATCACCACAAATTGGTCCAAGTAGGGTTGAAACACCCTGTGCATCAAGTCCATAAAAGCTGCAGGGGAATTAGTTAGCCCAAATGGCATCACTACAAACTCATAGTGCCCATATCTCGTCCTGAAAGCCGATTTAGGTACATCCTCCTTTTTGATCTGCAGCTGATAATACCCTTGCCTTAAATCGAGTTTTGAATATACTTTAGCTCCTTGAAGTTGGTCAAACAACTCATCGATCAATGGAGTGGGTATTTATTCTTGACGGTCACTTGGTTCAATCCTCTGTAATCAATACATAATCTCAACGTTTCGTCCTTCTTCTTTACAAATAGGACTGGTGCACCCCACGGAGAAGAACTTGGTTGAACGAACCCCTTCTTCAACAATCCCTGCAATTGATCCTTTAATTCTTGTAGCTCGGCTAGTTCCATGTGATTGGGAGCTCTAGATATCGGTTGTGTGCCAGGCAGTGATTCTATTACACATTCAATCTCCCGATCCGGAGGTAAACCAGGCAATTCTTCTGGAAACACATTGGCATATTCTTTAATCACTGACATCTCCTCCAACTTAGCTTTGTCCGAAGGTTTATTAATGAGGTAAGCTAAGTATCTACTACAATCCTTTCTCAGGAACTTCACTGCTTTTGTGGACGAAATAATAAAACTCCCGATGAAGTCCCTTCGACCCATTACCTCAAATGTTGGTTGACCAGGTACTTGGAAGGTTACGATCTTCATCCGGCAGTCTAGTTGGGCATGATGCTTTGCCAACTAGTCTATCCCTAAGATGAGTTCATAGTCTCGAAAGGGTAACACTATGAGATTGGCCGAGAACTCCCTATTCTTAATTTGGATTTTACATGCTTTACAAGCTGAGCTAGTAACAAGTTTAGAACCCATCGGAGTACTGACTTCTACTTCGTAAGGCAAATATTCAACTCGTAATTTCACACGTTGCACACATAAGGGAGTAATAAATGAATGAGTAGCACCTGGATCAATTAGCACCCTAACAGGTTGATTCAGTATCAAGAATGTATCTTCAACAACAACAGTCTCTTCAGGAAGCTCCTCGCACTCAATAGCATAAGCTCGGGCCTGAACCCTAGGAATTGGAGTATTGCCTCTACCAGCTGGTTTATTCTAATTTTGTCCCCCTTGCCATTTAGGGCAATCCTTAATCTGATGCTGATCACTGCCACATCGCACGCATCGTCCCGACTTCTTCCAGCACTGGGCCTCGGTGTGACCCTTCTTGTCACAGTAAGAACAGTTGATAGACTAAGTAGCAAGTGAACTACCTGTGGATCCACGGGTGGAAGAGGTTGATAGTGCTTTAGACGGGACACAGTTATTAACTGGTCTGTTCTGGCTCTGGCCCTGACTGCGACTCTGAGTCTAGAAGTTCCTCTGTTGTCCTTGAGGCTGGTAAGGTTTCTTATTTGGCTGATTCGAACCGGCTCTATCAAGTTTCCTCTTCTCAACTCGGGAAGCAGCAGCAAGAAGAGCAGAATATGTAGTGAAGTCATGTGAAGCCAAGTGATCCTGAATTTCTGGCCTCAACCCATTCATAAACTTCCATATCTTCGCCTCAAGGGTATTAACCTTGTATTGTGCATAACGGGACAGTCTGTTGAAGCGAGCATCATACTGAGCCACTGTCATGTTGCCCTGGCTCAAGGTTATAAACTCTTCAATCCGCCTCTACCTCAAAACTGCAGGTATGTAAATCTCCTTGAAGACCTTGACAATGTTACTCCACAGGCGAGGTGTCTGATCAGTTTCCCAAAGTGCCTCCACAGTATGCCACCAATGCTCAGCATCCCTGTGAAACAGAAACACTGCAAACTCAATCCTTGCTTCATTAGTATAGTCAAGTGGCCTGTAAATCCTTTCAATCTCAGATAGCCAAGCCTCTGCCTTTTCATCATTAGCTTCCCCGTAGAATTTGGACGGGTGAAAATCAAGGAACTCTCGCATTCTGCTGTTTCTCCCATTGTTACCACCATTCCTGTTGTTGTTACCACTAGCTGCATTGTTATTATTAAATGCTGCTTCACGTGCCTCTTGTCGTTCCATCACTCACGAAACGCGATCCATAGCACTCGCCATCATGTTAAACATAGCCATGCCGGGATTAGTTTGGTGAGCATCTCCGGCTTCTTGAGGCTCATCGCCCCTATTTGTGTTACGGGTACTAGGGCCAGCCATCTATAGGCACAAATTATTATGCACAATTATCGGGACATGATAAGATGAGAAATTAATGTATAGTATATGCAACATACAGTTTCACATAGACATATAATTTTCAAAACAGTTAAGACACGTTAATCACATAAGCACGTAGAAACAAGGAAGGAATATTTAACATTGGCACACATTAAAACACATAAACAAGTCATCATAATTACCTTAGGGCTTCTACCCACGGTCCGATAGTTAAACCCGGCTTAAGCAATCTAAGCTCTGATACCACTAATATAAGGTGTCACGCCCCAACCCGACCTATAGAGGTTAGACTAGGGTGTGATCTAATCATTTACACCATTTCACAACTTGATCATTTGTTAAGATTCAACACTTAACGCTAGCCTAGAACTCCAAAAGATTTTTCAAAACAGGTAACATAACGGCTGTATTTAGGACCTTTGGTTTGACCTAATTTCTAAACACCTCAATTATACCAATCATTAATCCAGTTTCATTAAGGACTCCTATTTGGTTATCAACCGATATACCTATTAGTTTATCTCAAAAATCTTGTTTGATTAATAATTCTAGCACGATGACTATATCCCGTTTACTTGTCAATTCCTATTGCGCAAGTACCTGTTGATCTTTAGCTTACTATTGAGCACCTAGGTGAAATTAGATAGAGTCATATCATTTGATTCCTCACCTAGTGATTGAGTTGCCTACGATAGTTACTAAATCAAAATAGTGAAAGCAACCCACAAGATAGAGTATTCATCCAGTCATAATCAGTACAAGCCAAAATTAGACCACAAATTACAATGGGGGTCATTTACAACAACAACAAACAACATAAGAAATAGTCCTCAAAACAAACATATCATTCATAAAATAGCCACAGTCAAGCAAGTCACGTAAGGCATGCAATCACTCCAAGGAGTTATCAACAAGCACGTTATCCTCGGGTACCTGTTCATGATCTTCTTCACCTGTGATGATAAAAGAGGGTGAGTCCTTATGAACTCAGCGAGGGGGAACGAGAAATACGTTTTGAAACTCTTTTCCAGTTAGACTTATGAAAACCCCTTTTTGAAAGCATGACATATAACACAAGTAAGTTTATATCATAATATAAATGTAAATGAACACATTTACTCATCTTTCCTCCCCGAGGTCCTCTAGGAACCAAGCGAGAGTACTTATTCACATAATGAAAGGATACGGTGAGCTTTTGCTCTCAATTCATTTCCAATAACGGTTGTTGCGGCCAACTTCAATCATCCACTTATCACTCCAAATGGGTGTACTCCAGATGTACCCCGAAATCCTACGACCTAACTCTTCGAGGAAGTCTAGCCTCCAAGAGAGAGAGGGAATTAGACCATGGTAGTCACGGTAGCACCGACAAGCCCGATGCCGCCGATCGTGCGTGAAACGCTACCATGCTAGAAAGAAAGGTTGCAACCTTGTATGCAAAGCACAATTATAACATTTAATAGTTCACATTAGGAGGTCAACAAAGTAGGTTGCCTCCGAGCAATTATAAAGTCACATATTGCCAATTAAACGAACGAGGCATGCTTGACATGAAATTTCACCTTGTAGAACACATGGAGTTATATGAACATTAAACGGGCAGCCAATAACACATATAAATCAAGTCATATAACTCATTTCGGGGTTCACGTATCAAGTATTAACATTATACAAGCATGCAACGACGCTTACACGAGACCGGGTGCAAAGATAGCTCACTTATCAACATGCAATCATCGGAATCATATTTAGAGTTATAAGGACAATTACGGGCAGCCTATTAACCACACAATTAAACACATTTAAACATGAGGTCATCCCTTAGCAACTAGTCATGAGTGCTAGGGGCTCAATTCCGTGCTTACACGTGCGATTAAGCAAACCATTCATCAATTAATGATCTCAAGCCATTCATCAATCAAATTAATCAACCTCAACCAGCCACAACAGTCGACACAACATCTAAGTGCCACAATTCCAAGCATTCAATACCTCAAGCATTGTCTCAACATGATTCAAAGTATATCACTAAGGAAAAACCTCACTGCAATGGTCTGTTTTTCCACATTCAATTAGCCAAGCAAAAAATATCCAATTTCAGTGAACCAAATGTCAAATTAAAGCTTAATGAGTGAATTAAATCTGGAAACAAACCTCTCATCATTTGGAGTTCGGACTTAGGAGTTATGGCCAAAACCGGGCGACTATGTAAAACTGTCCAGTTTTAGACACATTACAATGTTTGCCATTTATGAGGGTCTTAGAGTCAGAATTGGCTTTGGTCTATTTCTGACAAAAATGTCCAGAAATGAAAAATATAGCAACTTTCCTATTTTAATGCATTTTTCATCAACATTTACTAGGTCAAAAATGCTTCGTTCTACAGAGCTAGTAATCTGCCAGAAACCTATTTCATTTTTCTAATTCTTCCAGATTTAGACACCTCACGATGTTTAACCATTTTCGAGCCCTTAGAGTCAAAATTGGCCTTGGCCTATTTCTACGAAAAATGCTCAGAACTGGCAAACCTAGTGACTTACAAATTTTTATGCATTTTTATCAAGTTTTACTAAGTAGTAAAACCAAATGTACTTTGCTCTAAAAAGTCAGAAACCTACCAGCTACACATTTTTACCTATCTTCAAGTTCTAGCCAAAAATCTAGCCATGCATGGGTATATAAGCTCATATACAGACATATACAACAACTACAGAGGTAAACATAGTCATATGAAGGCATGCATGTGATTTTTGAAAGCTTTTAAAAGAGTTTAACCCTCACCTTAGCCTATTGATGGTTAATGATGCTCAAATTCTCTTCAAAATGCACAAAGGCTTCTTCCTTGCTTTGGCCGAGAAAGATAGCTTGATTACCCTTAATTTCTAACTTAGTTAGCATGTGAGGATGGTGTGTATGTGTGTAGAACAAAAGAAAATGAAAGAAAACTATCAAAACATACCTAAGGCCGAAAATGATGAACTTTGTGAGCTTGCTTGCGATTTTCTTGCTTTACTTGCTAAGGCCGAGTCTCTTGGGATCTTTGTGAGCCTAGGTGACTCTTAGAATGTCAGCTTGAGCTATGAAGATTCATGAAGCAGCCATGGCCAAGAGAGAGAGAGAATGGGAGAGAATGAGAAAGTTTGAGAAAGAATGAAATGTTTGTGTGTGTGTGTCGGCCCTATCCTTGCAAAAATATGATTTTGTGTTGTCTTTTGAAAATTATTTGAATTGTTGGTATGCAATGGTGATGTGGCCGATAATGGTGGCTTAGTAGTTAGCAAAATGTGGCTTTGGTGTATGCAAAAGGTATGACAATGTGAAGTTTTTGTCTAAGTATGCATGGATTAAAATAATTGTTCAAACTTTTGCTCAAGGACATAGGTATGGCCGGCCATCTTGGCTCAAAATTCTGAATTTTTTGTCATGTGTTAAGCCTTATTTTATTGTAGGTTGATGTGGTATTTTAGGTGTATTGAATTTGGAAATAGAATAAGGAATAAAGAATGTTTAGTGTTTAGTGAGCTTTTGTCCTTTTATGAGTTGACTTAGGATTAAAATATTAGTTAGTGGTGTTTGTAAGATTATTTATAGTCTAGTTCTTTGTGTAAGATGCTTTATTATTTAGCGTGTGGGCACGCTTTCCTAGGTCTAGGGTGCGTACTACAAGATAAGACACGAACTACGAGACAAACGCATGTATTCCAAGTAAATGCACGCAACCCTAAAAGAATGCACGTAAATCAATGCAAGGCATGTAAATCAAGTCACGACTCTTAAACCTAGGTTAAGGCACGCAGTTCAAGGTTAGGACACACGAATCGAGATATCGTATGCAAATCGAGGTCATGCCTCACATATGTGCTATGCCCAAGGATGCCCAAGTGCTAAACCCAAGTGCTATGCCCAAGTGTCGACGTCATAAGTTTTATGTGTCGACGCGCGAATGCCCAAAGTGCTATACCCAAGTGCTATGTGCTATGCCCAATGATGCCCAAGTGCTATGTGTTATGCCCATTGATGCCCAAGTGCTATGTGCACCCAAGCTCTATGCCCAAGTGCTATGTGCACCCAAGTGCTATGCCCAATGATGCCTAAGCGCTATGTACTATGCCCAATTGCTAACGGGCCCACTGCCGGCCGACCTCGCGCATCGCCTCGAGTGCCCAAGTGTTAGACAGCCTATGCTTGCTTCGTAAGAGATGGCAAAAAATTTGAATCCGACCTTGTGTGATGCCGGCCCACCGAGGTGCCTAACGTTCATCCCTTAGCATTAACGGTGACTGAGGTTATGTTGCCCCTATCTTCGGCACGGCTGGGTACGCTGGTGAATGGTTGCGGCACGACTGCCCACGGTGTTGCACGACGGTGCACTTACTTGGGGCCTCGGATGGGGCACGTACTTGGGGCCTCGGATGAGCCATAGCTTGGCACGCAATTGGGGCACGGCTTGAAAAGCAGTTGGAGTCACGAATGGGGCACGATAGGGCAAGCAGTTGGGCCACGTGGGGCGCGCACATGGGGTGAGATGATGCGTACATAATTTATTGATACAAGTAACTCATAAGATTTTATATGTAAGCCACGGTTATGTAATGACAAATTAATTCCTATAATTTACTTGCGGATTAAAAAAAAAAGAAATAGATGTGGTAATTTTAAATGTGCATCTAAAGTGGTTTGAACCCTTGACCTTTACAACAAAAAGATAGTTAAAGTTGCCTACTAAACCGCTGAAGCAAAATAACATGTTGAGATAAATTGCTCGTAGGTATGTACATGTAGAAGATTGAAATATAGGCAGGTTATGTTCTTATGTCTTTAATTTTTTTTAACTCAAATTAAACTTCAAACCATCAGTCTCCTCACTTCAGAATTTGTTTCATTGTTCCTATAATTAATTCCTATAATTTGCTTGCGGATAAAAAGAAGAAGAAGAAATAGAGGTAGTAATTTTAAATGTGCATCTAAAGTTGTTTGAACCCTTGACCTCTACAAGAACGAAGACACTTAAAGTTGCTTGCTAAACCGCTGAAGCCACATAATATGTTGACATAAATAACTTAAAAGAATGTATATGTAGACGATTGAAATATAGGCAGGTTATATTCTTATTTCTTTTATTTTTTTAACTCAAATTAAACTTCAAACCATCAGTCTCCTCACTTCAGAATTTGTTTCATTATTCTCAGTAATTAGAAATTAAATATAAAAAGTTTTAAGTTTGGTATGAAACGAACTTTATGGTAAAATTGAAGGTGAAAAAGACATTTTTTGAAAAATTTGTGGACTTTGGCGGTCTGCGGTTGCATAGATTTTTCGATTCTACCCCAAAATTAAAAAAAAATTTGCCCAAAACGGACAACCGAGCGCCGAGTTATGCCTTTCCAAAGTTTCAGCTCATGACACTGTATTTTTTGGGCCTTAAATCACCCAAATTCGCTGTTCTTACCCTTCCATCGCGTAGATCTCGTCGAGACACGTAAAAATCACTACTTGTCCTGAAAAAATGGTGAAAAATGGTGAATGAGGTTATGTTGCCCCTATCTTCGGTACGACTGGGCACGTTGGTAAACGGTTGTGGCACGACTGCCCACGGTGTTGCACGACGGCGCACGATTGGGCCCCGGATGGAGCACATACATGGGGCACTTACTTGGGGCGTCGGATGGGGTATAGCTTGGCATGCAATTGGGGCATGGCTTGGCAAACAGTGGGGTCGCGATGGGGCAAGCAGTTGGGCCATGTGGGGCGCGCGCATGGGGCGCCCACGCTGCACGAAGGTGCGTACATGGGGTACCCATGCAGCATGATGGTGCGCGCATGTGGCCCGCATGCCGCACGAAGGTGCGTGCATAGGGCGCCTATGCCGCACGATGGTGCGCGCATGGGGCGCCAATGCCGCATGATGGTGCGCGCATGCCGCACGAAGGTGAACGCATTGGGCCCACATGCCGCACGAAGGTGCGCGCA
Organism: Ehretia macrophylla; assembly: GCA_037974665.1. NCBI lineage: Eukaryota > Viridiplantae > Streptophyta > Magnoliopsida > Boraginales > Ehretiaceae > Ehretia > Ehretia macrophylla. Next base: position 27,823,332 of record CM075765.1, on the reverse strand, counting down.
TGGGGCACCTATGCCGCACGATGGTGTGCATATGCCGCACGAAGGTGAGCGCATGGGGCACCCATGCCGCACGATGGTGTGCGCATGGGGCGCCCATGCCACCCGATGGTAGGCGCATGTTGCACGAAGGTGCGCGCATGGTTCATCATTATTATTTTACGTCCTTAACCGTTTGAAAAATCGGCAGCATAACGGTTGTAATTAGAACCTTTTAGTTTGACCTAATTTCTAAACACCTCAATTATTCCAATCATTAATCCAATTCCATTAAGGACTTCTATTTTGTCATCAACCAATATGCCTACTAGTCTATCTTGAAAGTCTCATTTGTTTAATAAGCCTAACATGATAACTATGTCCTATTTATTCATCGATTCTTATTACGCAAGCACTTGTTACCCTTTAGCCTATGAAAGTTACTAAATCAAAATAGCGATAGCAAACCACCAAAAGAGTTCGTCCGGTTATAATCAGTACAAGCCACAATTATACCCAAATTACAACGGGGTCATTTACATCAACAAAATAAACAGTCTGCAATCAAACACAACATCCCTAATAGCATCAATGTTCACGAAAAGCACGCAATGCACATAGTCGTTCCAAAGGTTCATCAAACTAGCACATTTTCTTCGGGTACCTGTTCCAAATATGTTTCACCTGTGACAAAAAAGAGGGTGAGTCCTTATGAACTTAGCGAGGGGGGAACAAGTGATAAGGTTTTGAAATCTTTTACCGGTTAATCTTATGAAAACTCCTTTGGAAACATGTCACATAAGGTAAGTAAGTTCATAACATAACATAAATATAAATGAACACATTTACCTATCTTTCCTCCCTGAGGTCCTCTAGAAACCAAGCGAGGGTACTTAAAACACATAGTAAAAGGATACGGTTGATACTTACAGGACTCTAGAGGTGGCTCTTACGAGCTCAAGAGGTAGTTCCCACCACTTTTAGGTATAATACTTTGCCCCGCATAGCACTTAGTTCCTGCTGTTCAGGTTCATTTCCAATAACCATTGTTGTAGCCGGTACCAATCATCCACTTATCACTCCAACGGGTGTACTCCAGATGTACCCCAAATCCTACGACCCAACTCTCCGAGGAAGTCTAGCCCCCACGCGAGAGAGAGAATTAGACCATGGTAGTCACAGTAGCACCGGCAAGCCTGATGCCACCCGGTGTGCGTGAAACGCTACCATGCCAGAATGAAAGGTTGCATCCTTGTATGAAATGCACATTTATGCCATTTAACATTTCACATTAGGAGGTCAACAAAGTAGGTTGCCTCCGAGCAAGTATAAGATCACATTTTGACATATTGGCATATAAGGCATTGTAAGAACATATAATCATTTCATATATCAATTTGAAAACAATTAAACTTTAATTGGCAACCAAGTAATCATGTACAAAGCAAGCCATAGAATATCTTTTAGCAATTCACATTAGGAGGTCAACAAAGTAGGTTGCCTCCGGATACACGTATGATAACATATCGACAAGTAAACATACGAGGCATGCTTTGATATGTAAATCCACTTTGTAAAACACTTAGAAGCATATGAACATTTAACAGACAGCCAAGTAACATCATATAAAACAAGTCATATAGCTCATTTTAGTTCACATATCAAGTGTTGAGATCATACACGCATGCTACGACATTTACACAAAATTGGGTGCAAGAATAGTTCACTTATCAACATGCAATCATCAGGAATCATGTTTAGAGCTATAAGGACAATTCCGGGCAGTCCATTAACATTTCTCAACATCAATTATAAGTCACACAAGAATGGTTTATGACTTGGGAGTCTACGGGGCTATTAGGGCTTACAAGGCCGTGTTTGGGGTTGGTTTTGTTTGCTAAGCACCACATGTAACACTTAAACCATTTCAAGCATACTTAACATTTATTGGGCAGCCTAATAACCGCAAAATCGAACACATTCAATGATAGGATCATCACTTAGCAAGTTTTCATAATCAATAGGGTCTCAATTCGTGCTTACATGTGCGATTAAGCCACAATTTGTCACGTAATTAAACCCAAGCCATGCATCAATTAATTAAGCATCCTCAACCATCCAAAACAGCCCATACAAATTCCATTTGCTATAATTCCAAGCATTCAATACCACAAGTAAAGTTTCAACATGATTCAAAGCATTTTACCAAGCCAAAACCCTACTGCAATGGTCTGTATTTCCACATTCAATTAGCTAAGAACATAATCTCCAATTTCAGTGAACCAAATGTCAAATTGAATCTAAATGAGTGCTTTAAATCTAGAAACAAACCTCGCATCATTTGGAGCACGGACTTAGGAGTCATGGCCAAAACTGTGATACTACACAAAACTGTCCAGATTCATACACATTTCAATATTTGCTACTTTTGAGGACGGTAAACTCAAAATTAGCCTTAGCCTATTTCTGTCCAATATGTTCAGAACTGACCAATCTAGTCAAATACCAATTTCACTGCATTTTGGAGATCATTTACTAGGCCAAAACTATTTCGTTCTATAGGGTCAGAAAGCTGCCAGAACCTGCTCCATATTTCCAAGTTTTTCAGATTTCGACACCTTTCGATATTTGGCCATTTTGAAGGTCTTAGAGTCAAAAATGGCCTCGTCCTATTTCTAAAAAAAATGTTCACAACTGAAAAAACTAGTGACCTACCAATTTTCATGCATTTTTATCAACTTTGACTAAGCCAAAAGCATCTCGTTCTACAAGGTCAGAAAGCTGCCAGCAAAAAAACGTGTTTACATATCTTCAAGTTTCTAGCCATTATCAAGCCATGCATGAATAGATAGGCTCATATACACACATATACAATAACTACAGAGGTAAATATAGTCATATGAGAGCATGCATGTGAGTTTTGAAAGCTTTTAAAAGAATTTAACCCTCACCTTAACAACTTGATGGATGAAAATGCACAAATGCTCTTGAAATCACACAAATAGACCTTTTTCCTTGCTTTTGCCAAGAGGTATGTTGATTTCCTTTAAATCCTAGCTTAGTTAGCTTGTGTAGGAAGTGTGCATGTGTGTGAAACCAAAAGACAACGAAGAAAGCCTTTAAAACTCACCTATGGCCGAAAATGAGAGGTTTGAGAGCTTGTGTGAGATTTTCTTGCTTGTTGCTTGCTATTGCTTGCTATGGCCGAGCTTGGGAGAGTCTTAGAGAGTCCTTGAGAGCTTGTGAGGAGTCTTGGATGCTCAAGAGGCTGCTAGAACCGAAATGGATAGAGAATGGGAGAGTTGAGAGGAAAAATGAGAGTTTGAAGTGTTTTTTTGTGTGTATGCATGTTTGTGTTGGTTTTGGTGAGTTGAGAGGGCACGATTGTGTTGTGTTTCGTGTATAATCTGAATTTTAATTATGTGTAGGATGGCTTGGTCGAAAATGGCCTTCTCTTGGTCAAAATGTCTTTGTTTTGTCTTGTTGTAGCTATTAGTTGAGCATGTAAGAGTTGTGTAAGCTTTGTGTCTTGTGTAGAATGTTTAGCGTTTAGGAAAAGTGCTTAGGGTTTTGCATGTGTGTAAGAGAATGTTGGGTATGTTTAGAGGTTAGTGAGATTTTGTCTTGTAGTGGGTTTAAAATATGGTATTTAGATGTTAGTGGATTTTCTAGGAAAAGGTGATTAGGTATATTATAGTGGGGATGGTTTGGATGATGATAGAATTTTATCTTGTAGTGAATTTGAATTAGGAATATAATAATGGTTAGTGGGTTATGTAGGATTATTTTATTATCTTGTGCTTTGTGCGAAAATCTTTATTGATTAGCGTACAGGCACACATTCCTAGGTCTAGGGCCCAAATTACGAGGTAGACACGAACTACGAGACAAAGCACATACTTCAAGTCTAAGGCACATACTTCAAGACAAATGCACAGATTCCAAAGTAAATGTACACAACCCTAGGTAACTGCACGTAAACCAATGCAAGGCACGTAATTCAATACAATACACGTAAATTGAGGTATGACTCTTAAACCTAGGTTAGGGTACGCAGTTCAAGGTCAGTGCACACAAATCAAGGTATCGCACGTAAATCGAAGTCAAGGCACGTAAGTCGAGGATTAGGGCACACATTCTAGGTCAAGGCACGTATGACAAGGCATGCATGAAAAACAAGATGGGGTACATAATCCAAGGTCGGTCACCTAATTATGGGTCTATGGCACGCAAATCAAGGTAACACACGTTATTCGGTGTCGGGCCTCACAGGGCTCCTATGTCGCATGAAGATGCGCACATGGGGCACCTATGCCGTACGATGGTGCGCGCATATCACACGAAGGTGCGCGTATAGGGCGCCCATACCACTCGATGGTGCGCATATGGGGCGCGCATGTCATATGAAGGTTGCACAATAGTGCGCGCATGTAGCCCGTATGCCGTACGAAGGTGCACACATGGGGCACCCATGCCGCATGATGGTGCGTGCATGCGGCACAACGGTGTGCCCATCCCCCATGACTCACGATGGTGCGTGTATGGGGTGCGCATGCCACACGATGGTACACGCATGTGGCCCGCATGCAGCACGAAGGTGCGTGTATAGGGCACCCATACAGCACGATGGTGCGCTCATAGGGCGCCCATGCCGCACGACGGTGCGCGCATACCGCACAAATGTTCGCGCATGGGTCTCCCATGTCTCAAGATGGTACGGACATCGGGAACGCATACACCACGATGGTGCACGCATGTGGCTTGCATGGCGCACGAAGGTCCGCACATGGGGTGCCCATGCAGTATGATGGTACACGCATGCCGCAATAAGATGCGCGTATGGGGTGCCCATGCCGCACGATGGTGCGCTCATCCGGTGCGAGTGCTGCATGATGGTGCGTGCATGTGGCCCGCATACTGCACGAAGGTGCGTGCATGGGGCGTCCATGCCGCATAATGGTGTACGCATCATGCGTGCATGCCACACAGTGGTGCGCGCATGTGGTACGCATGCTGCACGAAGGTACACGCATGGGGGCGCTCGTGCCGCACGATGGTGCGCATAAGTGGCACGGGTAGGGTGCTGTTGTTGCTTTGTTGGGGCACGGCTAGGGCACTATGGGGGTACGCTTGGGGGACGATGGGGGATATTGGGGGATGGCTTTGGCACTATTAGGGGACGTTGGGCACGACGGGCAATGTTAAGCATTCGGGGGTATTGGGTATGCGGAATGCATTATGACACGAATGTGGATATTGATTTCCTTTTGCAAGTGCTTTCCGAATCTATGAAGTAGTCTTAACATTTGCCTTGTCCAACAAATAGGTCGTCACATTTGTGAGGCGAAATAGATTAATCGGTTTCCCAGTCCATCCAACAAATTTTTTTTACGCCAAATATCATGTAAACAAATTAATTTATGAATTAATATAAATTTTCCTAAATTTTCTAGTAGTTTTTCTGATTTTTCTATATTTTTTGTAATTTTTAAATATTAAAAATTAGTTTTTCGGAAATTTTTTTTTTGAATATCATATAACTATTTAATGTATGACTTAATATAAAATTTTCTGAATTTTCTACTATTTTTTCTGTTTTTTTCCTTTTTCTCGTAATTACTAAATATTAAAAAATATTATTTCAAAAAAAATAATTTTGAAGCATTTGGATATCATATGCTATCAATAAGGAGCAAGTTAGGCACTAAGGTCATGCCATATGAGGCCTTTTATAGTGTAAAACACCCATTATGAATCTCTGGCAAAATGTACGCTATTGCTGTCACTTGGGTTTTTGCATCTAAATGTACTATAGGGGGGTATATGGTGTCAAGCCCCCTGGCCGATGTCCATGTGGGGGGACGTTGTAGACACTTCGTAGCACATTGTGGGCAATATCATTGGCTATATTGTGTGTGGGAATGCCTACCGAGTGAATCACGCCGAGGTATTGCATTGCATACCCGTGCGTTAGGGCCATGCCACCCCCACCCCGCGTCCCCCGGCATGTCCCTCGGCACGGCACCAAGATGGCTAATGAGGAACGTGGTGGCTTCCCTAGCCGCTAATTATCCATCTTGGTCCTGCAATACCGTCGACATCATTGGGATAGCTAATGAGGGGGCGAGTGGTTGCCCAAGCATAAAACTAGCCATCCCCGTGCCGTCGGCTAGGTACACATTAGGGGATATTCCCGTCCCCCGACGTGTCGTTGGGCCTGCGCAATGCGCGAATCTCCTAGCACACGAAGCCATGGCCGTTGCCGAGTGGATGCGCGCAGTGATGGTCTAGTGTCGTGGCGATCCAAGAACCGTGTGGGCTTAGGTGGCTCTTGGGGGACGGTGGGGGCAAGCGTGATACACGAATCGCCTAGCACATGTGGCATTAGCTTTCGTTAAGCAACAACGCGAGCGTTGCGATGAGATGATTTCTGATGCTTCAATGTCGTGGCGATCCAACCACCATGCGGGCTTGAAGCCGTCCCCCGGTGGGTTCTGACGTGCCTGTGCGATGCGCGAATCACCTAGCACACGATGCCATGGTCCTCACTGAGTCGTAATGCGATGGACGTGGTTTAGTGTCGTGGCAATTCAAGCACCGCGTGGGCAAGAAGGTAGTTTGTTTGTCCCGTTCCGTACATACGGGTGCATGCAGCGGGACGGTGGGGGGCATGCATGATGCGCGAATCGCCTAGCACATGTGGCATTGGCTTTCGTTAAGTAACGACGCGAGCGTTAAGATGAGACGATTGCTGATGCTTCAATGTCGTGGCGATCCAAATACCATGTGGCCTTGAAGCCATTCCCCGGTGGGTTCTGACGGGCCTGTGTGATATGTGAATCACCTAGCACACGACACCATGGTCCTCGCTGAGTCATAATGCGACGAACGTGATCTAGTGACGTGGCGATCCAAGCACTGCGTGGGCAAGAAGGCAGTTTGCTTGTCCCGTTTCGTGTATACGGGTGCATACAAGGGGACGGTGGGGGAATGCGTGATGCACGAATCGCCTAGCACATGTGGCATTGGCTTTCGTTAAGCAACGACGGGAGCATTGCGATGCGACGATTACTGATGCTTCAATGTCGTGGCGATCCAAGCACCATGCGGCCTTGAAGCCATCCCCCGGTTGGTTCCGACAGGCCTGTGCGATGCGCGAATTGCCTAGCACACAACGCCATGGTCCTCATTGAGTCATAATGCGATGGACGTGGTCTAGTGTCTTGGCGATCCAAGCACCGCGTAGGCAGGAAGGTAGTTTGCTTGTCCCATTTCGTGCATACAGGTGCATACAGAGGGACGGTGGGGGGCATGTGTGATGCGCGAATCGCCTAGCACATGTGGCATTGGCTTTCATTAAGTAACGACGCGAGCGTTGTGATAAGACGATTGTTGATGCTTCAATGTCGTGGCGATCCAAGCACCGTACTACCTCGAAGCCGTCCCCCTATGTGTTCCTATGGGCCTGCACGATGCGCAAATCGCATAGCACACGATGCCATGGTCCTCGCTAGGTCGTAATACAATGGACGTGGTCTAGTGTCGTGGCGATCCAAGCATCGCATGGGCAGGAAGTTTGCTTGTCCCGTTCCATGCATGTGGGTGCATATAGAGGGACGGTGAGGGACTGCGCGATGCGCAAATCTCCTAGCACACGACCTTGGCTTTCGTTATATGACGACACGAGCGTTGCGATGAGACGATGGCTAGAGCTTCAATGTTGTGGCGATCCAAGCACCGTGCTTCTTCGAAGCCGTCCCACGGTATGTTCCCACTGGCCTGCGCGATGCGCGAATCGCCTAGCACACGATGCCATGGTCCTCACTGAGTCGTAATACAACGGACGTGGTCTAGTGTTGTGGTAATCCAAGCACCGCGTGGGCAGGAAGTCCGCTTTCGGTTGGTACCTCAGTTGCGTGCAATCGGTGCATGGTAAAGCACCACGAAGTAGGCCCTTAAGCTTGTGACGTGCGGCCTGGTCATGCACCTCGTGCCATTCCCATCCCATGTCCTTCAAAAAATTCTTCATGCCTAGCGGTGCGTGCTCGGGCCATATCGTCGGTTCTGTTTGCCTGAAGGGCTTCGTTTTCCTAGACGGTGGGGCGGTTACCGGCTTGGTGGTCTGGGCATAGTGAACGTGAAAGCGCGTGAGTGGTGGTCGACTTGTATGGGTCGGTTGGATCCCTGCTTGAGCAGCGACGTCCGCCCCTGCTTGTCTCTTCATTCGCGAGCCGAGTGCTTGCATTTCCTCAGTCGGTAGGTTAGTTTCCTGTGTTGCGTACCTACAAAGAAGGCAGTCTAAAGTTACATCGTCCATCTTTTGCCTTGTGTCTACCTCCGTGGACGACGTGGGGGCGAACCCCTAAGCACGTCCCGTGTTCCACACTACTCACTCCAACAAGCGATGCATACATGGCCCATGGGGCGTTGCTCGATCTCTCAAATGCTGCACACCATGACGGTATAGGGTCCTTGGCATCTCTTTGCCCGAAATCAACGTTTGTCGCTAATTGTGTACGACGGTCGTGCGCTTGTCCCGATCCGTCGACCCTTAGGGGACGTTGTGCCTCGTACGACGCCAGCGTCAGTGAGGAATGCTACCTGGTTGATCCTGCTAGTAGTCATATGCTTGTCTCAAAGATTAAGCCATGTATGTGTAAGTATGAACTAATTCAGACTGTGAAACTGCGAATGGCTCATTAAATCAGTTATAGTTTGTTTGATGGTATCTACTACTCGGATAACCATAGTAATTCTAGAGCTAATAAGTGCAACAAACCCTGACTTCTGGAAGGGATGCATTTATTAGATAAAAGGTCGACGCGGGCTTTGCCCATTGCTGCGATGATTCATGATAACTCGATGGATTGCACGGCCCTCGTGCCAGTGACGCATCATTCTAATTTTTGCCCTATCAACTTTCGATAGTAGGATAGTGGCCTACCATGATGGTGACGAGTGACAAAGAATTAGGGTTCGATTTCGAAGAGGGAACCTGAGAAACGGCTACCACATCTAAGGAAGGCAGTAGGCGCGCAAAATACCCAATCTTGACACGGCGAGGTAGTGACAATAAATAACAATACCGGACTCAAAGAGTCTGGTAATTGGAATGAGTACAATCTAAATCCCTTAACGAGGATCCATTAGAGGGCAAGTCTGGTGCCAACAGCTGCGGTAATTCCAGCACCAATAGCGTATATTTAAGTTGTTGTAATTAAAAAGCTCGTTGTTGGACTTTGGGATGGGTCAGCCGGTTTGCCTCACGTGTGCACCGGTCATCTCGTTCTTTCTGCCAGCGATGCGCTCCTAGACTTAACTAGCCGGGTCGGGCCTCCGGCACTGTTACTTTGAAGAAATTAGAGTACTCAAAGCAAGTCTATGCTCTATATACATTAGCATGGGATAACATTATAGGATTTCGATCCTATTGAGTTGGCCTTCTGGATCGGAGTAATGATTAACAAGGACTGTCGGGGGCATTCGTATTTCATAGTCAGAGGTAAAATTCTTGGATTTATGAAAGACGAACAACTGCGAAAGCATTTGCCAAGGATGTTTTCATTAATCAAGAACGAAAGTTAGGGGCTCGAAGACGATCAGATACTGTCCTAGTCTCAACCATAAACGATGCCGACCAAGGATCGGTGGATGTTGCTTTTAGGACTCCGCTGGCACCTTATGAGAAATCAAAGATTTTGGGTTCTAGGGGGAGTATGGTCGCAAGGCTGAAACTTAAAGGAATTTACGGAAGGACACCAACAGGAGTAGAGCCTGCGGCTTAATTTGAATCAACACGGGAAAACTTACCAGGTCTAGACATAGTAAGGATTGACAGACTGAGAGCTCTTTCTTGATTCTATGGGTGGTGGTGCATGGCCACTCTTAGTTGGTGGAGCAATTTGTCTGGTTAATTCAGTTAACGAACGAGACCTCAGCCTGCTAACTAGCTATGCGAAGGTATCCCTCCGTAGCTAGCTTCTTAGAGGGACTACAGCCATTTAGGCCGCGGAAGTTTGAGGTAATAATAGGTGTGTGATGCCCTTAGATGTTCTGGGCCACACGCACGCTACACTGATGTATTCAACGAGTCTATAGCCTTGACCGACAGGCCCGGGTAATCTTTAAAATTTCATCGTGATAGGGATAGATCATTACAATTGTTGGTCTTGAACGAGAAATTCCTAATATGTGCGAGTCATCAGCTCGCGCTGACTACGTCCCTGCCCTTTGTACACACCGCCCATCGCTCCTACCGATTGAATGATCAGGTGTCACGTTCGGATCGCGGCGACGTGGGCGGTTCGCTGCCTACGACGTCGCGAGAAGTTGACTGAACCTTATCATTTAGAGGAAGGAGAAGTCGAAACAAGGTTTTCGTAGGTGAACCTGCAGAAGGATCATTGTAGAACCCTGCGAAGGTATAACGACCTGCGAACCCGTTTAAACAATGCAGGGCCGACGCGAGGGAGGCAACTCGTTCCCAGCCCATGCGTCAGTCCCGTGTCAGGGTGAACGCCCCGCAAACAATGAACCCTGACGGGGAATACGCCAAGGCAAACAAAATATGGGGGACTGCCTATCCTTGCCCCGTCCGCAGTATGTCGGGTTTGGCCTTGGTCCTTTATAAAATGAAAACGACTCTCGGCAACGGATATCTCGGCTCTCGCATCGATGAAGAACGTAGCAAAATGCGATACTTGGTGTGA
>CM075765.1:27792647-27807647 GCA_037974665.1 Ehretia macrophylla | reverse complement strand
GTGCACGGCGCCCATGCCCTGCGATAGTGCGCGCATCGGCCGCATGCCGCACGATGGTGCTTGCATGTGGCCCTCATGCCGCACGATAGTGTGCGCATGGGATACCCATGCTGCACGACAGTGCGCGCATGCCGCACGAAGGTGCGCGCATAGGGCGCCCATGCCGCACGATGGTGCTGACATCGGGCGCGCATGCTCACGATGGTGCGCGCATATGGCCCACATGCCACAAGAAGGTGCACTCATAGGGCGCCCATGCCGCACGATAGTGCGCACATGCCGCACGAAGGTGCGTGTGTAGGGCTCCCATGCAGCACGATGGTACGCGCATGTGGCCCGCATGCCGCACGAAGCTGCGTGCATGGGGCGCCCATGCCGAACAATGGTGTGCTCATCGTGTGCGCATGCCTCACAATGGTGTGCGCATGTGGCCCGCTTGCAGCCCGAATGTGTGCTCATGGGGCACCCGTACCGCATGATGGTGCGCGCAAGTGGCGCTCACGGGGTACTCAAGGGGAGCTATTGGGGCACTATTGGCACACGGCTGGGGCACTATGGGGGTACGCTTGGGGGATGATGGGGGATGTTGGGAGACCGTTTTGGCACTACTAGGGGACGTTGGGCACGACCGGAAATGTTAAGCATTCTGGGGTATTAGGCATGCGGAATGTATTATGATATGAATGTGGACATTGATAAAAATAAGTGGTTTCTGAATCTATGAAGTAGTCTTAACCTTTGCCTTGTCCGACAAAAAGTTCGTCACATTTGTGAGGCGAAATAGATTAATCAGTTTCTCAATCCATCCAAAATTTTTTTTTACGCGAAATATCATGTAAACAAATTAATTTATGAATTAATATAAATTTTCCTGAATTTTCTACTATTTTTTTTTGTTTTTTCCATATTTTTCATAATTTTTAAATATTAAAAATTAATTTTTCGAAAAAAATATTTTTGAATATCATTTAACAAATTAATGTATGAATTAATATAAATTTATCTGAATTTTCTACTTTTTTTCTGATTTTTCCCTTTTTTCACAATTATTAAATATTAAAAAATATTTTTTCAAAATTTTTTTTTTGAAGTATTTGGATATCATATGCTATCAATAAGGAGCAAGTTGGATACGAAGATCATGCTATATGGGGTCTTTTATAGTGTAAAATACCTATTATGAATCTCTGGCAAAATGTACGCTACTACTATCATTTGGGTTTTTGCATCTAAATGTATTATAGGAGGGTATGTGGTGTCAAGCCCCCTGGTCGAGGTCCATGGGGGGGGAGGGGGGGGGGGGACGTTGTTGGCACTTCGTGGCACATTGTGGGTTATATTGTGGGCTATATCGTGGGCTACATTGTGGGTAGGGTGCCTACCGAGTGAATCATGCCGAGGTATTGCATTGCATATGTCACGCCCCAACCCGACCTATAGAGGCTAGACTAGGGTGTAATCTAATCGTTCTCATTATATTACAACTATAACCGATTGACGAAAGTTAAGCTTATCCGTTAGACTATAAGTCCAAATTGTTTTCAAAAAACTGGCAGCATAACGGTTGTAATTGGGCTCTTTAGTTTGACCTAATTTTCTAAACGCCTCAAAACTTTCAATTTCAGATTCGATTTCAACTAAGTTTACTATCTATCACCAATTGATATGCCTACTAGTTATCTCGAAAGTCTCGTTTGATTAACAAGCCTAGCATGATAACTATGTCCCGTTTATTTGTTGATTCATATTACACAAGTACCTGTGGATCTTTAGCTTACTATCGAGCACTTAGGGAAATTAGATAGAGTTACATCATTTGATTCTTCACCTAGTGATCGAGTTGCCTGCGATAGTTACTAAATCAAAATAGTAAAAGCAACCCACAACATAGAGTGTTCATCTAGTCATAATCAGTACAAGCCAAAATTAGACACCAAATTACATCGGGGGTCATTTACAACAATAACAAACAACATAAGAAATAGTCATCAAGACAAAACACATTGTTCACAAAATAGCCACAGCCAAGCAAGGCACCTAAGGCAGGCAATTACTCCAAGGAGTCATCAACAGGCACGTTATCCTCGGGTACCTATTCCTGATCTTCTTCACCTATGATGATAAAAAAGGGTGAGTCCTTATGAACTCAGCGAGGGGGAACACAAAATACATTTTGAAACTCTTTTCTGGTTAAACTAATGAAAAAACCTTTTTGAAAGCATGGCATATAACACAAGTAATTTTATAACATAATATAAATGTAAATGAACACATTTACCCATTTCCTCCCTGAGGTCCTCTAGGAACCAAACGAGAGTACTTAAACGCATAGTGAAAAGGATACTGTAAGCTTTTGCTCTCAAGTTCATTTCTGATAACAATTGTTTTGGCCGGCTTCAATCATCCACTTATCACTCCAACGGGTGTACTCCGAATGTACACAAAACCTACAACCCAAATCTCCGAGGAAGTCTAGTCCCCAAGCGAGAGAGGGAATTGGACCATGGTAGTCACGGTAGCACCAGTACGCCCGATGCCGCCCGGCGTGCGTGAAACGCTACCATGCCAGAATCAAAGGTTGCAACCTTGTATGCAATGCACAATTATAACATTTAACATATCACATTAGGAGGACAACAAGGTAGGTTGCCTCCGAGCAATTATAAAATCACATATTGCCAAATAAACGAATGAGGCATGCTTGACATGAAATTTCACTTGTAGAACACACAGAGTTATAAGAACATAAAATGGCCAGCCAAGTAACACATATAAATCAAGTCATATAACTCATTTCGGGGTTCACGTGTCAAGTATTAAGGTTATACAAGCATGTAACGACGTTTACATGAGACCGGGTACAAGAAAGTTTACCTACCAACATGTAATTATCGGAAATAACATTTAGAGTTATAAGAACAATTACGGGTAGCCTATTAATCACATAATTTAACACATTTAACGATAAGATCATTTCTTAGCAAATAGTCATAAGCGATAGGACCTCAATTCCGTGCTTAAACATGTGATTAAGCAAACCATTTATCAATTAATGATCCCAAGCCATACATCAATCAAATTAAACAACCTCAACCAACCAAAATAGTCCATACAACATCTAAGTGCCACAATTCCAAGCATTCAATACCTCAAGCAAGGTCTCAACATGATTCTAAGCATATCACTAAACAAAAACCTCACTTTAATGATCTATTTTCTCACATTCGATTAGATAAGCAAATAATCTCCAATTTCAGTGAACCAAATTTCCAATTGAATCTTAATGAGTGATTTAAATATAGGAACAAACCTCAAACCATTTGGAGTTCGGACTTAGGAGTTATGGCCAAAACCGTGAGACTACGCAAAACTGTCCAGTTTTAGCTACATTACTATTTTTGCCAATTTTGAGGGTCTTAGAATCAGAATTGGCTTTGGTCTATTTCTGACAAAACTGTCCAGAATTGCAAATCGAGCAACCTTCCAATTTTCATTCATTTATATCAACATTTACTAGGTCCAAAATACTTCGTTCTACAGAGTCAGTAATCTGCCAGAAACCTATTTCATTTTTCCAATTTTTCCAGATTTAGACACCTCACGATGTTTGACCATTTTGGAGGCCTTAGAATCAAAATTGGCCGTGGACTATTTCTACAAAAAATGTTCAGAACTGACAAAACTAATAGCCTACCAATTTTCACACATTTTTATTAAGGTTTTCTAAGCCAAATGTACTTCGTACTACAAGATCAGAAAACTGCCAGTAAAAACGTTTTTACCTATCTTCAAGTTCTAGCCATTATCATGCCATGCATGAGAAGATAAGCTCATATACACACATATACAATAATTACAGAGGTAAAGCTAGCCATATGAAAGCATGCATGTGTGTTTTGAAAGCTTTTAAAAGAGTTTAACTCTCACCTTAGCCTATTGATGGTTAAAGATGCACAAATGCTCTTCAAAATGCACAAAGGGAGCTTCTTCCTTGCTTAGGCCGAGAGATAGCTTGTTTTCCCTTAATTTCTAATGTAGTTAGCATGTGAGGATGGTGTGCATGTGTGTGAAACCAAAAGAAATGGAAGAAAACTATCAAGACATACCTTAGGCCGAAAATGAAGAGTTTTGTGAGCTTCGGGTGAGAATTTCTTGCTTCTTGCTTCCTTGCGCTGCTATGGCCGAGCTTGAGTGATATGGAGAGAAATTTTTTCAGCCTTGGATGTTCAAGAGAAGGTCATAGCCGAGGGGGAGAGAGAACGAGGGAGTTGAGAGAGGCTTGAGAGGAAAATGAGGTTGAAGATGCTTTGAGGATTTTTTGAATGCATGTGTCCGCCTTGGACTCTTCAAAATCTGAAATTGTGTCATCTTTTGAGCATTTTGAATTGTGTGGGATGGGCATGGTGTGTAGGCCGAGAATGGCATGCTTGGGTAGGGTGTTTAGGAGTTTTTTTATGCATTGTTTTATGTGTTGGTGTCATAGAATGTCTAGTTTAAAAAATGTTATTCAATTCTTGTTCAAATGATCAAGGCATGGCCAGCCATTTGAGCTTTAAAAATCTGAATTCTTTGTTTTGTTTTAAGATTTATTTATTGTAGGTGCATGGGTTTTGCAAAAAGAAGTAGGAATAAAGAATAAGAATAAAGAATGTTTAGTGTTTAGTGTTTTGTCTTTTAGTGCATTGACTTAGGATTAAAATAATAGTTAGTGGAGTTGTAGGATTATTTAATAGTCTAGTGCTTTGTGTAGGATGCTTTCTCGATTAGCGTACATGCATGCCTTTCTAGGTCTAGGACACGCACTACGAGGTAAGACATGAACTACAAGACAAATGCACGTATTCCAAAGTAAATGCACGCAACCCTAAATGAATGCACGTAAATCAATGCTAGGCACATAAATCAAGACACGACTCTTAAACCTAGGTTAAGGCACGCAGTTCAAGGTTAGGGCACACGAATCGAAGTATCACACACAAATCGTGGTCGGGCCTTACATCCTCCCCTCCTTAAAGAATTTCATCCCAAAATTCAATATTACCTTTGGAACAATGTCGGATATTGTTGCTCCATCTGGTCTCGCCTTTCCCACGTTGCTTCTTCAACTCCATGGTAATCCCACAACACTTTCACCGTCAGTATAGATTTGTTGCGCAACTCCCAATCTTGTTCGTCTAGAATCCCAATAGGTTTTTCTTCATAAGACAAATTCTCCCGAAGCTGCAACGGCTCTGGCTCCAAGACGTGTGATGGGTCAGGGTGATATTTTCGTAGCATTGAAACATGGAAGACGTCATGAATATTGGAGAGGTTTTGGGGTAGTTCCAGGCGATACGCCAATTTGCCAACCTTTTCAACTATCTCAAATGGTCCTACAAACCTCGGGCTCAATTTTCCACCCTTACCATGTTTAATCAATCCCCTCTGAGGTGATAATTTCAAGAACACCTTGTCGCCGACCTCAAATTCCAAATTTCGTCTCCGTCGGTCTGCATAACTTTTCTACCTGCTTTGGGTGGTAAGCATCCATTTTCGGATGAGGTGGACATTTTCAACTGTCTTCATAAGTTCTGGTAGTAGGGTCGGGTCAAAAGTCTTCGTCTCACCTACTTCATCCCAGTATATTGGGGATCGACACTTACGTCCATACAATGCCTCAAATGGGGCTATCCCGATAGTGGCCTGATAGTTGTTATTATAAGCGTACTCCGCTAGAGGCAGATACTTTTCCCCACCTTTTCCGAAGTCTAGAACACACGCCCTCAGCATATCCTTCAAGATTTGAATTGTTCTCTCAGATTGTCCAACCGTATAGGGGTGATAAGTTGTACTAAAACTCAACTTCGTCCCTAAAGCTTCTTGTAATCTCTTCCAAAATCGGGAGGTAAAACGAGGAT
Source organism: Ehretia macrophylla (assembly GCA_037974665.1). Taxonomy (NCBI): domain Eukaryota; kingdom Viridiplantae; phylum Streptophyta; class Magnoliopsida; order Boraginales; family Ehretiaceae; genus Ehretia; species Ehretia macrophylla. The sequence goes on along the minus strand of CM075765.1, from coordinate 27,801,750 downwards.
CCCTATCCGACACAATACTTACGGGCATCCCATGTAGCCTTACAATATCCGCCACATACATATCTCCCAGTTTCTCAGGACTATCCTCCTTGTGCATCGGTAAGAAGTGTGCTGACTTAGTCAACCTATCCACTATGACCCAAACGGCATCATGACACTTTTGTGACCTGGGTTGGTCCATAACAAAGTCTATAGTTATATGTTCCCATTTCCATCGGGGAATTTTCAACGAATGAAGTAAACCTGCCGGTCGTTGATGTTCTGCCTTGACCCTCTGACAAGTTAAACACCTTGCCACAAACTCTGCAATCTATCTCTTCATGTTATTCCACCAATAGTGTTGCTTCAAATCCCGGTACATCTTTGTTCTGTCGGGGTGAGTAGTGTATCTTGAGTTATGGGCTTCTTCAAGAATCTTCTTTTTCAACTCTGGATCATTAGGAACACAAATTCAACTCCTGAACCTCCAAATACCATCATTATGAAACTTGAAATCTGTGTTGCCTTCCTTAATCTTTTGAAACTGCTGATCTTTCTGTTGAGCCTCTCGTATCTCAGACAACAAGGTCGACTGAACTTGTGTAGTGGCAAAAAGTAACCCTTTTTGAGTCAATTATGGTTTCCACATAAATGCTTCTTCTAACAACTCCTGCACCTTAACTTCCAATTTTGCCATGCTCGCCTTTCGACTTAAGGCTTCTGCTACCACATTCGTTTTACCGGGCACATAGTTGATTGTGCAATTATAATCATCCAAGAGCTCCATCTACCGTCTTTGCCTCATATTCAATTCTTTCTGTGAGAACAAGTACTTCAAACTTTTGTGATCGGTAAACACCTCAAACTTGTTACCCCACAAATAGTGCCTCCATTTCTTTAGTGCAAACACAATAGCCACTAGCTCTAAATCATGTGTCGGGTAATTCAATTCATACGGCCTTGGCTTCCTAGAGGCATATGCAATCACCCTACCATTCTGCATCAATACATAACCCAAACCTTCCTTAGAAGCATCGCTATAGATTACGAAGCCTTGACTTCCTTCAGGTAGTGCAAGAACTGGTGCGGTTGTCAATCTTGTCTTCAACTCTTGAAAGATGTTCTCACACTTGTCATCCCACACAAACTTTGTTTTCTTCTGAGTGAGCTTGGTAAGTGGTCCTGCAATCTTTGAGAAATCCTTCACGAACCTCCGATAATAGCCGGCTAAACCAAGAAAACTCCGAACCTCTGTGACATTTTCTAGCTTCCTCCAAGACATCACTGCTTCTATCTTTGCTGGGTCCACCGCTAATCCTTCCTGGGATATGATGTGGCCCAAGAATGCAATCTGCCGCAACCAAAATTCACATTTGCTAAACTTTGCATAGAATTGATGCTCCTGAAGTTTCCGCAATACCAATCGCAAATGTTGTTCATGCTTAGCCTCAGATTTTGAGTATACCAAAATATCGTCAATAAAGATCACCACAAATTGGTCCAAGTAAGGTTGAAACACCCTGTGCATCGAGTCCATAAAAGCTGCAGGGGTATTAGTTAGCCCAAATGGCATTACCACAAACTCATAGTGCCCATATCTCATCTTGAAAGCCGATTTAGGAACATCCTCCCTTTTGATTCGCAGCTGATAATACCCTTGTCTCAAGTAGAGTTTTGAATACACTTTAGCTCCTTGAAGTTGGTCAAACAACTCATCGATCAATGGAAGTGGGTATTTATTCTTGACGGTCACTTGGTTCAATCCTTGGTAATCGATGCATAGTCTCAATGTTCCGTCTTTCTTATTTACAAATAGGACTGGTGTACCCCACGGAGAAGAACTCGGTTGAATAAACCCCTTCTTCAACAATGCTTGCAATTGGTCCTTCAATTGTTGTAGCTCGGCTGGTGCTATACGATAGGGAGCTTTAGATATCGGCTGGGTACCAAGCAGTACTTCTATTACAAACTCGATCTCCCGATCCGAAGGTAAACCTAGAAATTCTTCTGGAAACACATAGGCATATTCTTTGATCACTGGCATCTCCTCCAACTTAGCTTTGTCTGATGGCTTGTTGATGAGGTAAGCTAAGTATCCACTACAATCCTTTCTCAGGAACGTCACTGCTTTCGTGGATAAAATAATGGAACTCCCGGTGAAGTCCCTTCAACCCATTACCTCAAATGTTGGTTGACCAGGTACCTGGAAGGTTATGATCTTCATCCGGCAATTTAGTTGGGCATGATGCTTTGCCAACCAGTCCGTCCCTAAGATGACTTCGTAATCTCGAAAGGGTAACACTATAAGATTGGCCGAGAATTCCCTATCCTTAATTTGAATTTTACATGCTTTACAAGCTGAGCTAGTAACAAGTTTAGAACCCATCGGAGTACCGACTTCTACTTTGTAAGGCAAACATTCAACTCCTAATTTCACACGTTGCACACATAAGGGAGTAATAAATGAATGAGTAGCACCTGGATCAATTAGCACCCTAACAGGTTGATTCAGTATCAAGAATGTACCTTCAACAACAGTAGTCTCCTCAGGAAGCTCCTCGCATTCACTAGCATAAGCTCAGGCCTGAACTCTAGGAACATGAGTCTTGCCTCTACCAACTGGTTTATTCTGATTTTGTTCTCCTTGCCATTTAGGGCAATCCTTAATCTGATGCTGATCATTGCCACATCGCACGCATTGTCCCGACTTCTTCTAGCACTGGGCCTTGGTGTGACCCTTCTTGTCACAGTAAGAACAGTTGATAGACTGAGTAGCATGTGAACTACCTGTGGATCCACGGGTGGAAGAGGTTGATAGTTCTTTAGACGGGCCACGATTGTTGACCGGTCTATTCTGGCTTTAGCCCTGACTGCGACTCTGAGTCTAGAATTTCCTCTGTTGTCCTTGAGGCAGATAAGGTTTCTTGTTCGGCTGACTTGAACCGGCTTTATCAAGTTTTCTTTTCTCAACTCGGGAAGCAGCAGCAAGAAGAGTAGAATATGTAGTGAAGTCATGTGAAGCCAAGTGATCCTGAATTTCTGGCCTCAACCCATTCATAAACTTCTACATCTTCGCCTCAGGGGTATTAACCATGTATTGTGCATAACGGGACAGTCTGTCGAAGCGAGCCTCATACTGAGCCACTGTCATGTTGCCCTGGCTCAAGGTCATAAAATCTTCAATCTGTCTCTGACTTGAAATTGCAGGTATGTATTTCTCGTTGAATGCCTTAACGAAATGATTCCATAGGCGAGGTGTATGATTAGTTTCCCAAAGTACCTCCATAGTGTGCCACCAATACTCAGCATCCCTGTGCAACAGAAACACAACAAACTCAATCCTTTCCTTGTCAGTATAGTCAAGGGGCCTGTAAATCCTTTCAATCTCAGACAACCAAAGCTCTGCCTTTTCATCATTAGTTTCCCCGTAGAATTTGGACGGGTGAAAATCAAGGAACTCTCGCATTCTGTTGTTTTTTCCATTGTTACCACCATTCTTGTTGTTGTTACCACCAGCTGCATTGTTGTTATTAAATGCTATTTCACGTGCCTCTTGTCATTCCATTACTCGTGACACGTGATCCATAGCACTCGCCATCATGTTAAACATAGCCATGCCGGGATTAGTTTGGCGAGCATCTCCACTTCTTGAGGCTCATCGCCCCTATTGGTATTGCGGGTACTAGGGCCAGCAATCTATAGGCATAGATTATTATGGACAATTTATTGGAATACGACAATACAAGAATTTAATGTTTATAGTATGCAACATACAATTTCATATAGACATACAATTCTCAAGACATTTAAGACACGTTAATCACATAAGCACATAAAAACAAAGAAGGTGCATTTAACATTGGCACATATTAACACATATAAACAAGTCATCATAATTGCGTTAGGGCTTCTACCCAAGGTCCGAGAGTTAAACCCAGCTTAAGCAATCTAAGCTCTGATACCATTAATATAAGGTGTTACGCCCCAACTTGACCTATAGAGGCTAGACTACAGTGTGATCTAATTGTTCTCGTTATATTACAACTATAACCGATTGATGAAGGTTAAGCTTATCCATTAGACTAGAACTCCAAATCGTTTTTGATAAATCAGCAACATAATGGATGTAATTGGGCTCTTTAGTTTGACCTAATTTTCTAAACGCCTCAAAACTTTCAATTTCAGATTCGATTCCAACTAAGATTACTATCTATCACCAATCAATATGCCTACTAGTTATCTCGAAAGTCTCGTTTTATTAACAAGCCTAGCATGATAACTATGTCCCGTTTATTTGTTAATTCCTGTTACACAAGTACCTATTGATCTTTAGCTTACTATTGAGCACCTAGGGAAATTAGATAGAGTTACATCATTTGATTCTTCACCTAGTGATTGAGTTGCCTGCGATAGTTACTAAATCAAAATAGTGAAAGTAACCCACAAGATAGAGTGTTCATCTAGTCATAATCAGTACAAGCCAAAATTAGACCCCAAATTACATCGGGGGTCTTTTACAACAACAACAAACAACATAAGAAATAGTCTTCAAGACAAAACACATCGTTCACAAAATAGCCACAATCGAGCAAGGCACGTAAGGCAGGCAATTACACCAAGGAGTCATCAACAGACACATTATCCTCGGGTACTTATTCTTGATCTTCTTCACCTGTGATGATAAAAGAGGGTGAGTCCTTATGAACTCAGCGAGGGGGAATGGGAAATATGTTTTGAAACTCTTTTTCAGTTAAACGTATGAAAAACCCTTTTTGAAAGCATGGCATATAACACAAGTAAGTTTATAACATAATATAAATGTAAATGAACACATTTACCCGTATTTCCTCCCCAAGGTCCTCTAGGAACCAAGTGAGAGTACTTAAACATATAGTTAAAAAGATACAGTGAGCTTTTGCTCTCAAGTTCATTTCTGAAAACAATTGTTGCGGTCGGCTTCAATCATCCACTTATCACTCCAATGGGTGTACTCAAGATGTACACCAAACCTACAACCTAACTCTCCGAGGAAGTCTAGCCCCCAAGCGAGAGAGGAAATTGGACCATGGTAGTCACAGTAGCACCGACAAGCCCGATGCTGCCCGGCGTGCGTGAAACGCTACCATGCCAGAATGAAAGGTTGCAACCTTGTATGCAATGCAAAATTATAACATTTAACATATCACATTAGGAGGACAACAAAGTAGGTTACCTCTGAGCAATTATAAAATCACATATTGCCAAGTAAACGAACGAGGCATGCTTGACATGAAATTTCACTTGTAGAACACATAGAATTATAAGAACATGAAACGGGCAGCCAAGTAACACATATAAATCAAGTCATATAACTCATTTCGGGGTTCACGTGTCAAGTGTTAAGATTATACAAGCATGTAACGATGTTTACATGAAACCGGGTACAAGAAAAATTTACCTATCAACATGTAATCATCGAAAATCACATTTAGAGCTATAAGGACAATTACGGGCAGCCTATTAATCACATAATTTAACACATTTAACCATAAGATCATTTCTTAGAAAATCGTCATAAGCGTTAGGACCTCAATTCCGTGCTTAAACATGCGATTAAGGAAACCATTCATCAATTAATGATCCCAAGCCATACATCAATCAAATTAAACAACCTCAACCAACCACAACAGTCCATACAACATCTAAGTGCCATAATTCCAAGCATTCAATACCTCAAGCAAGGTCTCAACATGATTCTAAGCATATCACTAAACAAAAACCTCACTGCAATAGTCTGTTTTCTCACATTCAATTAGACAAGCAAATAATCTTCAATTTTGGTGAACCAAATGTCAAATTTAAGCTTAATGCATGATTTAAATCTAGGAACAAACTTCGCACCATTTGGAGTTCGGACTTAGGGGTTATGGCCAAAACCGTGAGACTACGCAAAACTGTCTAGTTTTAGATACATTATGATTTTGGCCAATTTTAAGGGTCTTAGAGTCAGATTTGGATTTGATCTATTTCTGATAAAACTGTCCAGAACTGACAAATCTAGCAACCTACCAATTTTCATTCATTTATATCAGCATTTACTAAGTCAAAAACACTTCGTTCTACAGAGTCAGTAATCTACCAGAAACCTATTTCATTTTTAAAATTTTTCCAGATTTAGATACCTCACGATGTTTGACCATTTTGGAGGCCTTAGAGTCAAAATTGGCCGTGCCCTATTTCTACAAAAAATGTTCAGAACTGACAAAAATAGTATTCTACCAATTTTCATGCATTTTTATGAAGGTTTACTAAGCCAAATGCACTTCATACTAAAAGATCAGAAAACTGCCAGCAAAAACATTTTTACCTATCTTCAAGTTCTAGCCATTATCATGCCATGCATGAGAAGATAAGCTCATATACACACATATACAATAATTACAGAGATAAAGCTAGCCATATGAAAGCATGCATGTGAGTTTTGAAAGCTTTTAAAAGAGTTTAACCCTCACCTTAGCCTATTGATGGTTAAAGATGCACAAATGCTCTTCAAAATGCACAAAAGGAGCTTCTTCCTTGCTTTGGCCGAGAGATAGCTTGTTTTCCATCAATTTCTAACTTAGTTAGCATGTGAGGAAAGTGTGCTTGTGTGTGAAACCAAAAGCAATGGAAGAAAACTATCAAGACTTATCTTAGGCCGAAAATGAAGAGTTTTGTGAGCTTCGGGTGAGATTTTCTTGCTTCTTGCTTGCTTGGGCTGCTATGGCCGAGCTTGAGAGATATGGAGAGCAATGTTTTCAGACTTGGATGTTCAAGAGAAGGTCATAGCCAAGAGGGAGAGAGAATGAGGGAGTTGAGAGAGTCTTGAGAGGAAAATGAGGTTGAAGATGCTTTGAGGATGTTTTTGAGTGCATGTGTCAGTCTACGACTCTTCAAAATCTGAAATTGTGTCATCTTTTGAGCATTTTGAATTGTGAAAGATGGGCATGGTATGTAGGCCAAGAATGGCATGCTTGGGTAGGGTGTTTATGAGTTTTTTTATGCATTGTTTTATGTGTTGGTGTCATAGAATGTCTAGTTTAAAAAATGTTGTTCAATTCTTGTTCAAATGATCAAGGCATGGCCAGCCATGTGGGCTTTAAAAATCTGAATTCTTTGTTTTGTTTTAAGATTTATTTATTGTAGGTGCATGGGTTTTGCAAAAAGAAGTAGGAATAAAGAATAAGAATAAAGAATGTTTAGTGTTTAATGTTTAGTGTTTTATCTTTTAGTGCATTGACTTAGGATTAAAATAATAGTTAGTGGAGTTGTACGATTATTTAATAGTCTAGTGTTTTGTGTAGGATGTTTTCTCGATTAACATGCAGGCACGCCTTTCTAGGTCTAGGGCACGCACTACGAGGTAAGGCATAAACTATGAGACAAATGCATGTATTCCATGTAAATGCACGTATTCCAAGTAAATGCACGTAAATCAATGCATGGCACGCAAATCAAGACACGACTCTTAAACCTACGTTAAGGCACATAATTCAAGGTTAGGGCACACGAATCGAGGTATCGCACGCAAATTGAGATCGAGCCTCACAGCATACTCGTGCGTTAGGGTTGTGCCACCCCCGCCCCGCATCCCCCGACATGTCCCTCGGCATGGTACCAGGATGGCTAATGAGGAACGTGGTGGCTTCCCTAGCATCTCATTATCCATCTTGGTACCGCAACACCGTCGACATCATTGGAATGGCTAATGAGGGGGCGAGTGGTTGCCCAAGCACAAAACTAGCCATCCCCGTGCCGCTAGCTAGGTACACGATGGGGGACATTCCCGTCTCCCAACGTGTCGTTGGGCCTGCGCGATGCGCGAATCGCCTAACACATGAAGCCATGGCCGTTGCAGAGTGGATGCGCGCGACCATGGTCTAGTGTCGTGGTGATCCAAGCACTGCATGGGCTTAGGTGGCTCTTGGGGGACGGTGGGGGCAAGCGTGATGCGTGAATCGCCTAGCACACGTGACATTGGCTTTCGTTAAGCAACAACGCGAGCGTTACGATAAGATAATTTCTGATGCTTCAATGTCGTGGTGATCCAAGCACCATGCGGCCTTGAAGCCGTCCCCCAATAGGTTCTGACGTGCATGTGCGATGTGCGAATCGCCTAGCACACGACGGCATGGTCCTCGCTGAGTCGTAATGCGACGAATGTGGTCTAGTGTCGTGGCGATCCAAGTACCGCGTGGGTAGGAAAGTAGTTTGCTTGTCTCATTCCATGCATACGGGTGCATACAGGGGGACAGTGGGGGGCATGCGTGATGCGCGAATTGCCTAGCACATGTGGCATTAGCTTTCGTTAAGCAATGACGTGAGCGTTGCGATAAGATGATGGTTGATGCTTCAATGTCGTGGCGATCCAAGCACCATCCGGCCTTGAAGCTGTCCCCCGGTGGGTTCTGACGGGCCTGTGCGATGCGGGAATCGCCTAGCACACGATGCCATGATCCTCGCTGAGTGGTAATACGATGGACATGGTCTAGTGTCGTGGCGATCCAAGCACTGCGTGGGCAGGAAGGTAGTTTGCTTGTCCCGTTCCGTAAATACGGGTGCATACAGGGGGACAGTGGGGGGCATGCATGATGTGCGAATTGCCTAGCACATGTGGCATTGGCTTTCGTTAAGCAACGACGTGAGCATTGCGATGAGACGATTGTTGATGCTTCGATACCATGGCAATACAAGCACCATGCGGCCTTGAAGCCGTCCCTCGATTGGTTTCGACGGCCCTGTACGATGCATGAATCGCTTAGCACATGACGCCATGGTCCTCGCTGAGTCATAATGCGACGGACGTAGTCTAGTGTCGTGGCGATCCAAGCACCGCGTGGGCAGGAAAGTAGTTTTCTTGTCCTGTTCCGTGCATACGGGTGCATACAGGGGGACGGTGGAGGGCATGCGTGATGCGCGAATCGCCTACCACATGTGGCATTGGCTTTCGTTAAGCAAGGACGCGAGCGTTGCGATGCAATGATTGCTGATGCTTCAATGTCGTGGTGATGCAAGCACTGTGCTGCCTCGAAACCGTCCCCCAGTGTATTCCTATGGGCTTGCGCGATACGTGAATCGCATAGCATATGATGCCATGGTCCTCATT
>CM075765.1:27757647-27785147 GCA_037974665.1 Ehretia macrophylla | reverse complement strand
CCCACTGTCGGCCGACCCTGCTCATCACCTCGAGTGCCTAAGTGTTAGACAGCCTATGCTTGCTTCGTAAGAGATGGCAAAAAATTTGAATCCGACCTTGTGTGCTGCCGGCCCACCGAGGTGCCTAACATTCTTCCCTTAGCATTAATAGTGACTGAGGTTATGTTGCCCCTATCTTCGGCACGGCTGGGCACGTTGGTGAATAGTAGCGGCATGACTGCCCACGGTGTTGCACGACAATGCACGATTGGGCCTTGGATGGGGCATGTAAATAGGGCACATACTTGGGGCCTCGGATGGGGCATAGCTCAGCACGTAGTTGGGGCACGGCTTGGCAAGCAGTGGGGTCGCGATGGGGCAAGCTGTTGGGCCACGTGGGGTGCGCATGGGGCGCCTATGCCGCACGATGGTGAGCGCATGCCGCACGATGGTTCGCTTATAGAGTGCCAATGATGCATGAAAGTGCGCTCATGGGGCCCACATGTAGCACGAAGGTGCATACATAAGGCCCACAAGCCGCACGAAGGTGCGCGCATAGGGCACCCATGCCGCACGATGGTGCGCACATGCCGCACGAAGGTGCGCGCATAGGACGCCCATGCCGAACGAAGATTCGCTCATGGGGCGCCTATGCCACATGATAGTGCGCGCATACCTCACGATGGTGCGCACATAAGCCACCCATGCCGCTCAATGGTATGAGCATGGGGCACGTATGCCACACGATAGTACGCATATGTGGCCTACATGCCTCACGAAGGTGCACGCATGGGGTGCATATGTAGCACAATTGTGCGCGTATATGGCCCGCATGCCACACGAAGATGCGCGCATGGGGCGCACATGCCTCATGACGGTGCGCACATGGGGTGCCCATGCCGCACGATGGTGCGAGCATATGGCCCGTATGTAGCATTAAGGTGCACGCATGGGGCGCCCATGCAGCACGATGATGCGCTAATACCGCACGAAGGTACGCGCATAGGGCTCCTATAATGCACAATGGTGCACGCATCGAGCGCACATGCAGCATAATGGTGGGCGCATATGGCCTACATGCCGCACCATGACGGTGCGCCCATGCTGGACTAAGGTTCGCACATGGAGCGCCCATGCCGCACAATGGTGCGGACATCAGGCGCGTATGCCGCACGATGGTATGCGCATGTGGCCCACATCCAGAACGAAGGTGCGCGCATGGGGCGCCCATGCTGCACGATGGTGCAGACATTGGGAGCGGATTGTGAGGCCCGACCTTGAATAACGTGTGTTACCATGATTTGCGTGCCATAGACCAAGAATGATATGACTGACCTTGGATTATGTGTCCTGTCTTGGTTTTTGTGCATGCCTCGTCATTCGTGTCTTGACCTAGAATTATGTGCCCTAATCCTCGACTTACGTGCCCCGACTTCGAATTACGTGCGTTATCTCGTTTTGTGTGCCCTGACCTTGAATTGCGTGTCCTAACCTAGGTTTAAGAGTCGTACCTCGATTTACGTGCATTCCATTGAATTACGTGCCTTGTATTGGTTTACATACATTTACCTAGGATTGCGTGCATCTGTATTGGAATTCGTGCATTTATCTTGAAGTACGTGCATTAGTCTTGAAGTTTGTGTCTTACCTCATAATTCATGCCCTAAACCTAGGAATCCGTGCTACCACGTTAATCAAGAAAGAATCCTACACAAAGCACCAGACACTAAAATAATCCTACACAATCTACTAACCAATATTATATTCCTAATTCAAATTCTCTACAAACTCCAGTAACAATAAAATAATACTAAACTATTCCTACATTTCCTACTATCTAGTATTCTATTCATAATTCAACTCATCAACAAACATTCATATATTTTATTCTACCTAGATTCCCTAAATTCCCAACATTCCTATGACAATTCTATGACACAAAATGCATAAAAATTAACCCAAAACCCTACCCAATGCACCCAAAATCTCGACACTTGCATATGCCCATGCTAGGATGATTCAAATTGTGCTTCTTGGAGACACAAATCAGATTTTTGCATGCCCAAGGCCAACATTTGCATCAACAATAGCAAAAGCTTCTATTTTCTCTCATTTCTCTCATTCTCCTCACATTTTTCTCTCTCCCTCTCATTCTTCTCTCTCAATCTCGGTTTTGGCTGAGTTCATACACCCCATAGCTCATCTTCATCATTCCATGGTTCATCAAGGCTAGCTAGAAGCTAAGAAACTCGATTAAACAAGCTAGGATGCAAGAAACACACATGCAAGCTCTTTGAACTTCCATTTCTGTTTAGATGAGTTTCCTAGCTTCCATTTCTTTTCTTCTTGTTCTAACCTCATGCACCTACTAAGAACTTTGTCACAAACTAGGAAAATTGAGAAAAAACGGGTGGAGTCTGGGCTAAGCAAGGAAAAGAACAAATCTTGTGCTTCATCAAAGTTTTGTGCATCTTCTTGTTGATTTGTTAAGGTGAGGGCTAAAACCTTTTGAAAATCCTTCAAAAATCCACATTCATGCTCTTAAATGTATGTCTTTGCTTCTGTACTTGAGTTATATGAGTGTTCATAAGCTTTTACAACCATGCATGGCAAGATTTTGGCTTGAAGATGATGATAGATGAAATCGGGCTTGGTAACAGCTCCCTATCATGTTGTTGCGAGGTGAGTTTGGCTAGGAAACTGATGTTTAAAATACATGAAAATTGGTAGATAACTAGTTTTCTAGTTTTGCCAGTTTTGAGCATTTTTGACAGAAATAGACCAAAGCTAATTTTGAATCTAAGATCCACAAAATGGCAAATTATTAAAATGTGTCCAAATCTGGAAATCTTAAAAAAATGAAGCAGGTTTTGGCAGATGCACTGACCTTATAGAACGAACCAGTTTTGACTTAGTAAATGATGCCCAAAATGCATGAACTTTGGTGTGCTGCTAGGTTTTTCAGTTCTGGACGTTTTTGTCAGAAATGGACCAAGGTTAAATTTGACCCAATGACCTCAAAAACGACAAGTATTGAAATGTGTGCAAATCTGGACAGTTTTGTGCAATCCCACTGTTTTGGCTATAACTATTGATCCCGAACTCCAAATGATGCAAGGTTTGTTTTTTATTTTAGTTCACTTCTTAATCTTTAATTTTACATCTTATTCACTGGAATTGGAGATTGTTTTCTTGTCTTAATGATTGTGAGAAAACAGCCTATTGCAGTAAGGGTTTCACTTAGTGTTATGCTTAGAAAAATTGTTGTAACTTCTCTTGTTGAATTAAATGCGTGGGATTGTGGCATTGGGATGTTGTGTGGACTGTTTTGAGTACTTGGGGATGTTTGAATTAATTGATACATGGCTTGAGTTTGATTGCGAGATGACTTGGGGCTTAATCGCACGGGTAAGCACGAAATGGAAACCCTAGTGACTAGGTAGGCTTGCTAAGTGTTGATCATTTGGATATTGTGTGAAATTATATGCTTAGTAGGCTGCCCGTAGCTGCCCTTATAGCCCTAAATGTGATTTTGATCGTTGCATGTTGACAAATAGGCCTTTCTTGCATCCGAGTCCACATAGATGTTGTTGCATGTTGAATAATCTTAATATTTGATTACGTGGTCTTTGAAATGAGTTATATGACTTGATTTACATGTGTTACATGGCTGCCCGTTTAATGTTCGTATAACTCCATATGCTTTTCAAGTGAATTTACTTGTCTTATCGTGCCTCTCTTGTTTACTTGTCAATGTGCAATCTTATGACTGTCCGGAGGCAACCTACTTTGTTGTCCTCCTAATGTGATATATTAAATGTCATAAATGTGCATTGCATATAAGGTTGCAACCTTTCATTCTGGCATGGTAGCGTTCACGCACACCGAGCTGCATCGGGCATGTCGGTGCAACCGTGACTACTATTGTCCAATTCCCTCTCTCGCTTGGAGGCTAGACTTCCTCGGAGAGTTGGGTCGTAGGATTTTGGGGTACATCCGGAGTACACCCACTTGGCGTGATGAGGGGATGATTTGAAGTCGGCCACAACAACTGAGAGCAAAAGCTCACCGTATCCTTTTCACTATGTGTATAAGTACTCTCGCTTGGTTCCTAGAGGACCTCGGGGAGGAAAGATGGGTAATTGTGTTCCTTTACTTTTACATTACGTTATGTACTTACTTGTGACATATTCATGCTTGCAAAAAGGATTTTTCATAAGTTGAACCAGGAAAATGAGTTTCAAAACTTATTTCTCGTTCCCCCTCGCTGAGTTCATAAGTACTCACCCTTTTTTTGTTACAAGTGCAGCAGATTTGGAACAAGTACCCGAAGTAAATGTGCTTGTTTATGATTCCTGGGAGTGACTACGTGCTTTTGTGCTTTGCTTGAAAGTGGTTGCTATATGGATATTGTGTTTGATTGCAAACTGTTCATTTTATTGATGTAAATGACCCCATTGTAATTTGGGTCTAATTTTGGCTTGTACTGATTGTAGCCGGACGAACTCTTTATTTGGTCATTTACTTTCGTCATTTAATTAGTAGTTATCGTATGCGTTTGAACCGCTAGGTAAAATAGTAAATAATGTAACTCTACTTAGTCTCACCTAGTGATCATGCACAAGCTAAAGGATAATAGGTACTTGTATGATAGGAAATTGACAAATAAACAGGACATAGTTATCATGTTAGGCTTATTAACCAAACGAGACTTTCAAGATAAACTAGTAAGCAAATCGGTTGGTGAAAAAATAGGAGTCCTTAATAGAATTGGATTAATGATTGGAATAATTGAGGCGTTTAGAAATTAGGTCAAACTAAGGAGCCAATTACAACCGTTATGCTGTCGGTATTTGGGAAAATTTTAGAGTTCTAGGTTAACGTTAAGCGTTAAACCTTAATGAACGATTAAGTATGTGAAATGATATGAACGTTTAGATCACACCCTAGTCTAACCTCTATAGGTCGGGTTGGGGCATGACACCTTATATTAGAATGGTATCAGAGCTTAGTTTAGTAACTAGGCATTAGTCGGGTTCAACTCTCGGACCATGGGTAGAAGCCTTAAGGTAATTATGATATCTTGTTTATATGTGTTAATGCGTGCTAATGTGCTTTAATTGCTTTGATCATTGAATATTATGTGCTTTTGAGGACCATATGTATTATGTGTCATGCACACCGACACGTTAGTGACCTCGATAATGCATGCATGATTTTATACTCTTTCCTTGATACAGGTACATGTTATATAACCGTGAATGACTTTTTATACATATAGATAGTTAGGATTAGGACTTTCAGGGAAGTAAATTTGTGCAAGGCGAACGAAAAGGCTCGGTTAGAGATTTCTCGCATCTTCACAGGTACTCGATGGATCATATGTATTATTGGATATGCATATATATACAATGCATAGCACAGGTATAATTGCTAAGGTAAAATTATCTCCTTATCTTTGGAATACACATGCCTGTGATTAAGTTATCAATTTTATGGATATGAAGTTTTGATTCTGTTAAACCATTCTTCTCATTGTGGTTCAAGTATAAAGGTTAAAGACATGCTACTTCCTTAGATATAAGGGTATACTATTAAATATGTAGAATAGTATATATTCTCATGTGTTGATAGTGGAAGCTGACTTGGAGGTTTCTTTGAATCCATTTCTCACATCTTAAAATTGGCTTGATAGACTATCTAAGAAGTTAGCAATACACTCGTACAATTGAATCCTTACTTGATTGGAATTAAGCATTGATGAATCTGATATAGTGTATACTAGCGAGTTTCAAGTTCACTAAGTGTTGAGATCATGACCTAGAAATTAAGAGGTGAATTCGTGGAAGTTGACAATAGTTTACTTTTAGGGATTAGATTATTAAGTCATGGATAGCATATTTAAGTGAGTTAACAATGGATAACCTCAAGACATGTAGGCAGCTATGGAGACTGAGTTTAACAAGGTTGATGATTCTTTAGTATAACAAGGTATAGGAATGTTGGAATCAAGGAATTCACGTAGCTAGAACTCGTGTTTGGAAAACTGCACCTAAAATGTTAGGTCGGATAGAAGTGTAAGGAATTGAATTATGCATTAGATGACTAACGTTGCTAAAGGTCCTAAGTTGGATATCGGTAATATTTAGAATCATGGTATTAATTTGGTGCCTCTCAGATTTAGTTGTGATTATGCAAAGTAAGTCATTCTATGCACTCGTTGTTTGGATACCCTAGAGGATGTTAGAAAGCATATATCCCTAAGTAAGACCGATGGACCTAGTATATAAAACATGAAAATGAGATTAAAGCATCTGGTTACAAAGTGGAGTCGTTAGGGTATGATTAGTAATCCTAAATAGCTAATAGTGAGTATGCATGATGATTCATGGTGAACCCTAGGACCTAAGGTCGATGAGTCTTGATGCTCTTAGTTAGTTGAACATGTAAATGAGAAGAGTGAGATTTCATGTAGTTAAGATATAGATGAATTAGAGTCATAATGATCCAAGAGACTATTGTTAGACCACCGTATCTATGTGTACCGTTTCACATCTAGAAACTAACGATTGGTAGACTTCGAATTGTGGTCATTGAATAGAGGGGTGAATCTTGTAGTGATAGTTAAATGAGTGGTTGATTACTTTTGAAGTTCTATTAGGTTATGTTGAAGGATGTCTCGTGGTCATAATTATTATGTTGATACAACCTTGAAGTTATCTCATGTAAGTATCTTATGAGCTCGATCATTTCGGTACCCATTTATAGTCCTAAGACTGTTGTTGAACGGTTGGTAACCTAGTGGAGCATTGATATCACTTACTTGGCGATGAACCCAGCTTAGTAACATTAATGTTGAAGATATATTGGCGGGCATTAAGTGTTCGAAGGAATTACTAGGTCGCTAAGTGAGTAGGACCATTGTCTTCTTAAGTATGACGTAACCTTGGATTGAGGTGAGTGGAATTTATTTGAGGTTGAAACTCTTCACCTTAGGAGTCTTGGTTAAGATTGAAAGAAATTCTGAAGCCTCGAGATGTGAAAATAGAGATTTGAATAAGAAAATAGATTGTGGATCATAAGCTGATGAAATTTACTTGTAAGAGTTGAACTAGTGCAACATGATTAGTTTACCCATGCCATTTCAATGACAATTTGTTGGTGGTACCTAATAAACCTTAGAATTTGAGTTTAACGAATATCAACGGTCTTTCTTCTTAAGTACGAGCGTGAAGGTTAACGAAGCTAGAAAAGAATGTTAGTGAAAAGGAGCTTGTAACCGGGAGACTAGTCATTAGAAGATTTTTCTAATCTAATGTACCTACGAGATAAAGACTATGATACTATCGATAGATGATGATTGAGATGGATTAGTTTGTTTGGTGAGTTCTTCCTGAAAATAGAGTCGTATTGTGGAAATGACCCATAACATGTGTATGTCCTAGGTGTTAACAATTTTGAAGCTAGTTGATAGAATATGTAAATCTGATATAGACCTATCATCTTGAAATTAGTGTATGTAACCATAAGATCGTGGTATTATTGTGATATTCCTTTTGAGGTATGGATGCGAGATTGATACAACATGAGTCATGATTTTGGAGTTATAGTTATATTGTTAGAATACCGATGCAGCTTTGATGACTATGCTTGGAGATTCTAACCTTAGTTAATGAACTCGACCTTAAGATCAATTGGAGAAAATAGAGTTGTTCAAAGGAACGAACTGTAATTGTGAAAGTCACACCAAACTAAATGATTGGAGAAACATAAGAAGTGAATTGGTTGCAGTAAAAGATAACCAAACACGGGACGAACCGGAGTAGGAAGAATAACAAGGGTCATAATCCGTCTAAATGACCTCAATAGGCAAGAATGAATTTCGGGACGAAATTCTTTTAAGGAGGGGAGGATGTGAGGCCCGACCTGAATAACGTGTGTTACCTTGATTTGCTTGCCATAGACCAAGAATGATATGACTGACTTTGGATTACGTGCCCTATCTTGGTTTTCGTGCATGCCTCATCATTCGTGCCTTGACCTAGAATTATGTGCCCTAATCCTTGACTTACGTGCCCTGACTTTGAATTGCATATGTTATCTCGTTTTGTGTGCCCAGACCTTGAATTGCATGTCCTAACCTAGATTTAAGAGTCGTACCTCGATTTACGTGCATTGCATTGAATTACGTACCTTGTATTGGTTTACGTACATTTACCTAGGGTTGCGTGCATTTGCATTGGAATCCATGTATTTATCTTGAAGTACGTGCATTAGTCTTGAAGTTCGTGTCTTACCTCGTAGTTCGTGTCTACCTCGTAATCCGTGCCCTATACCTAAGAATCCGTGCAACCACGTTAATCAGGAAAGAATCCTACACAAAGCACTAGACACTAAAATAATCCTACACAATCTACTAACCAATATTATATTCCTAATTCAAATT
Organism: Ehretia macrophylla; assembly: GCA_037974665.1. Classification (NCBI taxonomy): domain Eukaryota; kingdom Viridiplantae; phylum Streptophyta; class Magnoliopsida; order Boraginales; family Ehretiaceae; genus Ehretia; species Ehretia macrophylla. The sequence continues at coordinate 27,776,722 of CM075765.1, read as the reverse complement.
CTCTACAAACTCTACTAACAATAAAATAATACTAAACTATTCCTACATTTCTCACTATCTATTATTCTATTCATAATTCAACTCATCAACAAACATTCCTATATTTTATTCTACCTAGATTCCCTAAATTCCCAACATTCCTATGACAATTCTATGACACAAAATGCATAAAAATTAACCCAAAACCCTACCCAATGCACCCAAAATCTTGACACATGCATATGCCCATGCTAGGATGATTCAAATTGTGCTTCTTGGAGACACAAATCTGATTTTTGCATGCCCAAGGCCAACATTTGCATCAACAATAGCAAAAGCTTCTATTTTCTCTCATTTCTCTCACTCTCCTCAAATTTCTCTCTCTACCTCTCATTCTTCTCTCTCAATCTCGGTTTTGGCTGAGTTCATACACCCCATAGCTCATCTTCATCATTCCATGGTTCATCAAGGCAAGCTAGAAGCTAAGAAACTCGATTAGACAAGCTAGGATGCAAGAAACACACAAGCAAGCTCTTTGAACTTCCATTTCGGTTTAGGTGAGTTTCCTAGCTTCCATTTCTTTTCTTCTTGTTCTAACCTCATGCACATACTAAGAACTTTGTCACTAAGCTAGGAAAATTGAGAAAAAATGGGTGGAGTCTTGGCTAAGCAAGGACAAGAACAAATCTTGTGCTTCATCAAAGTTTTGTGCATCTTCTTGTTGATTTGCTAAGGTGAGGGCTAAAACCTTTTGAAAATCCTTCAAAAATCCACATGCATGCTCTTAAATGTATGTCTTTGCTTCTGTACTTGAGTTATATGAGTGTTCATAAGCTTTTACAACCATGCATGGCAAGATTTTGGCTTGAAGATGATGATAGATGAAATCGGGTTTGGTAACAGCTCTCTATCTTGTTGTTGCAAGGTGAGTTTGGCTAGGCAAATGATGTTGAAAATGCATGAAAATTGGTAGGTAACTATTTTTTCCAGTTTTGAGCATTTTTCGCAGAAATAGACCAACCTAATTTTGACTCTAAGGTCCTCAAAATGGAAAATCATTAAAATGTGTCCAAATCTGGAAATTTGGAAAAAATGAAGCAGGTTTTGGCAGATGCACTGACCTTGTAGATCGAACCAGTTTTGACTTAGTAAATGACGCCCAAAATGCATGCAATTTGGTGTGCTGCTAGGTTTTTCAGTTCTGGACTTTTTCGTCAGAAATCGACCAAGGCTAAATCTGACCCAAAGACCTCAAAATCGACAAGTATTGAAATGTGTGCAAATCTGGACAGTTTTGTGCAATCCCACTGTTTTGGCTATAACTATTGATCCCAAACTCCAAATGATGCAAGGTTTATTTCTGATTTTAGTTCACTTCTTAAGCTTTAATTTTACAACTTATTCACTGGAATTGGAGAATGTTTGCTTGTCTTAATGATTGTGAGAAAACAGCCTATTGCAGTAAGGGTTTCACTTAGTGTTATGCTTAGAAAAATTGTTGTAACTTCTCTTGTTGAATTAAATGCGTGGGATTGTGGCATTGGGATATTGTGTGGACTTTTTTGAGTACTTGGGGATGTTTGAATTAATTGATACATGGCTTGAGTTTGATTGCGAGATGACTTGGGGCTTAATCGCACGGGTAAGCACGAAATGGAAACCCTAGTGACTAGGTAGGCTTGCTAAGTGTTGATCATTTGGATATTGTGTGAAATTATATGCTTAGTAGGCTGCCCATAGTTGCCCTTATAGCCCTAAATGTGATTTTGATCGTTGCATGTTGACAAATAGGCCTTTCTTGCATCCAAGCCCACGTAGATGTTGTTGCGTGTTGAATATTATTAATATTTGATTACGTGGTATTTGAAATGAGTTATATGACTTGATTTATATGTGTTACATGGCTGCCCGTTTAATGTTCATATAACTCCATATGCTTTTCAAGTGAATTTACTTGTCTTATCGTGCCTCGCTTGTTTACTTGTCAATGTGCAATCTTATGACTGTCCGGAGGCAACCTACTTTGTTGTCCTCCTAATGTGATATATTAAATGCCGTAAATGTGCATTGCATATAAGGTTGCAACCTTTCATTCTGGCATGGTAGCGTTCACGCACACCGGGCAGCATCGGGCTTGCCGGTGCAACCGTGACTACCATTGTCCAATTCCATCTCTCACTTGGGGGCTAGACTTCCTCTGAGAGTTGGGTCGTAGGATTTCGGGGTATATCCGGAGTACACCCACTTGGCGTGATGAGGGGATGATTTGAAGTCGGCCGCAACAACTGAGAGTAAAAGCTCACCGTATCCTTTTCCCTGTGTGTATAAGTACTCTCGTTTGGTTCCTAGAGGACCTCGGGGAGGAAAGACGGGTAATTGTATTCCTTTACTTTTACATTACATTATGTACTTACTTGTGACATATTCATGCTTGTAAAAAAGGATTTTTCATAAGTTGAACCGAAAAAATGAGATTCAAAACTTATTTCTCGTTCCTCCTCGCTGAGTTCATAAGGACTTACCCTCTTTTTTTCCAAAGGTGCAGCAAATTTGGAACAAGTACCCGAAGTAAATGTGCTTGTTGATGATTCCTGGGAGTGACTACGTGCTTTTGTGCTTTGCCTGAAAGTGGTTGCTATATGGATATTGTGTTTGATTGCAAACTGTTCATTTTATTGATGTAAATTACCCCGTTGTAATTTGGGTCTAATTTTGGCTTGTACTGATTTTAGCCGGACGAGCTCTTTATTTGGTCGTTTACTTTCGTCATTTAATTAGTAGTTATTGTAGGCGTTTGAACTGCTAGATGAAGAAGTAAATAATACAACTCTACTTAATCTCACCTAGTGATCATGCACAAGCTAAAGGATAATAGGTACTTGCATGATAGGAAATTGACAAATAAACAGGACATAGTTATCATGTTAGGCTTATTAACCAAACGAGACTTTTAAGATAAACTAGTAGGCAAATCGGTTGGTGACAAAATAGGAGTCCTTAATGGAATTGGATTAATGATTGGAATAATTGAGGCATTTAGAAATTAGGTCAAACTAAGGAGCCAATTACAACCGTTATGTTGCCAGTTTTCTGGAAAATTTTGGAGTTCTAGGCTAATGTTAAGCGCTAAACCTTAATGAACGATTAAGTACGTGAAATGATATGAACGTTTAGATCACACCCTAGTCTAACATCTATAGGTCAGGTTGGGGCATGACACGGATGCCACACGATGGTGTGCACATGTGGGCGGCATGCCGCACGAAGGTACGCGCATGGGGCACCCATGCAGCACGATGGTGCGCACATGCCGCACGAAGGTGTGCGCGTGGGGCGCCCATGCCGCACGATGGTGTGCACATGTGACCTGCATGCGGAACGAAGGTGCGTTCATGGGGTGCCCATGTCGCACAATGGTGTAGGCATCGTGCTCGCATGCCACACATTGGTGCGCATATGTGGCCTGCATGCGGCCCGAAGGTGCGCGCATGGGGCGCCCTTGGCTCATGACGGTGTGCCCAAGTAGCGCACGCGTGGCACTATTGGGGCACTATTGGGGCACGGTTGGGGCATTATAGGGGTACGCTTGGGGGACAATGGGGGATGTTGGGGGACGGCTTCGGCACTACTAGGGGACGTTGGGCACGACGGGTAATGTTAAGCATTCGGGGGTATTGGGCATGTGGAATGTATTATGACACAAATGTGGACATCTATATCCTTTTACAAGTGGTTTTCGAATCTATGAAGTAGTCTTAACCTTTGCCTTGTCCGACAAACAGTTCGTCACATTTATGAGGTGAAATAGATTAATTGGTTTCCTAATGCATCCAAAAAAATTTTTAACTCCAAATATCATGTAAACAAATTAGATTATGAATTAATATAACTTTTCCTGAATTTCCTAGTATTTTTCTGATTTTTCCCTATTTTTTGTAATTTTTAAATATTAAAAATTAATTTTTTGAGAAAAATATTTTTGAATATCATTTAACAAATTAATGTATGAATTAATATAAATTTTTCTGAATTTTCTACAATTTTTTTTGATTTTTTCCTATTTTTCGCAATTATTAAATATTAAAAAATATTTTAAAAATAATATTTTTTCAAAAAAGAATAATTTTGAAGCATTTGGATATCATATGCTATCAATAAGGAGCAAGTTGGGTACGAAGATCATGCCATATGAGGCCTTTTATAGTGTAGAACACTCAATATGAATCTCTAGCAAAATGTACGCAACTGCTGTCACTTGGATTTTTGCATCTAAATGTACTATAGGGGGTATATGGTGTCAAGCCCCTTGGTCGAGGTCTATGCGGGGGGATGTTATGGGCACTTCGTGGCATATTGTGGGCTATATTGTGGGCTATATTGTGGGCGGGAATGCCTATCGAGTGAATCACGCCGAGGAATTGCATTGCATACCCGTGCGTTGGGGCCGAGCCATCCCCGCCCCGCGTCCCCCGGCATGTCCCTCGACGCGGCACCAGGATGGCTAATGAAAACGTGGTGGCTTCCCTAGCCCCTCATTATCCATCTTGGTGCCGCAACACTGTCGATGTCATTGGGAGTAATTCTAGAGCTAATACGTGCAACAATGTGAGGTCCGACCTCGATTTGCATGCGATACCTCGATTCGTGTGCTATAACCTTGAATTGTGTGCCTTAACCTAGGTTTAAGAGTCATGTCTTGATTTACGTGCCTTGCATTGATTTATGTGCATTCATTTAGGGTTGCGTGCATTTACTTGGAATACGTGCATTTATCTCGTTGTTCGTGCCTTACCTCGTAGTGCATGCCCTAGACCTAGGAAGGCGTGCCTGCACGCTAATTGAGAAAGCATCCTACACAAAGCACTAGACTATTAAATAATCCTACAACTCCACTAACTATTATTTTAATCCTAAGTCAATGTACTAAAAGACAAAACACTAAACACTAAACATTTTTTATTCTTATTCTTTATTCCTATTTCTTTTTGCAAAACCCATGCATCTACAATAAATAAATCTTAAAACAAAAAAAATAAATCAGATTGTGAGCACATCATGGCCGACCATACCAAGGACTTTGAGCAAAGTTGAACAATTATTTTAAGCCATGCATGCTTAGACAAAAACTTCACATTGTCATAACTTTTGCATACACCAAAGCAACATTTTGCTAACTACTAAGCCACCACTCTCGGCCACATCACAATAGCATGCCAACAATTCAAATAATGTTCAAAAGATAACACAAAATCAGATTTTTGCAAGCATAGGGCCGACACACACACACACAAACATTTCATTTCTTTCCCATTCTCTCCCATTCTCTCTCTCTCTCGGCCATGGCTGCCTCTTGAATCTCCATAGCTCAAGCTTACCTTCTAAGGTTCACCTAGACTGTCAAGGACTCTAAGAAACTCGACCATAGCAAGCAAAGAAAGAAAAATGGATGCAAGCTCACAAAACTCATCATTCTTGGCCATAGGTATGTTTTGATAGTTTTGTTTCATTTCTTTTTGTTGTAATCACATGCACACACTAAGAATATGATAACTAAGCTAGGAATTGAAGAACAACAAACTATCTCTCGGCCAAGCAAGGAAAGAAGACCTTTTTGTTCATCTTCAAGAACATTTGTGCATCTTCATCTATCCACTTGCTAAGGTGAGGGTTAAACTCTTTTAAAAGCTCTCAATACTCACATGCATGCTCTCATATGGATATATTTGCCTCTGTAATTACTGTATATGTGTGTATATGAGCTTATCTTCTCATGCATGGCATGATAATGGCTAGAACTTGAAGATAGGTAAAAATGTTTTGCTGGCAGTTTTCTGACCTTGTAGAATGAAACAGTTTTAGCCTAGCAAATGATATCCACAATGCATGAAAATTGGTACTTTACTAGACTTTGCAGTTCTGGACATATTTGTCAGAAATAGGCCAAAGGTAAATCTGACTCTACAGCCCTAAAAAATGAAAAGCATTGTAATGTGTCTAAAACTGGACAGTTTTGCGTAGTCACACGGTTTTGGCCATAACTCCTAAGTTCGAACTACAAATGATGCAAGGTTTGTTCTTAGATTTAAATCACTCATTAAGCTTCAATTTTACATTTGGTTCACTGAAATTGGAGATTGTTTACTTGTCTAATCGAATGTGGGAAAACAGACCATTGCAGTGAGGTTTTTGTTTCGTGATATGCTTAGAATCATGTTGAGACCTTGCTTGAGATATTGGATGCTTGGAATTGTGGGACTTAGATGTTGTATGGACTGTTGTAGTTGGTTGAGGGTGTTTAATTTGATTGATGTATGGTTTGGGATCATTAATTAATGAATAGTTTGCTTAATCGCATGTTTAAACACGGAATTGAGGTCCTAACGCTTTTGACTATTTGCTAATAAATGATCTTATGCTTAAATGTGTTAAATTATGTGACAAATAGGCTGCCCGTAATTGTCCTTATAGCTCTAAATGTGATTTCCGATGATTACATGTTGATAGGTAAACTTTTCTTGTACCCGGTCTCATGTAAACGTCGTTACATGCTTGTATAATCTTAATACTTGACACGTGAACCCCGAAATGAGTTATTTGACTTGATTTATATGTGTTACTTGGCTGCCCGTTTAATGTTTGTATAACTCTATGTGTTCTACAACTGAAATTTCATGTCAAGCATGCCTTGTTTGTTTACTTGGCAATATGTGATTTTATAATTGCTCGGAGGCAACCTACTTTGTTGTCCTCCTAATGTGATATGTTAAATGTTATAATTGTGCATTGCATACAAGGTTGCAACCTTTCATTTTGGCATGGTAGTATTTCACGCACGCCGGGCGGCATCGGGCATGTCGGTGCTACCGTGACTACCATGGTCCAATTCCCTCCCTCGCTTGGGGGCTAGACTTCCTCGGAGAGTTGGGTCGTAGGTTTGGTGTACATCCGGAGTATACCCGTTGGAGTGATAAGTGGATGATTGAAGCCGGCTGCAACAACTGTTATCAGAAATGAACTTGAGAGCAAAAGCTCACCATATCCTTTTCACTATGTGTTTAAGTACTCTCGCTTGGTTCCTAGAGGACCTCAGGGAGGAAAGACGGGTAATGTGTTCATTTACATTTATATTATGTTATAAACTTACTTGTGTTATATGCCATGCTTTCAAAAACGGTTTTTCATAAGTTTAACCAGAAAAGAGTTTCAAAACGTATTTCTCGTTCCCCCTTGCTTAGTTCATAAGGACTCACCCTCTTTTATCATCACAGGTGAAGAAGATCAGGAACAGGTACCCGAGGATAACGTTCCTGTTGATAACTCCTTGGAGTAATTGCTTGCCTTACGTGCCTTGCTTGATTGTCGCTATTTTGCGAACGATGTGTTTTGTCTTGAAGACTATTTCTTATGTTGTTTGTTGTTGTTGTAAATGACTGCCGATGTAATTTGGGGTCTAATTTTGGCTTGTACTGATTATGACTAGATGAATACTGTATCTTGTGGGTTGCTTTCACTATTATGACTTAGTAACTATCGCAGGCAACTCAATCACTAGGTGAAGAATCAAATTATGTAACTCTATCTAATTTCCCTAGGTGCTCAATAGTAAGCTACAGATCAACAAGTACTTGTGTAACAGGAATTAACAAATAAACGGGACATAGTTATCATGCTAGGATTGTTAATCAAACGAGACTTTCGAGATAACTAGTAGACATATCGATTGGTGATAGATAGTAATCTTAGTTGGAATCGAATCTGAAATTGAAAGTTTTGAGGCGTTTAGAAAATTTGGTCAAATTAAAGAGCCCAATTACAGTCGTTATGGTGTCGATTTTTCAAAAATGATTTGGAGTTCTAGTCTAACGGATAAGCTGAACCTTCGTCAATCGGTTATAGTTGTAAAATTACGAGAATGATTAGATCACACCCTAGTATAGCCTCTATAGGTCGGGTTTGGGTGTGACACCTTTATATTAATGGTATCAGAGCTTAGACTGCTTAAGCCGGGTTTAACTCTCGGACCTTGGGTAGAAGCCCTAAGGTAATTATGATGACTTGTTTATATGTGTTAATATGTGCCTTCTTTGTTTCTACGTGCTTATGTGATTAACATGTCTTAACTATTTTTAGAATTGTATGTCTATGTGAAATTGTATGTTGCATACTCTATACATTAAATTCTTGTTTTGTCGTATTCCAATAAGTTGTGCATAATAATTTGTGCCTATAGATGGCTGGCCCTAGTACCTGCAATACTAATAGGGGCGATGAGCCTCAAGAAGCCGGAGATGCTCACCAAACTAATCCCAGCATGGCTATGTTTAACATGATGGCAAGTGCTATGGATCGCGTGTTGCGAGTGATGGAACGACAAGAGACACGTGAAGCAACATTTAATAACAACAATGCAGCTGGTGGTAACAACAACAAGAATAGTGGGAACAATGGGAGAAATAGCTGAATGTGAGAGTTCCTTGATTTTCACCCATCCAAATTCTACGGGGAAGCTAATGATGAAAAGGCAGAGACTTGGTTGTATGAGATTGAAAGGATTTACAAGCCACTTGACTATACTGACGAGGAAAGGATTAAGTTTGCTGTGTTTCTATTGCACGGGGATGCTGAGCATTGGTGGCATACTATGGAGGCGCTTTGGGAAACTGATCAGACATCTTGCCTATGGAGTAAATTCATCAAGGCCTTCAAGGAGAAATACATACCTGCAGTTTTGAGACAGAGACGGATTGAAGAGTTTATGACCTTGAGCCAGGGCAACATGATAGTGGCTCAGTATAAGGCTCGCTTCGATAGACTGTCCTGTTATGCACAATACATGGTTAGTACGCCTAAGGCGAAGATGTAGAAGTTTATAAATGGGTTGAGACTAGAAATTCAGGATCACTTGGCTTCACATGACTTCACTACATATTCTGCTCTTCTTGTTGCTGCTTCCCGAGTTGAGAAAAGAAAACTTGATAGAGCCGGTTCAAGTCAGCCGAACAAGAAACCTTATCTGCCTCAAGGGCAATACAAGAAATTCCAGACTTAGAGTCGCAGTCAGGGCTAGAGCCAGAACAGACCAGTCAACAACCGTGGCCCGTCTAAAGCACTATTAGCCTCTTCCACCCGTGGATCCACAGGTAGTTCACCTGCTACTCAGTCTATCAACTGTTCTTACTGTGACAAGAAGGGTCACACTGAGGCCCAGTGCTGGAAGAAGTCGGGATGATGTGTGCGATGTGGCAGTGATCAACATCAGATTAAGGATTGCCCTAAATGGAAAGGAGGACAAAATCAGAATAAACCAGTTGGTAGAGGCAAGACTCCAGTTCCTAGAGTTCAGGCCCGAGCTTATGCTATTGAATGCGAGGAAATTCCTAAGGAGACTGCTATTGTTGAAGGCACATTATTGATATTGAATCAACCTGTTAGGGTACTAATTGATCCATGTGCTACTCATTCATTTATTACTCCCTTATGTGTGCAACGTGTGAAATTACAAGTTGAATTTTTTGCCTAGTAGAAGTCAGTACTCTGATGGGTTCTAAACTTGTTAGTAGCTCATCTTGTAAAGCATGTAAAATTCAAATTAAGGATAGGGAATTCTCGGCCAATCTTATAGTGTTACCCTTTCGAGATTACGAAGTCATCTTAGGGATGGACTAGTTGGCAAAGCATCATGCCCAACTAGATTGTTGGATGACAACTGTAACATTCCAGATACCTGGTCAACCAACATTTGAGGTAATTGGTGGAAGGGACTTCACTGGGAGTTCCATTATTTCATCCACGAAAGCAGTGAAGTTCCTGAGAAAGGATTGTAGCGGATACTTAGCTTACCTCATCAACAAGCCATCAGACAAAGCTAAGTTGGAGGAGATGCCAGTGATCAAAGAATATGCCGATGTGTTTCCAGAAGAATTGTCGGGTTTACCTCCAGATCGGGAGATTGAGTTTGTAATAGAAGTACTGCCTGGTACCCAGCCGATATCTGAAGCTCCCTATCGTATGGCACCAGCCGAGCTACAAGAATTGAAGGACCAATTGCAAGGATTGTTGAAGAAGGGGTTTGTTCAACCGAGTTCTTCTCCGTGGGGTGCACCAGTCCTATTTGTAAAGAAGAAAGACGAAACATTGAGACTATGCATCGATTACCAGGGATTGAACCAAGTGACTGTCAAGAATAAATACTCACTTCCATTGATCGATGCGTTGTTTGACCAACTTCAAGGAACTCAAGTGTATTCGAAACACGACTTGAGACAAGGGTATTATCAGTTGCGAATCAAAAGGGAAGATGTTCCTAAATTAGCTTTCAGGACGAGATATAGGCACTATGAGTTTGTGGTAATGCCATTTGGGCTAACTAATGCCCCTGCAGCTTTTATGGACTTGATGCTTAGGGTGTTTCAACCATACTTGGACCAATTTGTGGTGATCTTTATTGATGATATTTTTGTATACTTGAAATCCTAGGCTGAGCATGAACAACATCTGCAATTGGTATTACAAAAACTTCGGGAGCAGCAATTGTGTGCAAAGTTCAACAAATGCGAATTTTGCTTGCGGCAGATTGCATTCTTGGGGCACATCATATCCCATGAAGGATTAGTAGTGGACCCAACAAAGATAGAAACTGTGATGTCTTGGAGGAAGCCGAAAAATGTCATAGAGGTTCGGAGTTTTCTTGGTTTAGCCGGCTATTATCGAAGGTTCGTGAAGGATTTCTCAAAGATTGTAGGATCGCTTACCAAGCTCACTCAGAAGAAAACAAAGTGTGTGTGGGATGACAAGTGTAAGAACAGCTTTCAGGAGTTGAAGACAAGATTGACAACCGCACCAGTTCCTGCACTACCTGAAGGAAGTCAAGGCTTCATAATCTATAGCGATGCTTCTAAGGAAGGTTTGGGTTGTGTATTGATGCAGAATGGTAGGGTGATTGCATATGCCTCTAGGAAGCCAAAGCCGTATGAATTGAATTACTCGACGCATGATTTAGAGCTAGCGGCTATTGTGTTTGCACTAAAGAAATGGAGGCATTATTTGTAGGGTAACAAGTTTGAGGTGTTTACGGATCACAAGAGTTTGAAGTACTTGTTCTCGCAGAAAGAATTGAATATGAGCCAAAGACGGTGGATAGAGCTCTTGGATGATTATAACTACACAATCAACTATATGCCCAGTAAAATGAATGTGGAAGCAAATTCCTTAAGTCGGAAGGCGAGCATGGCAAAATTGGAAGTTAAGGTGCAGGAGTTGTTAGAAGAAGCCTTTATGTGAAACCACAATTGACTCAAAAAGGGTTACTTTTTGCCACTACACAAGTTCAGTCGACCTTGTTGTCTGAGATACTAGAGGCTCAACAGAAAGATTAGCAATTTCAGAAGATTAAGGAAGGCAACACAGATTTCAAGTTTCATAATGATGGTATTTGGAAGTTTAGGAGTCAAATTTGTGTTCCTAATGATCCAGAGTTGAAAAGAAGATTCTTGAAGAAGCCCATAACTCAAGATACACTATTCACCCCGGCGGAACAAAGATGTACTGGGATTTGAAACAACACCATTGGTGGAATAACATGAAAAGGGAGATTGCAGAATTTGTGGCTTGGTGTTTGACTTGTCAGAGGGTCAAAGCAGAACATCAACGACCGGTAGGTTTACTTCAACCGTTGGAAATTCCCCGGTGGAAATGGGAACATATAACTATGGACTTTGTTATGGACCTGCCCAAGTCACAAAAGGGTCATGATGTCGTTTGGGTCGTAATGGATAGATTGACTAAGTCAGCACACTTCTTACCGATGAACAAGGAGGATAGTCATGAGAAACTAGGAGATATGTATGTGGCGGATATTGTAAGGCTACATGGGATGCCCGTGAGTATTGTGTCGGATAGGGATCCTCGTTTTACCTCCCAATTTTGGAAGAGATTACAAGAAGGTTTGGGGACGAAGTTGAGTTCTAGTACAGCTTATCACCTCCAGACAGATGGACAATCCGAGAGAACTATTCAGATATTGGAGGATATGTTGAGGGTGTGCGTTCTAGACTTCAAAAAAGGTTGGGAGAAATATCTGCCGCTAGCGGAGTTCGCTTATAATAACAGCTATCAGGCCACTATTGGGATGGCCCCATTTGAGGCATTGTATAGATGTAAGTGTCGATTCCCAATATACTGGGATGAAGTAGGTGAGACAAAGACTTTTGACCTGACCCTTCTACCAGAACTTATGAAGATAGTTGAAAATGTCCCCCTCATTCGGAAACGGATGCTTACCGCCCAAAGCAGGCAGAAAAGTTATGCAGACCGACAGAGACAGAATTTGGAATTTGAGGTCGGCGACAAGGTGTTCTTCCTCGGAGGGGACTGATTAAACATGGTAAGGGTGGAAAATTGAGCCCGAGGTTTGTGGAACCATTTGAGATAGTTGAAAAGGTTGGCAAATTGATGTATCGCCTGGAACTACCCCAAAAACCTCTCCAATATTCATGATATCTTCCATGTCTCAATGCTATAGAAGTATCACCCTGACCCATCGCACATCTTGGAGCCAGAGTCGTTGCAGCTTCGGGAGAACTTGTCTTATGAAGAAAAGCCTATTCGGATTCTAGACGAACAAGGTCGGGAGTTGCGCATCAAGTCTATACCGATGGTGAAAGTGTTGTGGGATTTCCATGGAGTTGAAGAAGCAACATGGGAAGGGTGAGACCAGATGGAGCAACAGTATCTGGCATCATTTCGAAGGTAATATTGAATTTCGGGGCAAAATTCTTTTAAGGAGGGGAGGATGTGAGGCCCGACCTCGATTTGTGTGCGATACCTCGATTTGTGTGCCCTAACCTTAAACTGCGTGCCTTAACCTAGGTTTAAGAGTCGTGTCTTGATTTACGTGCCTTGCATTGATTTATGTGCATTCATTTAGGGTTGCGTGCATTTACATGGAATACGTGCATCTGTCTCGTAGTTCGTGCCTTACCTTGTAGTGCATGCCCTAGACCTAGGAAGGCATGCCTGCACGCTAATCGAGAAAGCATCCTACACAAAGCACTAGACTATTAAATAATCCTACAACTCCACTAACTATTATTTTAATCCCAAGTCAATGCACTAAAAGACAAAATACTAAACACTAAACATTCTTTATTGTTATTCTTTATTCCTATTTCTTTTTGCAAAACCCATGCACCTACAATAAATAAATCTTAAAACAAAAAAAAAAATCAGATTGTGAGCACATCATGGCCGGCCATACCAAGGACTTTGAGCAAAGTTGAACAATTATTTTAAAACATGCATGCTTAGACAAAAACTTCACATTGTCATAACTTTTGCATACACCAAAGCAACATTTTGCTAACTACTAAGCCACCACTCTCGGCCACATCACCATAGCATGCCAACAATTCAAATAATGTTCAAAAGATAACACAAAATCAGATTTTTGCAAGCATAGGGCCGACACACACACACAAACATTTCATTTCTTTCCCATTCTCTCCTATTCTCTCTCTCTCTCTCTCGGCCATGGCTGCCTCTTGAATCTCCATAGCTCAAGCTCACCTTCTAAGGTTCACCTAGACTCTTAAGGACTCTAAGAAACTCGACCATAGCAAGCAAAGCAAGAACAAAGCATGCAAGCTCACAAAACTCGTCATTCTCGGCCATTGGTATGTTTTGATAGTTTTGTTTCATTTCCTTTTGTTGTAATCACATGCACACACTAAGAATATGATAACTAAGCTAGGAATTAAAGAACAATAAGCTATCTCTCGGCCAAGCAAGGAAAGAAGACGTTTTTGTTCATCTTCAAGAACATTTGTGCATCTTCATCTATCCACTTGCTAAGGTGAGGGTTAAACTCTTTTAAAAGCTCTCAATACTCACATGCATGCTCTCATATGGCTAGCTTTGCCTCTGTAATTATTGTATATGTGTGTATATGAGCTTATCTTCTCATGCATGGCATGATAATGGCTAGAACTTGAAGATAGGTAAAAACGTTTTGCTGGCAGTTTTCTGATCTTATAGTACGAAGTGCATTTGGCTTAGTAAACCTTGATAAAAATACATGAAAATTGGTAGGCTACTAGTTTTTTCCGTTCTGAACATTTTTTTGTAGAAATAGGCCATGGCCAATTTTGCCTCTAAGTCCTTCAAAATGACCAAATATCGAAAGGTGTCTAAATCTGGAAAAATTTGAAATATGAAGTAGGATCTGGCAGCCTTCTGACCTTGTATAACAAAACAGTTATAGCCTAGCAAATGATGTCAAAAATGCATGAAAATTGGTATGTTGCTATATTTTGTAGTTCTGGACATTTTTGTCAGAAATAGGCCAAAGCTAAATCTCACTCTAAGGCCCTAAAAAATGGCACAAATCGTAATGTGTCTAAAACTGGACAGTTTTGCGTAGTCTCACGGTTTTGGCCATAACTCCTAAGTTCGAACTCCAAATGATGTGAGGTTTGTTCCTAGATTTACATCACTCATTAAGATTCAATTTTACATTTGGTTCACTAAAATTGGAGATTGTTTACTTGTCTACTCGAATGTAGGAAACAGACCATTGTAGTGAGGTTTTTGTTTCGTGATATGCTTAGAATCATGTTGAGACCTTGCTTGAGGTATTGGATGCTTGGAATTGTGGGATTTAGATGTTGTATGGACTGTTGTGGTTGGTTGAGGGTGTTTAATTTGATTGATATATGGCTTGGGATCATTAATTAATGAATAGTTTACTTAATTGCATGTTTATGCACGGAATTGAGGTCCTAACGCTTATGACTATTTGCTAAGAAATGATCTGATGGTTAAATGTGTTAAATTATGTGATTAATAGGCTACCCATAATTGTCCTTATAGCTCTAAATGTGATTTTCGATGATTACATGTTGATAGGTAAACTTTTCTTGTACTCGGTCTCATGTAAACGTCGTTACATGCTTGTATAATCTTAATACTTGACACATGAACTCCCGAAATGAGTTATATGACTTGATTTATATGTGTTACTTGGCTGCCCATTTAATGTTCGTATAACTCTATGTGTTCAACAAGTGAAATTTCATGTCAAGCATGTCTCGTTCGTTTACTTGGCAATATGTGATTTTATTATTGCTCGGAGGCAACCTACTTTGTTGTCCTCCTAATGTGATATGTTAAATGTTATAATTGTGCATTGCATACAAGGTTGCAACCTTTCATTTTGCCATGGTAGCGTTTCACGCACGCCGGGCGGCATCGGGCTTGCCGGTGCTACCGTGACTACCATGGTCCAATTCCCTCTTTTGCTTAGGGGCTAGACTTCCTCAGAGAGTTGGGTCGTAGGTTTGGTGTACATCTGGGTACACCCGTTGGAGTGATAAGTAGATGATTGAAGCTGGCCGCAACAACTGTTATCAGAAATGAACTTAAGAGCAAAAGTTCACCGTATCCTTTCACTATGTGTTTAAGTACTCTCGCTTGGTTCCTAGAAGACCTTGGGGAGGAAAGACGGGTAAATGTGTTCATTTACATTTATATTATGTTATAAACTTACTTGTGTTATATGCCATGCTTTCAAAAAGGGTTTTTCATAAGTTTAACCAGAAAATAGTTTCAAAACGTATTTCTCGTTCCCCCTCGCTGAGTTCATAAGGACTCATCCTCTTTTTTGATCACAGGTGAAGAAGATCAGGAACAGGTACCCAAGGATAACGTGCCTGTTGATGACTCTTTGGAGTGATTACCTGCCTTACGTGCCTTGCTTAACTGTGGCTATTTTGTGAACGATGTGTTTTATCTTGAAGACTATTTCTTATATTGTTTGTTGTTGTTGTAAATGACCCCCGATGTAATTTCGGGTCTAATTTTGGCTTGTACTAATTATGACTAGATGAACACTCTATCTTGTGGGTTGCTTTCACTATTTTGATTTAGTAATTATCGTAGACAACTTAATCACTAGGTGAAGAATCAAATGATGTAACTCTATCTAATTTCCCTAGGTGCTCAATAGTAAGCTAAAGATCAACAAGTACTTGTGTAACTGCAATTAACAAATAAACGGGCCATAGTTATCATGCTAGGCTTGTTAATCAAACAAGACTTTCGAGATAACTAGTAGACATATCGATTGGTGATAGATAGTAATCTTAGTTGGAATCGAATCTGAAATTGAAAGTTTTGAGGCGTTTAGAAAATTTGGTCAAATTAAAGAGCCCAATTACAATCGTTATGCTGCTGATTTTTCAAAAACTATTTGGAGTTCTAGTCTAACGGATAAGCTTAACCTTCATCAATCGGTTATAGTTGTAAAATAACGAGAACGATTAGATCACCCTAGTTTAGCCTCTATAGGTCAGGTTGGGGCGTGACAAACAAACCCCGACTTTTGGAAGGGATGCATTTATTAGATAAAAGGTCGATGCGGGCTCTGTCCATTGCTGCGATGATTCATGATAACTCGACGGATCGCACGGCTCTCGTGCCGGCGATGCATCATTCAAATTTCTACCCTATCAACTTTCGATGGTAGGATAGTGGCCTACCATAGTGGTGACGGGTGACGGAGAATCCAGAGAGGGAGCCTGAGAAATGGTTACCACATCCAAGGAAGGCAGCATGCGCGCAAATTACCCAATCCTGACACGGGGAGTTAGTGACAATAAATAACAATACCGGTCTCAAAGAGTCTGTTAATTGGAATGAGTTCAATCTAAATCCCTTAACGAGGATCCATTGGAGGGCAAGTCTGGTTCCAGCAGCCACGGTAATTCCAGCTTCAAAAGCGTATGTTTAAGTTGTTACAGTTAAAAAGATCGTAGTTGGACTTTGGGATGGGTTGGCCGGTCCGCCTCAGGTGTGCACCGGTCGTCTTGTCCCTTCTGCCGGCGATATGCTCCTGGCCTTAACTGGCCGGGTTATGCCTCCGGCGCTATTACTTTGAAGAAATTAGAGTGCTTAAAGCAAGCCTACGGTCTGTATACATTAGCATGGGATAACATTATAGGATTTCGATCCTATTGAGTTGGCCTTCGGGATCAGAGTAATGATTAACAGGGACAGTCGGGGGCATTCGTATTTCATTATCAGAGGTGAAATTCTTGGATTTATGAAAGACAAACTACTGCGAAAGCATTTGCCAAGGATGTTTTCATTAATCAAGAACGAAAGTTGGGGGCTCGAAGATGATTAGATACTGTCCTAGTCTCAACCATAAATGATACCGACCAGGGATCGGCGGATGTTACTTTTAGGACTCCGCCGGCACCTTATGAGAAATCAAAGTTTTTGGGTTTCGGGGGGAGTATGGTTGCAAGGCTGAAACTTAAAGGAATTGACGGAAGGGCACCACCAGGAGTAGAGCCTGCGGCTTAATTTGACTCAACACGGGGAAACTTACCAGGTCCAGACATAGTAAGGATTGACAGACTGAGAGCTCTTTCTTGATTCTTTGGGTGGTGGTGCTTGGCCATTCTTAGTTGGTGGAGCGATTTGTCTAGTTAATTATGTTAACGAACGAGACCTCAGCCTGCTAACTAGCTATGCGAAGGTATCCCTCCGTAGCTAGCTTCTTAGAGGGACTACGGCCTTTTAGGCCGCTGAAGTTTGAGGCAATAACAGGCCTGTGATGCCCTTAGATGTTCTGGGCTACACGCGCGCTACACTGATGTATTCAACGAGTCTATAGCCTTGGCCAACAGGCCCGGGTAATCTTTGACATTTCATCGTGATGGGGATAGATCATTGCAATTGTTGGTCTTGAACAAGAAATTCCTAGTAAGCGCGAGTCATCAACTCGTGTTGACTACGTCCCTGCCCTTTGTATACATTGCTCGTCGCTCTTACTGATTGAATGATCGAGTGAAGTGTTCGGATCGCGACGACGTGGGTGGTTCGCTGCCCGCGATGTCGCGAGAAGTCCATTGAACCTTATCAGTTAGAGGAAGAACAAGTCGTAACAAGGTTTTTGTAGGTGAACCTGCAGAAGGATCATTGTCGAACCCTGCGAAGGCAGAACGACCCGCGAACCCGTTTAAACAATGCGGGGCCGACGCGGGGGAGGCGGCTCGTTCCCAGCCCACGCGTCGGTCCCAAGTTAGGGTGAATGCCCCGCAAAAAATGAACCCTGGCTCAGAATGCGCCAAGGAAAATGAAATATGGGGGACTGCCTATCCTTGCCCTGTCCGCGGTATGCCGGGTTAGGCCTCGGTCCCTTACGAAACGAAAATGACTCTCGACAACGGATATCTCGGCTCTCGCATCGATGAAGATCGTAGTAAAATGCCATACTTGGTATGAATTGCAGAATCTCGTGAACCATCGAGTGTTTGAACGCAAGTTACGCCCGAAACCGTCAGGCCGAGGGCATGCCTACTTAGGCATCACGCATCGCGTCGCCCCTCCCACCCCGTGTCCCAACACTGGGATGCTGGGTTCGTCCGTGGGGGAGGATTGTGGCCTCCTATGTCTCAAGGAGCGGTTGGCCGAAATCAGAGTCTGGCGCGACGGACGTCACGACAAGTGGTGGCTAGTCCATTCAACTCTCGAGTTGTCGTGCGTCGTCCCGTCGCGCGTACGGGCTTGAAGAGAAACCCTCCGGCGTAATGCGCTATGACCACGACCCCATGTCAGGCGGGATTACTCGCTGAGTTTAAGCATATCAATAAGCAGAGGAAAAGAAACTTACAAGGATTCCCTTAGTAACAGCGAGCGAACCGGGAACAGCCCAGCTTGAGAATCGGGCAGCTCCGTCGTCCGAATTGTAGTCTAGAGAAGCATCCTTAGTGGCAGACCAGGCCCAAGTCCCCTGGAAAGGGGCGCCAGAAAGGGTGAGAGCCTCGCTGTGCCTAGACCCTGTCGCACCATGAGGCGCTGTCGGCGAGTCGGGTTGTTTGGGAATGCAGCACTAAGCAGGCGGTAAATTCCGTCCAAGGCTAATTACGGGCGAGAGACCGATAGCGAACAAGTACCGCAAGGGAAAGATGAAAAGGACTTTGAAAAGAGAGTCAAAGAGTGCTTGAAATTGTCGGGAGGGAAGTGGATGGGGGTCGGCGATGCACCTCGTCGTGTGCGGAACGGCGAGAGTCGGTTCGCCGATTGGCTTGGGGTG
>CM075765.1:27740147-27752647 GCA_037974665.1 Ehretia macrophylla | reverse complement strand
CTGGAACTGTTGTTGGAGATGGCCAATCTCGAATCAACTTCCAATGTAACCCAACACACCAACTGATAAGCGTACTCTGGAGGCAACCCAACCACAGTAGCCGAGTCCGTCCTAGCAAGCCCAACGCCATCCAGGCGGCCTAGAACTTCCACTATGGTGTTCAATAACTTAATTATACCAACCATCTCTCCAAGGAAACACACCAAGTGAGAGAGGAGTTCAATCATAGCAAACAAGCTCGGAGGAAACAAAGTAGGTTGCCACCGATTAGTAACAATAATCAATTGACATATTAGTGTAATCATGTTCCAAATAGAATTCATATAATGTGTAAACAAGCAAGTAGAGGTCAACGGAATAGGTTGCCCCTAACGTGGAAACATAACATGCTTTAAACTCACCGTCTTCACACTAATCCCAACTTAAACAGTTAATTTACCTATCTTCCTAAGCTCTAATTAATCTGATTTTGGTTTAGAATTTAAGCTTATCGAATATAGATAACTCTAGAATCAAATGGAACTCGATTCGAAGTTCAATTGAGTGAGATATGGTTTTCAGAAAATTGTTACGCAAAGTTGTCAAACCCGAAGCCTCACCAGCGGACGAGGGGTCCTCCACCAGTCGACCGGTGGAGGGGGGTAGTTTGGTCGTGCCAATTCTATTTGTGAATGCTACAGTACAACAAATGCACGAATTTCCCTTTTCTTGCTACCATTCTCCCACTTCTTACAACCCATCAAGCATACATAATGTGGTTTATTAGGCACCAAATAATGGTTCAAACATCAACCAAAACCTTCCATGCAAACAATCAACTACCAACTTACCAAGAATTGAACATCACACACAACATCAAAATCAACCTCCAAACTTTGAATGCTAACTTCATGCTCCTAACTTTTACATACAAGTTACATACACATTGACACCTACATAACCAACACCAAGCTCACCTCTAGATTTCACAGGCTTATCAATTCACAAATTGAGCAAGTCCTAAATCCTCAACATACAAAATACTCCATCTCATCATTCAAGCTTAGATATGCAAGCTATAACAATATTAACACATATATATAATCACAAACATGCTCAACCTAGCTTTGAAAACTTTTAAGAAAACATCCCTCACCTCAAGAACACAAGAAAATACTTGATTAGAGTAGTTGAAGGCAAGAGAATGCTCAAGAGTGGCTTGAAATTCCCTTCTTTCTTTCTTTTTTTCTCTTTTCTTCTCTCATTCTCTTCTCCTTCTTTGATCGTGTATGAGTGTGTGAGTGTGTATGCAGGGATTTTGTGTGTGTTTGAGTATGTGGTGTGTGTTTTGAGCGGGAATGCATAGTATAAGTTAGGTGATCAAATGTCCCAATTGCCAAATGTCCACCTTGCCCTCCAACTAAGTTATTTTTACTAGTTTACCATTTTAGTTGAATTGCAACTAATTAGTTACTAATATTGACTTGTTAGAATATATTTAATGTCTATGACACGTAAAATTTCTAAATGCATGAAAATGAACATTTTGGCACGTAAAACGATAAATATGCACGATAATTAATATTAATGCACATAATTGATGCCAATGCATAGGAAATAATATGAATGCATTATAATTAATATACATATATATATAAATTCTTGTGCCTGGTTTTATATCCTCTCTTCCTTAAAAGAATTGCGTCCTCGCAATTTCTCCTTACCTTGCAAATAACTCCGGATATTGTTTCTCCATTGGATCCCGTAACTCCCAGGTTGCTTCCTCAATACCATGGTTGTTCCACAATACCTTTACCATAGGAATCCTCTTCCTCCGCAACTCCCGATCTTGTTCATCCAAAATTTGTACGGGTCTTTCTTCATTGGAGAGGTTCTCACGAAGTTGTAGCAGTTCCAGCTCCAAAATATGAGAAGGGTCAGGCTGATACTTCCTTAACATCGAGACATAGAACATGTCATGTATACCGGAGAGATTCATTGGTAGACTCAACCGGTATGCTAACTTGCTAATTTTCTTTACAATCTCGAATGGTCCCATATATCTCAAACTCAATTTGCCACCCTTACCATGCCGAATCAACCTCTTTCGAGGAGATAATTTCAAAAACACCTTATCACCCTCTTCAAATTCCAAGTCTCTTCTTCTTCTATCGGTATAACTTTTCTGCCTACTCTGTGCGGTACGCATCCTTCTCCGGATCAAATGCACGTTCTCTATCTTTTCCATCATCTCCGGCAACACTGTAGGATCAATAGACTTCATCTCACCAACCTCACTCCAATATATAGGAGATCTACACTTCCGTCCATACAAGGCCTCATAAGGTGCCATGCTAATCGCTGCTTGGTAACTGTTGTTGTAGGCAAACTTTGCCAACGGCAAGTGTTTTTCCCATGTTCCTCCAAAATCCAATGCACAAGCTCGTAGCATGTCCTCCAAGATCTGAATGGTGCTTTCGAACTGCCTGTCAGTTTGAGGATGGTAGGCTATACTGAAGCTCAATTTTGTCCCCATCGCTTCTTAAAACTTTTGCGAAAACTGCAATGTAAACCTAGGATCTCTGTCAAACACTATGCTCACGGGTATACCATGCAATTTCACATTGTTAGCTATGTACAAATCAACTCGTTTCTCCAAGCTATCCATCTTATTCATTGCAATAAAATGGCCTGTCTTCATTAACCGATCCACGATCACCCAAATAGTATTACAACCTCGAGGTGATCTCGATAACTCCATCATAAAATCCATTGTTATGTGCTCCCATAACCATTGTGGAATTTCCAAAGGTTGTAAGAGTCCTGCGGGTCTTTGATGTTCAGCCTTAACCCTTTGACATATCAAACAACACGACACAAACTGCGCAATCTCCCGCTTCATATTATTCCACCAATAAAATTGCCTCAAGTCACGATACATCTTCGTTTCCCCCGGATGTATTGTATACCTTGTATTATGAGCTTCTTCAAGTATCTTTTTCTTCAATTCCAGGTCATTCGGTACACAAACCCGATTTCGAAATCTCCACAATCTATCTTGTTGTTTGAAATCCGGATTGTCTTCTTTTATCTTCTGGAATTGTGGATCTTGTTGTTAAGCTTCCTTAATTTGAGATAACAATGATGATTTAATCATTAAATGAGCATTCACCGCCAACTTCGCCAAGCTTGCCTTTTGGCTCAATGCATCTGCCACCACATTAGCTTCTTCGGGCACATAATTGATGGTGCAATTGTAATCCTCCAAGAGTTCCATCCACCTTCTTTGCCTCATATTTAACTCTTTTTGGGAGAACAAGTACTTTAGGCTTTTGTGGTCAGTGAAGATCTCGAACTTGCTTCCCCATAAGTAATGCCTCCATTTCTTCAATGCAAACACTATTGTTGCCAACTCTAGGTCATGAGTGGGGTAATTTACCTCATAGGTCTTCAATTTCCAAGAGGCATAAGCAATGACTTGATCATTTTGCATTAAAACAAATCTTAACCCCTCCTTCGAAGCATCACTGTAAATGACAAACCCTTGACTTCCCTCAGGCAATGCTAAAATTGGAGTGGTTGTCAATCTGTTCTTCAACTCTTGGAAGCTATTTTCACACTTATCATTCCATGTGAAGCTCACCTTCTTTTAAGTCAATCTTGTAAAGGGTCCTGCAATCTTTGAGAAGTCTTTCACAAATATCCTATAGTACCCGGCTAACCCAAGGAAGCTTCGTACTTCCGTAACATTCTCGGGCTTCTTCCACGTTTGCGCCACTTCAATCTTTGATGGATCCACTGCTATCCCCACTTGGGAGATTATATGCCCTAAGAAAGCAACCTGTTGAAGCCAAAACTCGCATTTGCTAAACTTGGCGTACAATTGATGTTCCCACAACTTTTGTAACACCATATGTAGATGCTTCTCATGCTCCTCTTCAGTCTTGGAATACACCAAAATATCATCTATGAATATCACCACAAACTGATCCAAGTAAGGCTGGAACACCCTGTGCATCAAGTCCATAAAGGCAGCAAGAGCATTCGTTAGTCTAAATGGCATCACAACAAATTCATAATGTTTGTACCTTGTCCTAAAAGCTGACTTAGGCACGTCTTCCTTCTTGATGCGAAGTTGATAATAACCCTGCTTCAAATCAAACTTTGAATAAACTTTGGCTCCTTGCAATTGATCAAACAACTCATCTATCAATGGCAAAGGATACTTGTTCTTAACAGTCAAATGATTCAATCCCCGATAATCGATACATAGCCTCAAGGTGCCATCTTTCTTCTTCATGAAAAATACTGAGGCTCACCAAGGAGATGAACTAGGTTGAACAAATCCTTTGTCTAGCAATCCTTGCAATTGAATCTTCAATTCTTGCAATTCAGTCAGGGCTATCCGATATGGTGCCTTTGAGATGGGCTGAGTACTTGGCAATACCTCAATCACAAAGTCAATCTCCCTCTTTGGTGGCAGTCCCGGTAATTCTTCCGGGAACACATCAACATATTCTCTTACCACTGGTACTTCTACTAGCTTACTTTTTGATCAGTTGGCTTGTTGAGCAAATAGGCCAAATACCCGCTGCATCTTTTCCTCATTAATCTCACAGCCTTGATCGAGGATACAATAGTATTACTTTAAAAATCACCTCTACCCTTCACATCAACCACAGGTTGACCCGGTACTTGCAACTTTACAATCTTCATTCGGCAATCCAATTGGGCATAATTGCGAGCTAACCAATCCATTCCCAATATAACATCATACTTTTGAAAAGGGAGTACAATGAGATCGGCCAAAAATTCTCGACCTTTTATTTGAATTTTACATTCCTTGCATCCATATTTAGAAATGTACTTGGTACCCATAGGATTACTAACTTCTACATGACATGATAAAGGTCCTATTTGCAATTTGATGCGATGCACACATTGAGGTGAAATAAAGGAATGCGTGGCTCTAGTATCAATAAGCACCTTTACCAATTGTTTTGAAATTAAGAAAGTACCTTCAACCACTACTGCAGCCTCTGGAACCTTCTCTTGATCAACAGCATATACCCGGGCTTGGACCCTCTGTGCTGGGGCATTGACTATGGTCTGGTGCTGCTGATCTTTGCCTTGCCATTTAGGGCACTGCCTTGCCTGATGTTGATCATTGCCACATCTAAGGCATCTACCATTCTTTCTCCAACATTGGGCCTCCATATGCCCCTTCTTATTACAATGTCTGCACACAACATTACGGGCGGTAGCAATACTGCCCGAAGAACCACTAGCCGATTGAGTAACTGAAGCACCCGGTTGTAGTCGAGTAGAGGCTAATCTAGCTTGACTTGAAGCTTGACTCCGGACTGAGTATGATCTCTGTGGTGTTTGTGACAACATCGGCCTCTTATTTACTTGACTCGGTCCCCCACGAGTATCCAATCTCCTCTTCTCAACGTGCGATGCCGAATCAACCATCTCAGCATAATCAGTGAAACGATGAGACGCAAGAAAATCTTGAATTTCGGGCCTTAGTCCCCGAACAAAGTGTTTGATTCTTGCACTTTCTGTTTGGACCAATCCTGCCAAATACTTGGAGAGTTTGTTGAATCGGGCTTCATATTGCACCACCGACAAGCTTCCTTGTCTCACAGTGAGGAATTCTTCTTCCTTTTTCTCTCGAGCCACCTCCGACACATAGTTACCTTTGAAAGACCTCACAAAGTTAGCCCATGTTGTTGGGCTGCCATTTTGCTCCCAACGAGTCTTCTCATTTCTCCACCACTCCTCCGTATCCTCTTCCAACAAGAAGGTTGCATAAGCTACCTTCTTCTCATCATTGTAGTCCATGGTCACATAAATCTTCTCCACCTTGGCAAGCCAAGCCTCCGCCTTCTCACTGTCAGGCTCACCGAGGAACTTAGAATGTCCATATCCTAGGAAGCCTTTCAATGTATCATCTCCATCACCTCGGTGGTTGTTGTTGTCATTGCCACCACCGTTGTTGTTATTGTTATTAGTGTTAGCTACGGCTACTGCGGTTGTTGTTTACTGTTCCATAGCTCTGCTCATGCGGTCTATCGAGGTTGCCATTATGTTAAACATGGCTATCCCAGGGTTGGCTGGGTCAACATTCCCTGTTCCTGGGGCTCTAACATTTGTATGAGTATTATGACCTGCCATCTATAGACATAGCACATGGACCACTGATGGTTATATAATATGCATGCATTATGATATGAAATGAGTATACATGTCCTATAGTTCTAATATAAATGATTATGGATAAATTAACACTGATATGGTATAGTGTATGGCCATACTTATTTACATGATTTCATATTAGTAAGAAAAAATACTGCACATAAGCACACATTATTCACATATAGACACATAGGTCACCTTATCACATAAGTAATTCAAAACATCTCTCAAGTAATTCATCTTCCTATTTAGGGCATCTACCCACGGACCATTTTCCTAAACCCGAACACTCACTAACCTAGGTTAGCTCTGATACCACCTAAAGGGTGTCACGCCCCGACCCCAACTCGTTGCCAAGGCAAGGCCAGAACGTGACGTGGACAAGTCAGATTACTTGTACAATCATCAATCCATAACCTAAACATTTATAAAATCCACAAGTAACTTCAAGAAGGGTGCCTAAAACTATCGGCACTTCAATATGTACAAGGCCTACATTCAACCTTTAGGTACGCCACAAACATCAATGCCTTCTAGGCCTCAAAAGAATAAACTAGCAATAAGGTTACAACCCAACATTAGAAGTTAGTTACATGACTAAATCCAAAAGAATATTACAGTACTTGAAGTTGTTCAATATTGGCTAGTTTAACTACCAAAATAGCACTAAGAACAAGCATGATCACAGCAAGCAAAAGTCCGTCTCATCACACAAATAGGCCTCCCCATCAGCTTGAGTCCCTAGCACAGGCTCAACCTCGGCCTCATTGGAAAAATTGTCATAAAAAGAGATGAGCTACACTTAGCTCAGCGAGGGTTACAAGTCACGGTAGGTTTTCGCAAACATTTTCGTCATTTAGAAAATCCTTTTTGAAAACATACCATGCATGAGTTGCAATTATTGTACAAGAATTAATAAGCAAGCAGTAACACATAATCCCATCCTCCAAGGTCCTCAAGGGCCCAAGCGAAGGTAGGTTTACCATATATCAAAGGATATGATACTCGAACAGTTGTTGGAGATGGCCAGTCTTGAATTAGCTTCCAATGTAACCCAACACACCAACTGATAAGGGTACTCCGGTGGCAACCCAACCACAGTAGGTGAGTCCGTCCTGGCAAACCCAATGCTGCCCAGGCATCCTAGAACTTCCACCATGGCGTTCAATAACTTAATTATACCAACCATCTCTCCAAGGAAACACACCAAGCGAGAGAGGAGTTCAATCATAGCAAACAAGTTCGGAGGCAACACCTTAGTGTAACAATAATCAATTGACATATTAGTGTAATCATATTCCAAATAGAATTCATATCATGTGTAAACAAGCAAGTGGAGGTCAACGGAATAGGTTGCCCCTAATATGGAAACATAACATGCTTTAAACTCAACGTCTTCACATTAATCCCAACTTAAATAGTTATTTTACCTATCTTCCCAAGCTCTAATTAATCTGATTTTGGTTTAGAATCGAAGCTTATCGAATGTATATAACTCTAAAATCAAACGGAACCCGATTTGGAGTTGAATTGAGTGAGATATGGTTTTCGGAAAATTGTTGTACAAAGCTGTCAAACCCGAAGCCTCACCAACGGACGAGGGGTCCTCCACCAATCCGCTAGACGAGGGGTCCTCCACCGGTTGACCGGGGGAGGAGGGGTAGTCCGGTCGTGCCAATTCTGTTTGTGAACGCTACAGTACAACAAATGCACGAATTTCCCTTTTCTTGCTACCATTCTCCCACTTCTTACAGCCCATCAAGCATACATAATGTGGTTTATTAGGCACCAAATAATGGTTCAAACATCAACCAAAACCTTCCATGCAAACAATCAACTATCAACTTACCAAGAATTGAACATCACACACAACATCAAAATCAACCTCCAAACTTTGAATGCTAACTTCATGCTCCTAACTTTTACATACAAGTTACATACACATTGACACCTACATAACCAACACCAAGCTCACCTCTAGATTTCACAAGCTCATCAATTCACAAATTGAGCAAGTCCTAAATCTTCAACACACAAAATACTTCATCTCAATATTCAAGCTTAGATATGCAAGCTATAACAATCTTAACACACATATATAATCACAAACATGCTCAACCTAGCTTTGAAAACTTTTAAGAAAACATCCCTCACCTCAAGAACACAAGAAAATACTTGATTAGAGTAGTTGAAGGCAAGAGAATGCTTAAGAGTGGCTTGAAATTCCCTTCTTTCTTCTTTTTATTTTTCTCTTTTCTTCTCTCCTCTTCTCCTTCTTTGATTGTGTATGAGTGTGTGAGTGTGTGTGCAGGGATTTTGTGTGTGTTTGAGTGTGTCGTATGTGTTTTTAGTGGGAATGCATAATATAAGTTAGGTGATCAAATATCCCAATTGCCAAATGCCCACCTTGCCCTCCAACTAAGTTAATTTTACTAGTTAGCCATTTTAGTTGAATTGCAACTAATTAGTTACTAATATTGACTTGTTAGAATATATTTAATGTCTACGACACATAAAATTCCTAAATGCACGAAAATGAACATTTTGGCACGTAAAATGATAAATATGCATGATAATTAATATTAATTCTCATAATTGATGCCAATGCATAGGAAATAATATGAATGCATTATAACTAATAGGGTCTTACCTCGATTAAGTGCCATGTCTTGATTTTTGTGCATGCCTTGTTATATGTGCCTTAACCTAGGATTGTATGCCCTGACCTCGATTTACGTGCATTATCTCATTTCGTGTGCCCTAACCTTGAACTGCGTACCTTAACCTAGATATAGAGTTATGCCTTGATTTACGTGCATTGCATTGAATTACGTGCCTTGCATTGGTTTGCGTGCATTTACTTTGAAATCTGTGCATTGTCATGGAGTTCGTGCCTTACGTCGTAGTGCATGCCCTAGACTTAGGAAAACGTGTCTGCACGCTAATCAATAAAGAATCCTATACAAAGCACTAGACTATTAAATAATCCTACATAATCCACTAACCAGTATTATATTCCTAATTCAAATTCTCTACAAAATCCACTAACAATAAACAATTCTTTCTACACAAACAACCAAACATTCTTTATTCTTTATTTTTATTCCAAAACCAATGCACCTCAAATTCTACACATAATATAATCCCTAATATACTCACATGAATCTGAAAATTCAGAATTTCCCATGCTATACACGGCCCTACCAAGCCATTTGAGCAACTTTGCACAACTAAATAAATTCCAGACATTCCTATGACACACACACAAGACACTAGGCATAAAATAATCCCATACACCCTACCCCAAGCACCCTATCTCGGCCAAATCACCCTAAGCATGCCTCACAATTCAAAATTGCACAATTGACAAAGTAAAAATCAGATTTGAAAGGCTCAAGGCCGACATACACACACACAAGCATCATTTCTCTCTCAAACTCTCTCTTTCCTCTCATTCTCTCTCCTTCTCTCTCATTTTCAGCCATGGCTTCCCTTTGAGCTCCCAAGACTCCTAACAACTCTCAAGGACATTCTAAGACTCTCACAAGCTCGGCAATAGAAAGCACAAGCAAGCCACATAGCAAGAAAACACACACAAGCTCTCAAACCTCTCATTTTCTGCCCTAGGTAAAGTTTTGATAGTTTTCTTCCATTTATTTTTGTTCTAGTCATATGCACACACTAAGCATAAGCTAACTAAGCTGGGATTTAAAGGAAATCAAGATATCTCTGGGTCAAAGCAAGGAAAGAAGACCTCTTGTGCGATTCAATGAGCATTTTTGGATTTTCATCTATCAACTTGCTAAGGTGAGGGTTAAACTCTTTTAAAAGCTTTCAAAAATCACATGCATGCTTTCATATGACTATATTTATCTCTGTAGTTGTTGTATATGTGTGTATATGAGCTTATATACCCATGCATGGCTTGATTTTTGGCTAGAACTTGAAGATAGGTAAAAACGTGTTGCTGGCAGGTTTCTGACTTTGTATAGCGAAGTGCATTTGGCTTAGTAAACCTTGATAAAAATTCATGAAAATTGGTAGGTTACTAGTTTTGCCAGTTTTGGACATTTTGCATAGAAATAGGCCAAGGCCAAATTTGATTCTATGGCCTCCAAAATGGTCAAACATCGTGAGGTGTCTAAATCTGGAAGAATTGGAAAAATGAAATAGGTTCTGGCAGATTACTGACTCTGTAGAACGAAGCGCTTTTGACCTAGTAAATCAGGTCTCCAAGGTGAACAGCCTCTGGTCGATAGAACAATGTAGGCAAGGGAAGTCGGCAAAAAGGATCCGTAACTTCGGGAAAAGGATTGGCTCTGAAGGCTGGGCACGGGGGTCCCAATTCCAAACCCGTCGCCTATCGGCGGACTGCTCGAGCTGCTCCCGCTGCGAGAGTGTCACGCTCCAACCCGATCTATAGAGGCTAGACTAGGGTGTGAGCTAAACTTTCAAGTAATTTCGCGTACTTAACTGCTTCACTATGATTAATGATTAAGATTAGCCTAGAACTCCAAAAGTTTTTCCGAAAAACCGGCGGCATGACGGTTGTATTTAAGACCTTTTAGTTTGACCTAATTTCTAAACGCCTCAATTATCCCAATCATTAATCCAATTCCATTAAGGACTCCTATTTTGTCGTCAACTGATATGCCTACTAGTCTATCTTGAAAGTCTCATTTGGTTAATAAGCCTAACATGATAACTATGTCCCGTTTATTTGTCAATTTCCTATCATGCAAGTACCTATTATCTTTTAGTTTGCAAATGAGCACCTAAGTGAAATTAGATAGAATTAACTTAGTTGATTGTTCATCTAGTGGTTTGAATGCCTACAATAACTACTAATTAAGAAAACGAAAGCAAACAACCAAATAAAAAGTTCGTCCGATTATAGATAGTACAATCCCAGAATTAGACCCAAATTACAACGGGGTCATTTACATCAATAAAATGAATAGTTTGCAATCAAACACAACATCCATATAGTAACCACTTTCAGGAAAAGTACAAAAGCACGTAGTCACTCTAGGGAATCATCAACAAGCACATTTACTTCGGGTATCTATTCCAAATCTGCTGCACCTGTGACAAAAAAAAGAGGGTGAGTCCTTATGAACTCAGCGAGGGGGGAACGAGAGATAACGTTTTGAAAATCCTTTTTCGGTTAACTTATGAAAAACCCTTTTTGAAAGCATGACTTATAACACAAGTAAGTATATAACGTAATATGAAAGTAAAGAAACACAATTACCCGTCTTTCCTCCCCGAGGTCCTCTAGGAACCAAGCGAGAGTACTTACACACATAGTGAAAAGGATACGGTTTGATACGTATAGGACTCTAGAGGTAGCTCATACTGGCTCAAGAGGTAGCTCCCACTACATTTAGGTGTAGCACTTTCCCCCGTATAGCACTTACTTCCTGCCGTTCAAGTTCATTTTCAGTAACAGTTGTTGCGGCCGGCTTCAAATCATCCCCTTATCATGCCAAATGGGTGTACTCCGGATGTACCCCAAAATCCTAAGACCCAACTCTCCGAGGAAGTCTACCCCCCAAGCGAGAGAGGGAATTGGACAATGGTAGTCACGGTTGCACCGACAAGCCCGATGCCGCCCGGTGTGCGTGAAACGCTACCACGCTAGAATGAAAGGTTGCAACCTTGTATGCAATGCACATGTATGCCATTTAACATTTCACATTGGGAGGTCAACAAAGTAGGTTGCCTCCGAGCAAATATATGATCACATTTTGACATATTGGCATATAAGGTATTGTAAGAACATGTAATCATTTCATATATCAATTTGAAAGCAATTAAACTTCCATGGGCAGCAAAGTAATCATGTTCAAATAAGCCATAGAATGTCTTTTAACAATTCACATTAGGAGGATAACAAAGTAGGTTGCCTCCGAGCAATTATAAGATCGCATATCGATAAGTAAACTTACAAGGCATGCTTTGACATGTACATTCACTTTGTAAAACACTTAGGAGCATGTGAAAATTTAACGGACAGCCAAGTATCACCATATAAAACAAGTCATATAGCTCATTTCGAAGTTCACGTAATCAAATAATAAGATTATTCAACATGCAACGACATCTACGTGGGTTCGGGTGCAAGAAAAGCCTACTTGTCAACATGTAATCATCAAGATCGCATTTAGGGCTACAATGGAAACTACGGGCAGCCTACTAAACATATAATTAAACACGATATTCATAGGATAAACACTTAGTGAATTTACCTAGTCACTAGGGTTTCCATTTCGTGCTTACTCGTGCGATTAAGCCCCAAGTCAACTCAAAATCAATCT
>CM075765.1:27727647-27735147 GCA_037974665.1 Ehretia macrophylla | reverse complement strand
GCCAATGCCGCACGATCGTGCCAGTATCGAGCGCGCATGTCGCACGATGGTCCGCGCATGTGGTCCGCATGCCGCACGATAGTACGCGCATGGGGCGCCCATGCCGTATGATGGTGCGAGCATACGGCACAAAGGGGCGCTCATGGGGCGCCCATGCCGCACGATGGTGCGAATATCGGGCGCCCTTGCGGCACGATGATGCGCGTATATAGTCCGTATGCCGCACGACAGTGCGCGCATCGGGTGCCTATGGCGCACGATATTGCGCAAATACCTCATGTAGGTACGTGCATGCCACATGAAAGTGTGCGCATGGGGAGCCAATGCCGCACGATGGTGTATGTATGAGGTACCCATGCCGCCTGATGGTGCGCACATGCCGCATGAAGGTGCGCGCATGGGGTGCCTATGCCGCACGATGGTGCACGTATCAGGCGCTCATGCAGCACTATGGTGAGCGCATGTGGCCCGCATGCCACACGAAGGTGCGCGCATAGGGCGCCAATGCCGGACGATAGTGCACTCATGGGGCGCGCATGCCGCACGATGGTGTGCGCATGTGGCCTGCATGCCGCACGAAGGTGCGCACATGGGACGCCCATGTCGCACGATGGTGCGCGCATGCCGCACGAAGGTACGGGCATAGGGTGCCCATGCCGCATGATGGTGCACGAATTGAGCGCGCATGCCGCACTTTGATGTGTACATGTGGCCCGCATGCCGCACGAAGGTGCGCGCATAAGGTGCCCATGCCGCACGATGGTGTACGTATCATGCGTGCATGCCGCACAATGGTGAGCACATGTGGCCCGCATGCGGCACAAAGTTGCATGCATGGGGCACACATACTGCACGATGGTGCGTTCAAGTGGCGCTCGTGGGGTACTATTGGGGCACGGTTGGGGCACTGTTGGGGGTACACTTTGGGGACGATAGGGGATGTTGGGTGACAGCTTTGGCACAACTAGGGGATGTTGGCCACAACGGGCAATGTTAAGCATTCGGGAGTATTGGGCATGCAGAATGTATTATGACACGAATGTGGACATTGATATCCTTTTACAAGTGGTTTTCGAATCTATGAAGTGGTCTTAATCTTTGCCTTGTCCGACAAATAGTTCGTCACATTTGTGGGGCGAAATAGATTAATCGGTTTCCCAATCCATCCAAAAAAAATTTTAACGCCAAATATCATGCGAAATTAATTTATTACTTAATATAAATTTTCCTGAATTTTCTAGTATTTTTTCTGATTTTTCCCTATTTTTCGTAATTTTTAAATATTAAAAATTAATTTTCTGAAAAAAATATTTTTGAATATCATTTGAGAAATTAATGTATGAATTAATATAAATTTTTCTGAATTTTCTACTATTTTTTCTTATTTTTCCCTATTTTCGTAATTATTAAATATTAAAAAATATTTTTTAGAAAAAAATAATTTTGAAACATTTGGATATCATATGCTATCAATAAGGAGCAAGTTGGATATGAAGATCATGCCATATGGGGCTTTTTATAGTGTAAAACACCCATTATGAATCTTTGGCAAAATGTACGCTATTACTGTCACTTGGGTTTTTGCATCTAAATGTACTATAGGGGGTATGTGGTGTCAAGCCTCTTGGTCGAGGTCCATGCGGGGGGACGTTGTGGGCACTTCGTGGCACATTATGGGTTATATTGTGGGCTATATTGTGGGCGAGAATGCCTAGCGAGTGAATTACACCGAGGTATTGCATTGCATACCCGTGCGTTGGGGCTGTGCCACCCCCGCCCCGCGTCCCTCGATATGTCCCTCAGCGCGGCACAAGGATGATTAATGAGGAACGTGGTGGTTTCCCTAGCCCCTCATTATCCATCTTGGAGCTGCAACACCATGGACGTCAATGGTATGGCTAATGAGGGGGCGAGTGGTTTCCCAAGCACAAACCTAGCCATCCTCGAGCCACCGGCTAGGTACTCGGTGGGGGACATTTCCATACCCCGACGTGTCGTTGGGCCTGCGCGATGTGCGAATCGCCTAGGACACAAAGCCATGGCCGTTGCAGAGTGGATACGTTTGGCCATGGTCTAGTGTCGTGAAGATCCAAGCACCGCGTGGGCTTGGGAGGCTCTTGTGGGACGGTGGGGACAAGCGTGATACGCAAATCGCCTAGCACACGTGGCATTGGCTTTCGTTAAGCAACGACGCGAGCATTGCAATGAGACGATTGCTGATGCTTCAATGTCGTGGCAATCCGAGGACCATGCAGCCTTGAAGTTGTCCCCCGATTGGTTTCGACGGGCCTGTGCGATGCGCGAATCGCCTAGCACACGACGCCATGGTCCTCGCTGAGTTGTAATGCGACGGACGTGGTCTAGTGTCGTGGCGATCCAAGCACCGCGCGGGCAGGAAGGTAGTTTGCTTGTCACGTTCCGTGCATACGGGTGCACACAGGCAGACGGTAGGGGGCATGCGTGATGCGCGAATCACCTAGCACATGTGGCATTGACTTTTGTTAAGCAACGACGTGAGCGTTGCGATGAGACGATTGCTGATGCTTCAATGTCGTGGCGATCCAAGCACCATGCGGCCTTGAAGCCGTCCCCGTGTTGGTTCTGACGGGCATATGCGATGCGCGAATCGCCAAAGTCACGATGCCATGGTCCTCGTTGAGTCGTAATGCGATGGATGTTGTCTCGTGTCGTGGCGATCCAAGCACTACATGGGTAGGAAGGTAGTTTACTTGTCCCGTTCCGTGCATACGGGTGCATACAGGGGGAGGGTTGGGGGCATGCGCGATGTGTGAATCGCCTACAACATGTTACGTTGGCTTTCGTTAAGCAACGACGCGAGCGTTGTAATGAGACAATTGCTGATGCTTCAATGTCGTGGCGATCCAAGTACCATGCGGCCTTGAAGCCGTCCCCCGGTTGGTTCAAACGGGCCTGCGTGATGCGCGAATCGCCTATCACACGACGCCATGGTCCTCACTGAGTCGTAATGCTACGGACGTGGTCTAATATCATGGCGATCCAAGCACCGCGTGGGCAGGAAGGTAGTTTGCTTGTCCCATTCCGTGCATATGGGTGCATACAGGGGGATGGTGGGGGGTATGCGTGATACACGAATCGCCTAGCACATGTGGCATTGGCTTTCGTTAAGCAACGACGCGAGCATTACGATGAGACGATTGCTGATGCTTCAATGTCGTGGCGATCCAAGCACTGTGCTGCCTCGAAACCGTCCCCCGGTGTGTTCCTATGGGCCTGCGCAATGCGCGAATTGCCTAGCACACGATGCTATTATCCTCGTTGAGTTGTAATGCGACAGACGTGGTCTAGTGTCGTGGCGATCCAAGCACCGTGTGGGCTGGAAGTTTGCTTGTCCTGTTTCGTGCATGTAGGTGCATATAGGGGGACGGTGAGGGACTGCGCGATGCATGAATCACCTAGCACAAGCCCTTGGCTTTCATTAAGTGACGACGTGAGCATTGCGATGAGATGATGGCTAGAGCTTCAATGTTGTGGCAATCAAGCACCGTGCTACCTCGAAGCCGTCCAACGGTGTGTTCCCTCAGAAATTCTTCGTGCCTAACAGTGCGTGCTCGGGCCATCTCACCGGTTCCGTTTACCTGAAGCATTTCATTTGCCTAGACGGTGGGGCGGTTACCAGCTTGGTGGTCGGGGCATAACGAATGTGATAACGCATGACACCAAATTTTATGCATTTTGGACATCATTTATTAAGTAAAATCTGGTTTGTTCTACAAGGTCAGTGCATCTGTCAAAACCTGCTTCATTTTTCCAGATTTCCAGATTTTGACACATTTTAATGATTTGCCATTTTGAGGACCTTAGAATCGAAATTAGCTTTGGCCTATTTCTGTGAAAAATGTTCAAAACTGGAAAAACTAGTCACGTACCAATTTTCATGCATTTTCAACATCATTTTCCTAGCCAAACTCACCTTGAAACAACAAGTCATAGAGCTGTCACACAATCCGATTTCACCTATCATCATTTTCAAGCCAAAACCTTGCCATGCATGGTTGATGAAGCTTATGAACACACATATATCTCAAATGCAGAAGCAAATACATGCATTTAAGAGCATGCATGTGGATTTTTAAAGGATTTTCAAAAGGTTTTAGCCCTCACCTTAGCCAATCAACAAGAAGATGCACAAAACTTTGATGAAGCTCAAATTCTTCTTCTTCCTTGCTTAGCCGAGATTCCAACTCAATTTTCTCTACTTTTCTTAGCTTAGTGGCCAAGCTCTTAGTACATGCATGTGGTTAGAACAAGAAGAAAAGAAATGGAAGCTAGGAAACTTACCTAGGCCAAAAATGGTGAGTCAAAAGCTTGCATGTGAGTTTTCTTGCAACCTAGCTAGCTTGGTTGAGTTCCTTTGCTTGTGGCTTGCCTTGATTAACTATGGTATGATGAAGATGAGCTATGAAGGTAAGAAACTCAGCCAAGGCCGAGAGAGAGAGAAAAGAATGAGAGGGAGAGAGAGAAGATTGAGAGGAAAAATGAGAGAAATGACAAAGAATGAAGGCTCTTGCAATTCTTGATGCAAGTGGTCGGCCTAGGGCTTAGTAATTCAGCTTTTTGGTGTCTTCAAGATGCAATTTGAAATTCCTAGTATGGGCAAAGAGGAGTTGGTCGAGTATGGGAAGCTTTTGCAAAGGTTTTTGAGCTAATTTTTATGCATTTGTGTCATAGAGTTGTCATAAGTTGTCTAGAGTTAATTTGAATTGAGCAAGCATGCACAAATACCACTTAGTGGTCGGCCAAGGCTATAGAAAATCTGATTTTTTTTTGTCATCTATTGGAGTATTATTTATTTGGGTGTTGGAAGTGCAAAAAGAATAAGGAATAAAGAATGAAGAATGCTTAGTGTTTAGTGAAATTTTGTCTTCTAGTGAGTTGAATTAGTAATTGAATATTAGTTAGTGGATTTTGTAGGATTAATTAATGACCTAGTGCTTAGTGTAAGATGCTTTTTTGTTTAGCGTGAGGGCACGTTTTCTTAGGTCTAGGGCACGCACTACGAGGTAGGACACCAACTACGAGAGAAACGCATGTTTTCCAAGTAAATGCACGTAACCCTGAATGAATACAGGTAATTCAATGCATGGCACACATAACGAACACAATTCTTAAACCTAGGTCAAGGCATGCAAATCTAGATTAGGGTACACGAAATGAGGTATCGCACACAAATCGAGGTCGGGCCTCACACCGCACACTATGACTGTATGAGGTCCTTAGCCTTTCTTTTCCCAAAATCAACGTTCGTCGCTAATCACGTATGACGGTCATGGGCTCGTCTTGAGCCGTCGACCCTTAGGGGACGATATACCTCGTGCGACACCGGCGTCGGTGAGGAATGCTACCTGGTTGATCCTGCCAGTAGTCAGATGCTTGTCTCAAAGATTAAGCCATGCATTTGTAAGTATGAACTAATTCAGACTGTAAAACTACGAATGGCTCATTAAATCAGTTATAGTTTGTTTGATGGTATCTACTACTTGGATAACCGTAGTAATTCTAGAGCTAATACGTGCAATAAACGCCAACTTCTGGAAGGGATGCATTTATTATATAAAAGGTCGACGCGGGCTCTGCCCATTGCTGCGATGATTCATGATAACTCGACGGATCGTACGGCCCTCGTGCCGGCGACGCATCATTCAAATTTCTACCCTATCAACTTTCGATGGTAGAATAGTGGCCTACCATGGTGGTGACGGGTGACAGAGAATTAGGGTTCGATTCCGGAGAGGGAGCCTGAGAAACGGCTACCACATCCAAGGAAGACAGCATGCGCGCAAATTACCCAATCCTGACACGGGGAGGTAGTGACAATAAATAACAATACTGGGCTCAAAGAGTCTGGTAATTGGAATGAGTACAATCTAAATCCCTTAACGAGGATCCATTGGAAGGCAAGTCTGGTGCCAATAGCGGCGGTAATTCCACCCCAATAGTGTATATTTAAGTTGTTGCAGTTAAAAAGCTCGTAGTTGGACTTTGGGATGGGTTGGCCGGTCTACCTCAGGTGTGCACTGGTCATCTCGTACCTTCTGCCAATAATGCGCTCCTGGCCTTAACTGGCAGGGTCGTGCCTCCGGTGCTATTGCTTTGAAGAAATTAGAGTGCTCAAAGCAAGCCTACTAAGACGGTATGCGCGTTTCAGTCACACAAATGCCTATGGCTTAGCGAAAACGTGCCATGAACAGTGCCAATGGTCCAAGTGCGAAAATTGGCCCAAGGCAAACCATGACCCTTCCCAGCGTGTGTGGAAGCTTCTGGAGCAGTGGAGAAGGCTCAGGAATCAATTTGGGGAGGTTTGGAGGGAAACAGGCATAATTGACTCCGGAAGGTTCCGAAAAAATGGCTAAGGCATAGAAACTGCCCAGTCTGCCCAGGCTAACTGCCCAGTCTGCCCAGGCTAGCTGCCCAGTCTGCCCAGCAGGTGCAGGAAGCATCCATAATGGTGCAGAATGGCGCCCAGCTGTGGAGAAATCAGGAAGTTCTGCCCAAAATTGAATTCAAATGTGTAGATATCTCTAGAAATTGTCTTTGTACATAGACATTTGTATGGCTAGGATTGCAGCCACTTGGCATAGATCATAGGCATTGATTGAGGCCATGTACATGTATAAATTTGAGTTGTTGTACTATGAAATGTAAGCCATTTACCTTGCCATTTTTGTGTGCCATCTTCTTACCATCTTACTTAGCATTTTCCAAACTCCTACCAGTGTTGCCTACTGGTGCCCGTCTTACACAAGGGTCTGCCCTCGTACCCAAGCGCCCTTTGCAAGCCAGTGTTGGGGTCCTCAACCTCTAACACTTGTGTTCCTGCTGTGCTACTCTAATAACGCAGGCGTACTTAGTCGACACCCACGTTGGCTAAGGCCGCACGTAGTCGAGATTTCTACCTCAATCTCTGACCACGTGACAGTTGGTATCAGAGCCAAGGTCGGCTTGGCTCAAACGTCCGTTGCTACGTGCTCTTTGTTAGTCAGTCCATGGTGGACTTTGTTGGTGAAACTCATTGGCTGCTTCATTGGTAAATTTCATGGGATCAATGGCTGGAAACCAGGGAGATGATGTTGTCACTGTCGCTCAAGCCACAACCGTCAAGCAGGCAGAGAGACAGTCCAAGAGGGACAAGGTTAGAACCTCTTGTTCTCGGTCTAGCTCGGTGGAACAGCTCAGCTCGATTGAGGTGCGGTTGGAACGTGTTTCTCAAGCCACACTTGAGAACAGTTTCGTGTTAGACGATGTGGTTAGTCGTCTTCGTGAACTTGAGGCCAAGGATGGGGCAAACTTAGCCGAATGTGTTGCTAAATTGGAAGAACGTAGGGAGAGTTTAGAGGGTCATCTACTTGGTACCCTCAACTCATTTACCGACGACATCAGGCAAACGATTGACAGGTTTCGTGTGTCATTCACGACGAGCTTGGGAGAGCTCAAGGCCGAAGGTGACAGTGTCAAGGCCAA
>CM075765.1:27710147-27720147 GCA_037974665.1 Ehretia macrophylla | reverse complement strand
TGCTTGCTTGGTAAGAGATGACAAAAAATTTAAATCTGACCTTGTGTGATGCCAGCCCGCATCGATGCCTAACGTTCTTCCCTTAGCATTAACGGTGACTGAGGTTATGTTGCCCCTATCTTGGACACGGCTGGGCACATTGGTGAACGGTTGCGGCATGACAGCCCATGGTGATGCACGACTACGCACGATGGGCCTCAAATGGGGCTCGTACTTGGGGCCTCAAATGAGCTATAGCTTGGCACACAATTGGGGAATGACTTGGCAAGCAGTTGGGGCGTAGTGGGACACGATGGGGCAAGTAGTTAGGCCACGTGGGGCGGGCGCATGGGGCGCCCATGCCACACGAAGGTGAGCGCATGGGGCGCCCATGCCGCACGATGAAGTACGCATGTGGCCCGCATACCGCATGAAGGTGCGCACATGGGATGCCCATGCCATACGATGGTGCAAGCATGGGGCGCCCATGCCGCACGATGGTGCAACCGTGGGGCGCCCATGCTGCACGAAGGTGCGTGCATAGGGCACGCATGCAGCACTATAGTGCACGCATGCGGCCCACATACCGCATGAAGGTGCTCGAATGGGCATCCATACCGCCCGATGATGCCTGCATACTACACGAAGGTGCTCGCATGGAACGCCCATGCTTCACGAAGATGCGAGCATAGGGTGCCCATGCCGCACGAAGGTGCGCGCATGAGGCGCCCATGTCACTCGATAGTGTGTGCATGGGGCGCGTATGCCGCACGACGGTGCACTTATGTTGCCCGCATGCTGCACGAAGGTACTCGCATGGGGTGCCCATGCCGGACGATGGTGCGCTTATGGGGCGCACATGCCACACGATGGTGCACACATGTAGCCCGCATGTCGTACGAAGGTGCGTGCATGGGGCACCCATGGCGCATGATGGTGCACGCATGTGGCCCATATTCACCATGAAGATGTGACCATAGGGCGCCCATACCAGAATATGGTGCGGTCATGGGAAGCGCATGCCGCACGATGGTGCGCGCATGTGGCCTGCATACCGCACGAAGGTGTGAGCATAAGGCGCCCATGCTGCACGAAGGTGCACGCATGGGGCGCCCATACTGCATGCCACACGATGGTGCGGGCATGGTGCTCCCATGCCGCATGATGGTGTGCGCATGCCGCACGAAGGTGCTTGCATGGGGCGCCCATGATGCACGATGGTGCACGCATGTGGCCCGAATGCCACACGATGGTGCACTCATATGGCCCGTATGTCGCACAATGGTGCGCGCATAGGGCGCCCATGCAACATGATGATGCGCGTATGCCGCACGAAGGTGTACGTATGGGGCGCCCATGCCCCATGATGGTGCAAAAATTGGGCGCGCATGGAGCACGTTGGAATGCGCATGTGGCCCGCATGCCGCACGAAGTTGCGCGCATCAGGCCCCCATGCCGCATGATGATGTGCGCATGTGGCCTGCATGCCGCACGAAGGTGCGCGCATGGGGCACCTATGCTGCACGAAGGTGCTTGCATGGGGCACCCATCATGCACGATGGTGTGCAATGGTGCACGCAAGCCGCACGATGGTCCGCGCATGTGGCCCGCATGCCGTGCAATGGTACACGCATGTGGCCCGCATACCGCACGAAGGTGTGCGCATGGGGAGTCCATGCCCCACGATGGTGCAAAAATTGGTCGCGCATAGAGCACGTTGGTACGCGTATGTGGCCTGCATGCCGCACAAAGGTGCGCGCATGGGGCTCTAATGCCGTACAATGGTGTATGCATCGTGTGCACATGCCGCACAATAATAAACGCATGTGGCCTGCATGCGGTACGAAAGTGCGCTCATGGGGCGCCCAGGCCGCACGATGGTGCGGACATCGGGGGCGCATGCTGCACGATGGTACGCGCATATGGCCTACATGCCGCACGAAGGTGTGCGTATCAGGCGCCCATGCCGAACGAAGGTTCAGGCATCGGGCGCCCATGCCACACGATGGTGCGCGCATGTGGGCCGCATGCCGCACGCAGGTGTGCGTATGAGGCGCCCATGCCGCACGATGGTGCGCACATACCGCACGAAGGTTCTCGCATGCGGCACCCATGCAACACGATGGTGCCCGCATCAGGCTCGTATGCCGCACGATAGTACGCGTATGTGGCCTCCATGTCGCACGATGGTGCACGTATGGGGCGCCCATGCAGCACGATGGTGCGCACATACCGCACGAAGGTGCGTGCATGAGTCGCCTATGCTGCACGATGGTACCCATATCGGGCGTGCATACCGTACGATGGTGCGCACATGTGGCCCGCATGTAGCACGATAGTGCATGCATGGGGCGCCCATGCCACACGATGGTGCGCGTATGCCGTACGAAGGTGCACGCATCTAGCACCCATGCCGCACGATGGTGCAGACATTGGACGTGCATACCGTACGATGGTGCGCTCATGTGGCCCATATACCTCACGAAAGTGTGCGCATCAGGCGCCCATGCAGCAAGATGGTACGCGCATGTGGCCCGCATGTCACGCGAAGGTGCGCGCATGGGGTGCCCAGGCCGCACGCACAATGGTGCGCGCATCGTGCGCGTATGCCGCATAATGGTGCACGCATATGGCCTGCATGCAGCACGAAGTTGCGCGTATGAGGCGCCCATGGCGCACGATAGTGCGCGCAAGTTGCCCGCGCAGGGCACTCAAGTGGCACTATTGGGTCACTATCGGGGCACTGTTGGGGCAAGGCTGGGGCACTGTTGGGGCATGGCTGGGGCACGGCTGGGGGTATACTTGGGGGATGATGGGGGATGTTGGGGGACGGCTTTGGCATAACTAGGGGACATTGGGCATAAAGGGCAATGTTAAGCATTCGCGGGTATTAGGAATGCAGAATGTATTATGACACGAATGTGGACATTGATATCATTTAACAAGTGATTTCCGAATCTATAAAGTCATCTTAACCTTTGCCTTATCCGACAAATAGTTCGTCACATTTGTGAGGCGAAATAGATTAATCGATTTCTCAATCCAACCAAAAAAAAATTTAACGCCAAATATTATGCAAACAAATTAATTTATGAATTAATATAAATTTTTCTGAATTTTCTAGTTTTTTTTTCTGATTTTTCCCTATTTTTCGTAATTTTTAAGTATTAAAAATTAATTTTTCAAAAAAAATATTTTTGAATATCATTTAACAAATTAATGTATGAATTAATATAAATTTTCCTGAATTTTCTACTGTTTTTTCTAATTTTTCCCTATTTTTCGTAATTATTAAGTATTAAAAAAATATTTTTTCCAAAAAAATAATTTTAAAGCATTTGGATATTGTATGCTATCAATAAGGAACAAGTTGTGTACAAAGATCATGCCATATGGGGTATTTTATAGTGTAAAACACCCATTATGAATCTCTGGCAGAATGTACGCTACTGCTGTCATTTGGGTTTTTGCATCTAAATGTATTATAGGGGGG
The DNA here is from genome assembly GCA_037974665.1 of Ehretia macrophylla. Lineage (NCBI taxonomy): Eukaryota > Viridiplantae > Streptophyta > Magnoliopsida > Boraginales > Ehretiaceae > Ehretia > Ehretia macrophylla. The sequence goes on along the minus strand of CM075765.1, from coordinate 27,716,675 downwards.
TTTGTGGTGTCAAGCACCTAGTTCGAGGTCCATGCGGGGGGCCATTGTGGGTACTTCGTGGCACATTATGGGTACTTCGTGGCACATTGTGGGCTATATCATGGGCTATATCGTGGGTGGGAAGGCCTACTGAGTGAATCACGCCGAGGTATTGCATTGTATACCCGTGCATTGGGGATGTGCCATCCCCGCCCCGCGTACCCCGGCATGTCTCTCGGCGTGGCACCAAGATGACTAATGAGGAACGTGGTGACTTCCCTAGCCCCTCATTATCCATCTTGGTACCGCAACACCGTTGACGTCATTGGGATGGCTAATGAGCAGGCGAGTGGTTACCCAAGAACAAAACTAGCCATCCCTGTGCTGCCGGGTAGGTACACGTTGGGGAACATTCCCGTCCCCCGACGTGTCGTTGGGCCTGCACGATGCGCGAATCGCCTAGCACACGAAGCCATGGCCGTTGCCGAGTGGATGCGTGCGACCATGGTCTAGTGTCGTGGCGATCCAAGCTCTGCGTGGGCTTAGGTGGCTCTTGTGGGATGGTGGGGGCAAGCGTGATGCATGAATCGCCTAGCACACGTGGCATTGTCGTTCGTTAAGCAACGATGCGAGCGTTGCGATGAGACAATTGCTAATGCTTCAATGTCGTGGCGATCTAAGCACCATGCGGCCTTGAAGCCGTTCGTCGGTTGGTTCCGACAGGCCCGTACGATGCGCGAATCACCTAGCACACGACGCCATGGTCCTCGCTGAGTCGTAATGCGACGGACGTGGTCTAATGTCATGGCGATCCAAGCACCGCATGGGTAGGAAAGTAGTTTGCTTGTCCCGTTCCATGCATACGAATGCATACAAGGGGACGGTGGGGGGCACGCGTGATGCACGAATCGCCTAGCAAAGGTGGCATTGGCTTTTGTTAATCAACGACGCGATTGTTGCGATGAGACGATTGCTAATACTTCAATGTCGTGGCGATCCAAGCACTATGCGGCCTTGAAGCCATCCCCCGGTTGGTTACGACTGGCCTGTATGATACGCGATTCGCCTAGCACACTACGCCATGGTCCTCGCTGAGTCGTAATGCAACAGACGTGGTCTAGTGTCGTGGCAATCCAAGCATCGCGTGGGTAGGAATGTTGTTTGCTTGTCCCATTTTGTGCATACGGGTGCATACAGGGGGACGGTGGGGGGCATACGTGATGCGCGAATCATCTAGCACATGTGGCGTTAGCTTTCATTAAGCAACGACGCGAGCGTTGTGATAAGACGATTGCTTATGCTTCAATGTCGTGCTGATCCAAGCACCATGCTGCCTTGAAGCCGTCCCCCGGTTGGTTCTGACAAGCCTGTGCGATGCGCGAATCGCTTAGCACACGACTCCATGGTCCTCGCTGAGTCATAATGCGACGGACGTGGTCTAGTGTCGTGGTGATCCAAGCACCGCGTGGGCAGGAAGGTAGTTTGCTTGTCCCGTTCTGTGCATACGGATGCATATAGGGGGACGGTGGGGGGCATGCATGATGCATGAATTGTCTAGCACATGTGGCGTTGGCTTTCATTAAGCAACGCCGTGAGCGTTGCGATGAGACGATTGCTGATGATTCAATGTCGTGGCGATCTAAGTACCATGCGGGCTTGAAGCCGTCCCCCGGTTGGTTCCGATGTGCCTGCGCGATGTGCGAATCACCTAGCACACAATGCCATGGTCCTCTTTGAGTCGTAATGTGACGGACGTGGTCTAGTGTCCTGGCGATCCAGGCACCACGTGGGAAGGAAGGTAGTTTGCTTGTCCCATTCCGTGCATACGGATGTATATAGGGGGACGGTGGGAGGCATGTGTGATGCGCGAATTGCCTAGTACATGTGGCATTGGCTTTCGTTAAGCAACGACGCTAGCATTGCGATGAGACGATTGCTGATGCTTCAATGTCGTGGCGATCCAAGCACCGTGTTGCCTCGAAACCGTCCCGCGGATGTTCCTATGGGCCTGCGCAATGCGCGAACCACCTGGCATACGATGTCATGGTCCTCGCTGAGTCCTAATGCGATGAATGTGGTATAGTGTTGTGGCGATCAAAGCACTGCGTGGGCAGGAAGTTTGCTTGTCCCGTTCCGTGCATGTGGGTGCATATAGGGGGACGATAGGGGACTGCAAGATGCGCGAATCGCCTAGCACACGGCCTTGGCTTTCGTTAGGTGACAACACGCGAGCTTTGCGATGAGACGATGGCTAGAGCTTCAATGTTGTGGCGATGCAAGCATCGTGCTACCTCGAAGCCGTCCTATGGTGTGTTCCCACTAGCCTATGCGATGCGTGAATCGCCTAGCACACGACGCCATGCTTCTCTCTGAGTCGTAATGCGACGGACGTGGTCTAGTGTCGTGGCGATCCAAGAACTTGCTTGGGCAAGAATTCCACTTTCAGTTGGTACCTCAGTTGCGTGCAATCGGTGCATGGTCGGGCACCACAAAGTAGGCCCTTAAGCTTGCGATGTGCGGCCTGGTCATGCACCTCGTGCCGTTCCCGTCCCGTGTCCCTCAAAAATTCTTCGTGCCTAGCGGTGCATGCTCGAGCCATCTCGCCAGTTCCGTTCGCTTGAAGGGCTTCGTTTGCCTAGACAGTGGGGTGGTTAACCGGCTTGGTGGTCGGGGCATAGCGAACGTGATAGCGCGTGAGTGGTGGTTGGCTTGTATGGGTCGGTTGGATCCCTGCTTGAGCAGTGACGTTCGCCCCTACTTGCCTCTTCATTCGCAGGCCGAGTGCTTATGTTGCCTCGGTCGGTAGGTCAGTTTCCTGTATTGCGTACCTATAAAGAAGGCGGTCTAAAGTCACATCGTCCATCTTTTGCCTTACGTCTGCCTCCGTGGACGGCGTGGGGCGAACCCCTAAGCACGTCCTGTGTTGCACGCTGCTCACTCCAACAAGTGTGGCACACGTGGCCCGTGGGGCATCGCTCGAACTCTTGGATGCGGCACACCATGACAGTATAGGGTCCTTGGCCTCTCTTTGCCCGAAATCAGCGTTCATCGCTAATCATGTACGATGGTCATGCGCTCGTCTCGAGCCGTCGACCCTTAGGGGACGATGTGCCTCGTGCGACGCCGGCGTCGGTGAGGAATGCCACCTAGTTGATCCTGCCAGTAGTCATATGCTTGTCTCAAAGATTAAGCCATGCATGTATAAGTATGAACTAATTCAGATTGTGAAACTGCGAATGGCTCATTAAATCAGCTATAGTTTGTTTGATAGTATCTACTACTCGGATAACCGTAGTAATTCTAGAGCTAATACGTGCAACAAACCCCAACTTTTGGAAAGGATGCATTTATTAGATAAAAGGTCAACGCGGGATGTCACGCTCCAACCCGACCTATAGAGGTTAGACTAGGGAGTGATCCAAACATTCAAGTCATATCACGTACTTAATCATTCATGAAATTTTAACACTTAACGTTTTAGCCTAAACTCCACAAATTCTCTAAAAATCCAACATCATAACGGCTGTAATTGGGCTCTTTAATTTGACCTGATTCTCTAAACGCCTCAAAACTTTCAATCTCAAATTCATTTCCATCTAAGATTACTATCAATTGAAATGCCTACTAGTTGTCTCGAAGTCTCGTTTGATTAACAGCCTAGCAGGATAACTATGACTCATTTATTTGTTAATCCTTGTTACAAAAGTACCTGTTGATCTTAGCTTAACAATGATGTACCTGCTTAAGATTGGATAGATTCATTTTACTCAATCTTTACCTGATGCTTCATAATCCTATGATAGATACTAGTCAGTAGCGATAGCAAAAATGGCCACAAGAGTGTCTAACTAGTTATGATCAGTACAAGCCAAAATTAGACCCCAAATTACAACGGGGGTCATTTACAATACAATAACAAGCAACATAAGAAATAGTCTTCAAGCAACATATCGTTCACAAAATGGCCATAGTCAAGTAAGGCACGTAGGGCAAGCAATCATTCAAAGGAATCATCAATAGGCACGTTGTCCTCGGGTACTTGTTCCTGGTCTTCTTCACCTAAGATGATAAAAGAGGGTGAGTCCTTATGAACTCAACAAGGGGGAACAAGAAATAAGTTTTGAAACTCTTTTTCCGGTTCAACTTATGAAAACCCTTTTTCAAGCATCACAAGTAAGTTCATAATGTAATATAAAAGTTAAAGAACACAGTTGCCCGTCTTTCCTCCCCGAGGTCCTCTAGGAACCAAACGAGAGTACTTATACACATAGTGAAAAGGATACGGTGAGCTTTTGCTCTCAGTTCATCTCCAGTATCAGTTGTTGCGGCCGACTTCAAATCATCCCCTTATCACGGCAAATGGGTGTACTCCGGATGTACCCCGAAATCCTACGACCCAACTCTCCGAGGAAGTCTAGCCCCTAAGCGAGAGAGAAAATTGGACAATGGTAGTCACGGTTGCACCGGCAAGCCCGATGCTGCCCGGTGTGCATGAATGCTACCATGCCAGAATGAAAGGTTGCAACCTTGTATGTAATGCACATTTATGACATTTAATATATCACATTAGGAGGACAACAAAATAGGTTGCCTCCGAGCGATCATAAGATTGCACATTGACAAATAAACACACGAGGTATGATATGACAGGTAATTTCACTTCTAAAGCACATGGAGTTATATGAATATTAAACAGGCAGCCATGAAACGCATGTAAATCAAGTCATATAACTCATTTTGAAGTTCATGTAATCAAATAATAAGGTCATACAGCATGCAACAACGTTTACGTGGGACCGGGTGCAAGAAAGGCCTACTTGTCAACATGTAATCATCGAAATCACATTTAGGGCTACAAGGGAAACTACGGGCAGCCTACTAATCATATAATTAAACACGATATCCATAGGATCAACGCTTAGCGAGTTTTCCTAGTCATTAGGGTTTCAATTCATGCTCACCCATGCGATTAAGCCCTAAGTTGTCACGTAATTAAACTCAAGCCATGCATTGATTAATTCAAACACCCTCAAGTATTCAAAACAGTCCACACAACATCCAAGTGCCACAATCCCAAGCATTTAATTCAACAAGAGAAGTTACAATAATTTTCAAAGCATATCACTAAATGAAACCCTCACTGCAATAGTCTGTTTTCTCACACTCATTGAGACAATCAAACAATCTCTGATTCCAATGAAAAAAATTTCAAATTAAATCTTAAGGAGTGAACAAAATCCAGAAACAAACCTCGCATCATTTGGAGTTCGGGTTCAAGAGTTATAGCCAAAACCGTGAGACTACACAAAACTGTCCAGATTTGCACACATTTCAATACTTGTCGTTTTGGAGGATCTTAGGGTCCTATTTAGCCTTCGTCTATTTCTGACAAAAATGTCCCGAACTGAACAATATAGCAGAACACCAAATTTCATGCATTTTGGATATCATTTACTAAGTCAAAACTGGTTCGTTCTACAAGGACAGTGAATCTGCCAAAACCTGCTTCATTTTCCCAGATTTTCCAGATTTGGACACATTTTGATATTTTGCCATTTTTAGGACCTTAGAGCCAAAATTAGCTTTGGCCTATTTCTACAAAAAATGCTCTGAACTGGCAAAAATAATCACCTACCAATTTTCATGCATTTTCAGCATCATTTACCTGGTCCAAAATTACTTCGCTCCAACATAATAGAAAGCTGTCAAATACGCAATTTCACCTATCTTCACATTCTAGCTAAATATCTTGCCATGCATGTTTACCAAAGCTCATGTACACACATATATCACAAGTACAGAGGTAAAGATAGACATTTAAAGGCATGCATGTGGTTTTAGAAAGCTTTTCAAGAAGTTTTAGCCCTCACCTTAGCAAGACAACAAAGAAGATGCACAAACTCTTGATGAAGCACAATGTCGACTCTTCTCCTTGCTTAGCCGAGAGACAACTTGAGATTTCTCTAATTCCTAGCTTAGTTACCAATTCCTTAGTAGGTGCATGTGCTTAGAACAAGAAGAAACAGAAATGGAAGCTAACAAACTTACCTAAGCCGAAATGAATGTGCTATGAGCTTGCATGTGTGTCTTTTGCATTCTAGCTTTGCTTGGTCGAGTTCCTAGTAGCTTGCATGTCTTGATGAACCATTGAGTGATGAACTTAAGCTATGGAGAGTAGAGTTTCAGCTAGGGCCGAGAGAGAGAGAAGAATGAGAGAAAGAATGAGAGAAAGAGAGAAAGAATGAAAGAAAAATGAAAGGCTTGAAGGAATTGATGCGTATGTCGGCCTAGGGCTTGCAAATTCAGATTTTTGTGCCTTCAAGGATCATGTTTGAATCACCTAGCATGGGCATGAAGTGTGTGTCGAGATTGGTGGAGCTTTGGGTAGAGTTTGAGTCATTTTTTTAATGCTTTGTGTCATAACTTTTCATAGAATGTTTAGATACAAATTTTGAAATGCAAAGCTAGTTCAATATGCAATAGTGGTCGGCCAAGCTTGTGCAAGAATCTGAATTTTTGTCTTGGTTGAGAAATTTAATATTGTGTGTT